>JAOSBL010000001.1:1062447-1100119 GCA_027568915.1 Erythroxylum roraimae | reverse complement strand
TATTTTTAAGTTTTATTTAATTGATAATTATTATTAGTAATAAAATATTTATTATTATTTTAAAAACTTTGAAAAAAAGGGGGGAAGGAGAGGTAGGAGAGAGGGAGGGAAATTTTGAAAATTTTGCAAAAGAGTTCCCCAATTTTTTAAAATTTTCGGTACCGGTTGATATTTGACCGGTATTTTAAATACCGGCCGATACCTAAAAAATTGGCCGGTACCGACCGGTATTTTTTACAGGTACTATTTATACCAGTACCAGTACTAGTTTCTGGCCAGAACGGTACTGTACCGGCCGGTACCAACCGGTACAGTAAGGTAATCAAAACAATGATAGCAGCACCAATATTTAGTCTACCATTTTTTCTTTTCATATTATCAAACAAATTTGCATAAATCCAATGATATAGCTGCAGCAATTTATCTCTGACTTCCAGCAATTTTTTCCAATACGGCACATCGGTCTTTGGTTAATTATATTTTAGCATTTAATAAAAAAGGAAGTCAATTATTTAATAAAATAATTCTTTTAATTATTACGTAGGAGACTCTAATATATAAATTTTCAAATAAAAAATAGTATAATGCAACAAATTATGAAAAGCATGAGAATGAAAAATGATGATGCCTATGCTCCTTTGGAAGGGTAGTGGCATAGGCTTGACCCGTGTTTCATGATAGTTGTGGTACTTTTAAGAATTTAAGAATATAAATCTTTCTACTTTACTAACTCTTAAATAAAATGAATAAGTATGTAGTTTAAATACTCACTAAATTGGAGGATATAAGTAGAAATGAAAAAATTTGCTCTCTTCCAGCTTAAAATGAATGATCAATTTTCATTTGACCAATAAATTTGAGTTAAATTTAAATTTAATAGTTTATTTTATTTTATTTTATATTTATTCTTATTTCTTGTGGATCATTCGAAACAGCTTCTTTATTATGGGGATCAAATCCTTTATTTCGGTTAACTAGTTTCTACCATTTTTCATTAAATCTTATCCACACATTTATATAGGGTTCACACAAATATACGGACAAGATTATGTGGCACAGGGTTGGAACACTCTAACGGGAACAGCTACTCTAACCTACTTTACTAGTTAGGTATAAGGGTGTGTACAATGGACTTCCCCAAACCCTGCATTTAGCAGAATTTTTTACGTTTTCTACTAGTAGTGGTCTTAAATTAAATTAATTATAATTCGATGTTATATGATCAAATACTAAATATAAAAATAACTATATCATTTAAATATATTAAGCACAAATTTAATAATTTATTTAAATTAAGTTAATTATAAATCCATGTTATGTTGACAATACTAAATGTAAAAATAGTTATGTCATCTAAATATATTAAATTGGATGTTTTTTATATATATCAAAATAGAGAAAAGGGATTTAAGTACAAAATATGAAATTTAATGTTTTTTTTTTAAATACAGGAGCCCACAGTCGCTATCTTTTAGATGCGCACTGGATAAATCTCCAGATTGATGCAATAGCCTGTAAATCAAGCCAATCAGGTACTCTGCACTATGTAAGCCCTGTACAACATTGAGAGAGCATAAATAGGAGGATTCGAATATAGGACCTTTTGGCCTTATGCCTCCCACTGCACCAATCGACATTTCTATGTTTGAAATTTCTAATAAAATTATTTAAACATATATTTATACTTGAAAAACAAGATGTTACTATAATCCAATGGAACCTTTCATTAAGTGATTAAAAATTGACATAAATTAAAAATTGACATAAATTATTTTTCAAAAAAGTAAATTGATTAGGCTTAAATAAAAAAAACTAAATTAGCTTGATTTCCAATTAAAAAAAGAGAATATAGAGGTTTAACAAAAATGAGCATTTTCCCATAAGGACTAATCACATATTTATTATTGAATAATTTTTTATTTTATAAAATAATATTTTTTATATCTACCAATCATCAACAATAAGGCTTTTTTTAATTTTATAATTAGAAGATTATATTATAGACAAGAGCAACTTTATTACATATAAAATGTGAGGATTATGTTAAGATTGGATTTTAAATGCAAAAGTAAAAGTAAACATAAAAATAAAATATATTAATTTTTAAGCCAACCCACCTTTACATTTGCTTTTAAATATATTTATTAGTCCTCAGTCCCTATTGATCATTTCACTACTCCACTTTTTTAAGCATATCAATCCATTTCCATATTCTTCTTATCTCAAACGTTTTCTCCACTGTACATAAACATAGGGATGAAATTTGTACCCTTACTCAAAATCAACTACAAAATTTAGGTTAATTGAATTTCAGGTTGGGCCATGAGCCTATTTTTAAAAAAATAAACTCTAAGATTTGACAAGTATAAAAAATGAGGTATTTTTATTTTTAATTTAAAAATTAAAAAAAATCAAGCTTGATTAAGCCAAATCAAGCCTCAGGCTGACCTGGGACCATCAGAAGTTGTGGTGTACTGAACTCAGCCTGGCTCATTGTCACTCTTGCATAAAGTAAACCATTTAAGAGTACATTAAATAAATAATTTATAAATTATTTATTAAACGTTAATAAATTAGTAATTTAAAATTAAGTAGCAAACCTAATTTAACTATGTTTAATATGTTTTTATGTATTTTTACCATTGACCAACAATAAGAACAATATCTCTACAAAAGTTCCACTAATACGCGATATCTTGAAAGATTTCGAATTACGTAGCCTTACTTTTAACATTTTAACATTTTTACTAGTAACCAATCAATAAAATTAAATTATATTTTTCTTCACTGACCAAAAGGTTCTAAATTTTTTTTCATGGTTGAATTAATCAATATTAAATTTTATAAATTTAAAACATTCATTTGTGAATAAATAATTTTATAAACACAATTAAAATATGTATGAGATGTTAGGTAAAAAACAATAGAATACAATAAGATGCAGGATTAATGTAATAATAACTATATATGAAAAACTATGCAATAGTTTCAAAAAAAAAAAAACTATGCAATAGATGTTATATGTGTAGAAGATGTGATTTTAAATATGATAGAGTGAGGATTTTGTCACCTTCCAATTTTGTTAAACAATAAATAAAGAAATGGATGTTGTGATGTGATTTTAAATATTTCGAATCGGATTTAGACTATGTTTGGTTGGGCTTATACCAGTAGAGCTTTTGTCAGTAGAGTTTTTTTTCTGTAGATCTTTTCTGAGAATAACTTTTCTAAGAAGTCAGTTGACTATTTGGCTATCATTTAAAAAAGAGTTTTTTCGAAAGAGCTTCATACAGTAGACTGTTTGGCAATATAAAAATAAAAAATACTTTTAATTTTAACTATATTTTATTTTGCAATAAAAAATATTTATGCATATAAATATTATTTAAAGTATATTAAACAATATGCAAAGCGCAATATATTAATTATTATATAATTTTAAACCATATGAAATATAAATGAAAATATATCTAACTAAATCTTTTATATGAATTATAACATAAGTAAAACTAATATTAAAACACAGAAAAAGTAAATAATATTATATAAATCTCAAAATAAACATGAAGATGAGTTTGTGAATATTGTGAGAATTATGTGTAAAACATAATGGCAAAAGAGACTAAAAAATAGGCTCATTAATTAACCTGAAAAATCTACCAAAAAAATCATTTGAGAGGCTTTTTTTAGAAGCTCTAAATTTGAGTTTCTTAAAAAGTTGTATTTTGGCTGTCAAAAAAGTCATATCTATTAAAGAAGTGTTTTTTATTTTCTAGCCAAGCATCTATTTTTCTTAAAAAAAACTTTTGTGATAGAGAAAAGTGTTTATTGACCTTCCAAAAGCCCATCCAAACATACACTTAAGCCTAAACAAATCATGCTCAAGTCATAAACAACTTTAACCATAATTTCAAAATGATCTTAAACATCTCAAATGAAATCTAACATGTCTAATTTTTCCTTTCAAAATCACCAAAATTTTGAGCTCATGCTCTAAATAGTTTTTTTAATACTACACTAAATTCTTGATTTTATACAATAATTTTTAAATTATATACTTCAAATAAATAACAAAAGACTCCATAATCATAACATTAAGACCTAAAAGTTTCATTAGCTGGAAATAATATTAAAAGTTATAAAGTTAAAGGTAGCATAATTAAGAATGGTAAAATTGATTTGACATAGACTAAAGTAAAATATGTTAAATTCGAATTGATCAAATTTTAAATTATAAGTGCCGAATCAAATAACTTGAATGAAGTAAATATTTTCATAAAGATAAAATTATCATAGTGATTGTTAAAAACAAATTATAAGACCAAAATATCAATTTAGTCCCATTTAATCCGATAAATTCACTTTTGATGTTGTTTATTATTATTTTTTTTGAGGGGATTGATGTTGTTTATATATCTCCTCGAAAAATAAAATTATAATTTTGGAGAAACCTATATTTATTATAATTCCAAAACGGGAAAGAGTCTTCCTTGAATTTTAATTTAAAAAAGAGTTTGAATATTGGCTATATCTAAGCTTATTGCATAGCTTGATCTGCGCCGTACAAACATCCTTAAGATTTACTTCCCATTAACTTGGACATATAACCGACAAAAATTCTTCCTATTGTGATTTTGTTCCCTACCCTGTCTGTATCTGACCCTTTTCCAAGAAAAGTTCCATGCTTGTCTCCATTTTCTCAAGAAAATTCAGTATCTAACAACTCCCCATCATACATACCAGTTCCTGAAGTTAGACCCTCGTTCATTCCCTGAACTCATTGTCTCTGTTCCTCTCTTTGTCTCTTTGACTGCTGCTTTACCATGCACACCTCTTAAACAATCACAGACCGTATAAAGATCAAAGCTTTATTGTTTGGAATTTGGATCAAATGGGGACTGCAACATCGTCGATGGCAGCAAAATTTGCATTCTTTCCTCCAAACCCACCTTCTTATGCTATTGTAGTGGATGAAGAAACTGGGAAACTGAAGATCTCTGATGTTGAGAAAAGAGACAACGTGGATGTTTTGAAGCTTCGTACCAAGAAAGGGAACGATATTGTTGCCATGTTTGTAAAGAACCCCTCAGCTTCTTTGACTGTGCTGTATTCCCATGGAAATGCAGCTGATATTGGCCAGATGTATCACATCTTCACTGAGCTTTGTTTGCACCTTAATGTCAATCTCATGGGGTTAGTTTGTCATATGATATTTCCATAAAAGTTTTCTCCTTTTTTTTTGGGATTCGAATGAAGATCTTCTCTGTGCATATCGATGTTCTCAATGAAACATAACACTATATATGTGCTCTTGATCTGTTTGCGAAATGTCTCAATGAGTGTGGTATTTTTGTGCCGTGCAGGTACGATTATTCTGGGTATGGACAGTCATCTGGAAAGGTATACTCTGTCTTGTTTTTATCATTTCATACATTAGACAATTAACCAGGTGAGTTATGGTAAAGATGAACACAAGAAGTAGATCAAACAGAGTCTAACTCAAGCCTAGTTGGAGTGGACGGCACACCTTTCACCTATAGGATGAGATGCAATAGTGTCAAGTTTAGAGAGACCATTTGGCATTTGCAAATGGAACAGTGTGATTGTTTGTCAAAGAGAGTGGTTAGAGACGGCTTAGGTGTTCTTTAAACTTATCTTTCAATTGGCTTACCTAAGATAACTTTATAGTTAATGTAAAGGGATCCAATACCATCAATGCAAAGTGGTCAGTCTGCTAAAGTAGGTGCTTAAACTTCAACATTGAACTGGTCATAGTTTTGTTAAACTGGAACGCTGAAATCCGTACCTTTCTGTATCTCTTTACAAGCTTGCTTGATAATGTAGTTTGCACAGCTTATTGTTTTGGTTTGTTACTATGAGGCCAAGGATTGCTTATTTGATATAATAATTTGTACCGAATCAGCCAAGTGAGCAAGACACGTACGCTGACATAGAGGCTTCATATAAATGCCTTGAAGAGACATATGGAGCGAAAGAGGAAGATATCGTATTGTATGGTCAGTCAGTGGGGAGTGGACCTACTCTTGAATTGGCTACTCATCTACCTCATCTAAGAGCAGTAATACTTCACAGTCCAATCCTGTCTGGCCTTCGTGTCATGTATCCGGTAAAGAAAACATTTTGGTTTGACATTTATAAGGTTAGTCAGTCGAAGTACCCATTTCAAGACCTGACAATTTAATATGTTTGGTTGACCAGTTTATGTGGTATATGAAACTTGGTGTGAGTTATTAAAATGGAAGCCTTTGTTTTTGTTGCAGAACATTGATAAGATTCCCTTTGTCAATTGCCCGGTTTTAGTGATTCATGTAAGTTTCTTTTCCTGTAACTTTTTCTGTACCAATGCCTAGTCGTATATGTATTTTTCATGATGATTCAGACTCTAACTCGAACAATTTTAATTACCCTCAACGATGATGTAGAATGATGAATTATTTTGATATGTCCTCATGAGGATGTAGAGTCTTTTTAAGTTAGAAGATGGATAGTGTTGCTGAGGTGTTGGTTCCCTCTTTACAAGAGGAGAAGTCCTAGAATTCTTCAATAGTTACCGGGAAAATGTTAGTGCTTTAATCAAAAGTAGTTTTGATCATAGAATGCTTCCAATTCCTCAATACAGGGAACAGAAGATGAAGTTGTGGATTTTTCCCATGGGAAGCAGCTATGGGAGCTTTGTAAGGAGAAGTATGAGCCACTGTGGGTTAAAGGAGGCAACCACTGCAACTTGGAACTCTATCCAGAGTACTTACGACATTTGAAGAAGTTCGTATCTGCGGTTGAGAAACTGCCTCCAAATCTTAGAGAAGCTTCTAGACAAAATACTGATAGGCTAGAGCATCCTCTGAGTACAACAAATACAGAGAAGGAGAAGTCAAGGTCAAGCACAGATCATAAAGAGAAGGGTAGGCCAAGGTCTGGGCACAGAGAGAAATCCAGGCCAAGCACAGATGGTCGAGAAAAACCAAGAGCCAGTATTGATAGAAAGGAGAAGTCAAGAAAGAGTGTTGATCGCCCGGCAAAAGCAAGGAACAGCACGGATCAGCCAGATAAGGCAAGGAAAAGTTTTGACAGGTTAGTTTAACCATCTAAATACCTGCCTGGTTTTCCTGTTCTTATCAATTCTTGCTTGTGGATCATGTTAATTGTTCCAACCTGGTAATGGCAGGTTGGGAGATATGGTGAGATCTGTTGGATTGTGCAATGTTGATTGCTTAAAACAGACAGCTGCTGAGGCCTGAGCCAGAAAGATCAGTTCCGTGTTGTAACGAAAAGCTGTTAGTATATTCCTAGTTTAGAAGAGAAACAAACATAATGTTTATCAGCAAATTCTTCAATTTATTGCATTACTTCATGAGTTCTGCAAAATGCAGCTACACAAGTGCCATATCTCCCGCTTGATCATATAAAAGCTTTGAATAGGAGTGATTATAGATTGCCAGAGGCAAATCTGCATACACCCCAGAGAAGATCAACGTTCAGCACGCACTCCAGCTTTCATGTTTATATCCAATATCTTCAGGCAGATGGTGTTGAGCTTAAAGCATTACATCAATCTTTTTCTTCCATTTCATGCAGCTCTTTTTTGAGTTCAATGGGTGATATTGGTGTTTAGATTTTGTATGGATTCACGTAAAGCTTCCCTGTCATACCTTTTTCTTTTAGGTTTTGGTTTTTCCTTTTTGAGGCTTTAGGACAAAGAGGATTTGTCCAATCTCCAAGTCAAATTGCCTTAAGATTTTTTTGCTGTATTCTTTTGCAAAACCAATGTTCATGAATACGGGAAAAAAAAAATCAGATTTTTCACTTTTAAATGAACTCTAAGTGAAGTGTATCTGTATCTTCCCTCATCTTGTTCTTCATCAGCATTTGGCCAAGAATTTCAATGCATCCAAATTTGATGAACCTAAGAATTTCTTACTTTCCAATCACTAAATTATTATGCTTCACACTTTTAGAATCAAAGCAATGTTTGTTCCAATAATAAATTAACCTCAAATTTCTCAAATTTTAATTTAAGTTGAATCGAACTTGTTATCTTGAATCAGAATTCGAGAATAGTGATTATGAATTCTCTTATTATAAAAAATGTTTAGTGGGGCAAAATTTCGTTTTGGTGGGGGCTTGGGATTCAATCTTGGATTGTTATGAACATTACATACTAAAAAAATAGAAAAGTGGGAACTGTAAATGGATGTTGATGAGGCTGATATGGCAGCATCTAGGCCTTACAATTTCCCAAACAAATAGCTCCAAACCCAAAACCCCAAAGTCTCGTCTTTGCTCGTTCTAGAACCCTCTTCTCTTCCTCCTGAAGCCCTTTTTAAGGGTTTTTACTTTATTGTATTACTGCAACAAAAGTTGTTCCTTATCATGGCTCCAGTTCAAGCTTCTGCTTCTTTGGTTTCTCTTCCTTCGTTAAAACCCTTTTCAGTGAAACACTCCAATGTCAATAAGAGCAAGTTTTTTAATCTCAGAAGTGCATTTCTGCATCAAAATAACGTTCTCGGAAAAGGGTTTTCTTGTGCTGGATTAAAGTGGAAGCTTGACCGAAGATACAATCGAATTGCTGTCCGATGTGAGGCGGCTGTGGCTGAGAAGGAGACCACTGATGATTCCGGCGAGAAGTTTGAGTACCAAGCTGAGGTGGGTCTCTGTTTTTCTTTCCGTATTCTTTTTCGTTCTAGATTTGTTGTATTTTATACAGTTGTTGTCTTTTTGGATTTTACGCATCGTTCTCGTTCCTTTAATGTTTTGTATACTTCCTATTTGGTTTAGCTCAATAAAGAAGGTGGGTTTTTTTTTTGTTGCATTTCATGGCAATTGATGGACGTTTTGAATCGCAGAAGTAAAAAGTGAGCCCTTTTTTGGGCAGAGCTATGATGGGCTGGCTTTCTATGATTCTGTATGAGATGAAGCTGGAGTCTTTTTGCGTTTTGCGTTTTGTTTCTGTCTAACTACTGGCATTATGTTCATTTGCAGTCTGTTTAAGTATATGCTTTTGTATTTACTCATGTTCAGGTTACTGAAAGCATAAAAATTTAAATGTTTCAGGTCAGTCGCCTATTAGACTTGATTGTTCACAGCCTATACAGCCATAAAGAAGTTTTTCTTAGAGAGCTTGTGAGGTGAGTATGCAGAATATTGGTAGTGTAAGCGTATCAGAGTTTAATGATTGATGACATATTAACCATTAATCTTCTTGTACATCTACAACTTAATGGATTCTAATGCTTCTCTCTAATTTATGCCTTTTCGTCCTCCCTTTTTGAACAAGTGTCTCTCTTTGGTTTTCTTCTGGGATTTTGTCCTTTTCTTTTGCTAGTCAACTTGTGTATATATTTCATTATACTTTGAGATGGTGATTTCCTAATATTATTATCTTCAGCAATGCGAGTGATGCTTTGGATAAGTTGAGATTCTTGAGTGTGACCGAGCCATCTTTGCTTGGAGATGCTGGAGAACTTGAGATACGTATCAAACCTGATCAAGATAATGGGACTATCACCATAACGTATGCTCATTTGCCTATTTCACTTACTTCTGATTTGTTAATGTTTGGGAATGTTATTGGAGTTTATATTTTTAAAATACTTCTAGAGATACTGGAGTTGGAATGACAAAAGAGGAGCTCATTGACTGTCTTGGAACTATTGCTCAGAGTGGCACTTCAAAATTCCTGAAGGCTCTTAAGGTATTTACTTTTAAGTTTTAGTATCTGTGTATGATATTACTTGACAATTTCAACATTCTTTGTTGTTCAAGTTCTCTTGTACCCTTGAAGCTCATTTTTGTACCCATTATCATGTATAGGAAAACAAAGATGCTGGAGCAGATAACGGTTTGATTGGTCAATTTGGTGTTGGCTTCTATTCTGCCTTTCTTGTTGGACAGAAGGTATCATAAGATTTCCATAATATCTATCTTGAAACATTCTGCTTGTTTAAAGAGATTTTCTGACTCCAAGGTGTTAAGTTGATGGCTAACCCCTACCATGTCTATCCAATGGAAACAGGTTGTCGTGTCTACTAAGAGCCCTAGGTCCGATAAGCAATATGTTTGGGAAGCAGTAGCTGACAGCAGCTCATATGTGATCAAGGAAGAAACTGATCCTGAAAAGCTATTGCGTCGCGGAACTCAAATTACACTTTATTTAAAGGTACCCATGCTCTTCTGGATTTATTAATGAATATAGATTAAAATGACCTTCCAGCTGTACTAACAAAGGCAGTATTTCCTTTTACCTTTTAGTTTTGCAAACAACCTGTCTTTTAACTTGTGGGATGAAAGGAGAGGACAAGCTCTTGGATGTTTCTTTATATGTTAATTTACCTCCCTAGGTTTTATGACCTAGAGATGATAGGCTTTGTCATTGCTTGGGGAGAGCTTTCTCAGTGTTTTGTTGATCCCATTGCAGGAGGATGACAAGTATGAGTTCTCGGATCCACTCAAAATTCAGAATTTGGTGAAAAATTATTCACAATTTGTTTCATTCCCCATCTATACATGGGTAGAAAAATCAAGAACTGTTGAGGTAAAGAAGTCTACATCTGATTATTCTTTTAGCCTTTTCACAATTGTTAATTAAACAAGTGAACATTTGAGTGCAAAGCACTTTTAATTGGTATTAAGCCTTTGCATTTTTATTTTGGCAATATTTGTCCATGAGCAACTGCCTTCTTTTGTGGCTTTGTATCTGGATTAGTATGATTAGCAGCTCTTTTAATAGTTACAACCCATAAATTTTGTTGCTCAAACTCGTGGCAGGTGGAAGAGGAGGAAGAACCAAAGGAAGGAGAGGAAAACGCCGAGGTAATTGGCATACCTAGCGTTGCTTCCATGGAGTTTTGCTTTTGGACTATGGCACTTATTAGTAATTCATACTCTAATTGATGCCAGGGTGAGAAAAAAAAGAAGAAGACCACAAAAACTGAGAAGTATTGGGATTGGGAATTAGCCAACGAGACAAAACCAATATGGGTTAGTATTGAAGCAATATACTGAGCATCCATTTTTTTTTATAACATAGTTCTCCAACATTTGGGTTTTCTTTGGTTGACAAAGGAAATAAGATATATGGTTGGCTGTGACATGCCTTATCTAATTGAAGAGAATCAATTTGAGTTTTTTTCCCCTGTATTTGTCTACTGCAGATGCGAAATCCAAAAGAAGTTGAAAAAGAAGACTACCAAGAGTTTTACAAGAAGACATTTAATGAATTCCTGGATCCACTAGCATACACACATTTCACTACAGAGGTACCCTCTTTTTTTTTTCTGGGTGGGGGGATGTTCTGTAGGTTAATTGACTAAGTGGAGAACTTATCTTGGGAAATTTTGCAGGGTGAAGTGGAATTCAGGAGTGTTTTATACATTCCTGGAATGGGTCCCCTTAATAATGAGGATGTGATAAATCCAAAAACAAAAAATATACGTCTATATGTCAAGCGGGTGTTTATCTCTGATGATTTTGATGGAGAACTGGTGAGTTTTGTTTTATTGTTTAGAATCATTGAAAATTTTCTGGTTTGTTTATTCCGGAGTCTGTGTTTAGTATTTTTGCTCTTCATTGTGGTATCTTTTGCGGAAATGACGGAATGTGGGAGGAAAAAACTTGTATGGCTCTTTCTTTCCTCCTTTTTTCATATAGATGAGAATCATAAATGTGTGAATGCCTTAGTATGTATATTATATACTTCTTGGATAATTCCTCATTCAGATTATAATGTAATTAGACACTCTGCATTGATTGAAATGCTAAACCTTTTCGTAATAAAATAGTCTTTAAATAACATTCCTTTACGATCTTTACTCTCCTTGAATGAATCTGCTAATTGCAGTATATTTTGTGACAGTTTCCTAGGTACCTTAGCTTTGTGAAGGGTGTAGTGGACTCTGATGATCTTCCTCTAAATGTTTCTCGTGAGATTCTTCAAGAAAGCAGGATTGTCAGAATCATGAGAAAGCGACTTGTTAGGAAAACATTTGATATGATTCAAGATCTTTCTGAAAGTGAAAATAAAGAGGTTGGTGATGGTTAATGTAACCTGGAATTTTTTTCTTGTTGGATCTGATTCCTGATCTTGAAACATTTGTGCTTCTGTTACAGGACTACAAAAAACTCTGGGAGAACTTTGGCCGGTTTCTAAAATTAGGGTGCATTGAGGACTCGGGAAATCACAAGCGTATAACTCCACTGCTACGGTTTTTCACATCCAAAAGTGAAGAAGAGCTAAGAAGCTTAGATGATTATGTTGAAAACATGGGGGAGAACCAAAAGGCTATCTATTACTTAGCAACAGACAGCTTGAAAAGTGCCAAGAGTGCTCCATTCTTGGAGAAGTTGGTTCAGAAAGATATTGAGGTATGCTTTTTAAGCAGATCCTTTCATTTGAACAAACTCATGGTACGCAGGTTTATCTGCAAGCAGTTTTAAAATCCTTTTCATAAGCACAATTTTTTCTGAAAATCCATTGGAACAGTCTGTAGACCTGTTGTTTCTTTAATCTGCCTTAATGTGGTAGATGAACATTTCAAGCCCAATAACATCTCTCATTCTGTTAAAAGAAAAAAGATAAAAGGTCAAGGTGATGGAGTTCAAAAGCCATATTGCTACTTGTTCAAATGCTGACATAGTAGGGTAGCAACAAATTAGTCTCATATGAAGATGTCCCATGTTGGACACCAATAAGTTCTGTGATTTTTCAAGTCTCTTCTCCCCTCCTGACTGTTCCTTATAGCTGTTTCATTTTTCACTTTTTATGCCTACCGTTTTAAATTATTGGTCTTCATTTCTCTTATACTTACGGGATGACTGGTTTTTGTAGGTACTTTATTTAGTTGAGCCCATTGATGAAGTTGCTATCCAAAACCTTCAAACCTACAAAGAGAAGAAATTTGTTGACATTAGCAAGGAAGATCTAGAACTTGGTAAGGAATTACCATCTTTTTACTATATGGTGATGGCAGCAATTTTTTATCTCGTCATGTCTGCTGTCTTTCTGGAAGATGTTCGTCTTTGCTAATGACAGTGGCTTTGTACATCAGGGGATGAAGATGAGGTCAAAGAAAGAGAAACCAAAGAAGAATACAATCTTCTTTGTGATTGGATAAAACAGCAGCTTGGTGATAAGGTGGCCAAAGTTCAAATTTCGAAGCGGTTAAGTTCTTCTCCCTGTGTTCTTGTTTCTGGAAAGTTTGGATGGTCTGCCAATATGGAAAGGTCAGGATTGGTTTTCTAGTTTTTGTATTATTTATACATTTTTCCGCTGAGAAACTGTGCATTGAGAAATATGGCACAGGAAGTTCATCTCAACCGAAAGTTCTTTTTGTTTTGAAGGCTGATGAAAGCTCAAGCTCTTGGAGACACTTCTAGCTTGGAGTTCATGAGGGGAAGGAGAATACTGGAGGTTAATCCAGATCACCCCATCATTAAGGACTTAAATGTAAGACCATTCTACTTAATACAGATTACTTGAATAGAGGGATCTATTATTTATTTAATGTGAATTTGATTGCATATGATTAGGAGATGGTTATGGTATCTGCACAAACATTCTGTTCTGATCTAAAGTTTTAGCTACAATGGTAACGTTAAACAGGATGACAAACCACTTAAATAATTGATGGACTTTGATTTGTTTTAAGGGAAATGGCTATATCCTTGATTGTGATGCTTGACATTCAAAGAAGTGAATGCATCATCTTATAATGCTGGTGAAACTGAAGCTGTTTCCTGATCTTACTTATGACAGGCTGCCTGCAAAAATGCGCCCGATAGTAGTGATGCAAAGAGAGTTGTCGACCTCCTCTACTATGCTGCATTGATCTCTAGTGGATTCTCTGTAAGAATGAATTAGTTTACTTGCTCGTCTTCAATATTTGTAATGGCAATATTGATTCTCCATATCGGTTTCACTTAAAAACTCTTTCATTTGATGTTGCAGCCTGACAGTCCAGCAGAGTTGGGTAATAAAATATATGACATGATGGCAATGGCAGTTGGAGGTAGATGGGGTAGATCAGATGAGGGTGATACAGAGGCATCGGCATCAGTAAGTGATGCTAAAGAAGCTGACACAAATGCTGGCGAAGCGGCGGAGGCAGAAATTGTTGAACCCTCGGAAGTGAGGACTGAAAGCGATCCCTGGCAAGATTAACTGTAACCTTGGCGCATTAGAGTGGTTCAGGCATTACTATCATCAACCAAATGGAAGATATCAGATATGCCACACAAAGAGGGACAAAGCTGTGTTCACTTATACAGGACAGGGAACATAGGTTTTCTTGCTGTCAGATAATTTTGCCATTGGAAGAGTGTATGAACCGTCATTTTACTGTTAGAATGTTAACCCAAATTGGGTCAGGAGCTTCTTTTTCTCTTTTATGTCCCAAAATGACACTGGTTTGATCCATCTTCGATATGATTGATTTTACGGAAAGGTGGGGATTACATCTAGGAAGGAATGTTTGGCTCTGGAACTCATAAGAGTTGATGAAACTAACACAATTTCAGAAAAGTTTGATGGATTTGAGACATTCTAGTACGCATAGAATGAAGTTGTCCCAACTAGGGTTGACAGAAGGGTTTGGACTTAATCCGAACTAAAGTTAACAGGTCAAGTTTGATTAACTTGAGCTTAGAGTCAAGCTCCTAGTTTTAGAGAGCTGGTTCGACTAGTCTATATCGCGCCGGGACCGAAATTTGACTAGACCAGTTTTTTGTCGTCACCTTTAACCTTGAGGAAGATCTTGCTCAATAGGGTGATCTCTCACTGCCCTTTTTAGTTGGGAAACATGAAAAACTGAATGTACCTTAGATGTAGGTGGGAGTTGCAATTTGTAAGTAGCTTGTCCTGCCCTTCCAGTGATTTTAAAAGGGATATAATACCTTGCAGAAAGTTAAGGACAAATGTGTTTTGCTAGGGTAAGCTATTTATGTGGCTTTAGTTTAACATAGACCAAGTCTCCTTCTTGGTATTTTACCTCCTTCCTAGCATCTGTAAATTTCTTCATCGTAGGCTGAGCACGAAGTAGGTTGTGCTTAAGTTGACGTAAGGCCTCATCTTTATCCACCAAAGCCAATGCCGTTAATTCTACTTGAGTCTTTCTTTGGGAGAAATGCGATATAGTTGGTGGTAAGCGACTATAGACAACTTTAAAAGGAGTCTTCCTGATTGAGATGTGGTAGGTAGTATTATACCAATCCTTTGCCCTAAGACAACCAATGAGACCAGTTTTTAGGTTGCTTAGAGGCGAAATAACGAAGGTAGGTTTCCAAACACTATTAACAACTTCCATTTAGCCGTCCGTTTAGGGATGATATGAAGAACTCTTCTTCAGTACTGTTCCTTGTAACTTGAATAACTCTTTTAAAAAATTACTAATGAAAAGAGGGTCTCTATCACTCAAAATGAAGCTAGGGATATCTTGCAGTTTCACCATGTCTCGTATGAACACTTCAACGACTGTTTTTGCCGTGAATGGGTGTTTTAGTAGTAGGAAATGGGCATATTTCTACAACTAATCCATTACCACCATTACGATTTCGTAACCTTGGGATTTGCTAAGCTTTGTAATGAAATCCATTGAAACTTCATCCCATACCAAATTAGGAATGGGCAAGGGTTGCAAAAGATCTCTCCACAGTTGGAGAGAGTCAAATATATGGCATGTAGCACATTCCCATACAAATTTTTATATGGAGGATTTCAGTCCTAGCCAAAATAAGCCATTAGCCAACCTTTTGTAAGTCTTTAGAAAACCATAATGTCCCCCTAGGGGAGAGGAATGATACTCTTGAAGTAAGTGAGGAATTAATGTTGAAGTAGAAGAGAGAACTAGCCTGTTCTTGTAGAATAGTAAGCCTTCCATCAAGTGATATTTTGATTGAGATTTCAGATGTTGTTGTAATGCTGCCATGAGAGATTTCAATTCTACAACCTCCTTTTTCTCCTTCTGAATCACATCCATATCGAGCTAAAAGGGAGCAGAAACTGCTATGAATAACAATTTGTCTTCTTCCGCTCTAGACGAGGCATCTATAGCCCTATTTTTTTCCCTCGGCTTGTAGATAACCTCAAAGTTTAAGCCCAATAGCTTAGCCTGCCAACATTGCTGGTCTATGGATGAAATTCGCTGGTCTAATAGATGCTTAAGGCTTTTGTAATCAGTGTAGACCTTGAAATGTCTCCCTATTAAGAAATGTTTCCAATGTTGGATATCTAGCACTACCGCCATAACTTCTTTCTCATAAACAGACTTGGAATATGTTGATTCGGCTAGCGCTTTGCTGAAGTAAGCCAATGGGTAGCCTTCTCGCATTAGGACAACCCCAAACCACTCCCGATGCATCACTCTCAACTGAGAATTCCATGGAGAAATTTGGTAAACCTAGACTCGGTGATGTGGTCATTTTCCGTTTGAATTCCTCAAAAGCCAACTGAGCTTCATTCCCCTAAATAAACCCAACTTTCTTAGTTAATTTAGTAAGTGGTTTTGCGATTCTGCTATAATCCTTTACAAACTTTCTGTAGTACCCGGTCAGCTTAAGAAATCCTCTTACTCCTTTCACATTTTTGGGTACAGGTCATTCTATAATACTCCTAATTTTTTGTGGATCCATAGCTACCCCCTCGCATGGAAGAACATGGCCTAAGTACTGCACATATTGTTGGCCAAAAAGGCTTTTTTTTTTCTTCCTATTAGCATACAAGTGATTGCCCAATAAAAGCTGTAACACCAAGGCCAAATGTTGCAGATGCTGATTCCAACCAGAACTATAGATTAAGATGTCATCAGCAAATATTAAAACAAATTTGCGAAGCAGAGGCTTGAAAATGAAATTCATAATAGATTGGAAGGTAGCAGGTGTGTTTATGAGTCTGAAGGGCATTACTAGGTACTCATAAAGCCCTTCATGAGTTCGAAACCCAGTTTTATGGACATCCTCTTCTCTAACCTTGATTTGGTGAAAAGTCGACTTCAAATCCACTTTGGAAAATAGTTAGTCCCATGTAGCTCCTCCATCAGCTCATCTATGATTGGAATAGGGAATTTTTCAAGCACGGTAAGCTTGTTCAAATCTCTGTAATCAACACACATTCACCATGATCCGTCTTTCTTTTTAACAAGAATTACAAGACTCGAAAAGGGATTGATGCTAGGCCGGATGACCCCAGCTTCCAACAACTCCCTAACTTGCCTTTCGATCTCATCCTTGTGGTGGTGCGCATGCCTATAGGGGCCAACACTCATTGGTTCCGCCCTTTGTTTTGGAATGATTGTAGGATCACTGGCCCTTTTTAGAGGTAACTCTTTTATCTCTTGGAACACCAGCTCAAATCTGGTTAAAATGGTTTGCAATTCTTGTTGCTGTACAAAATTTAAAGACCCTCTCAATTCAGGTGTAGATTCTCCAATTCCCATGGACCACAATTGCCCTTGAATCTCCACCTCCTCTCTCTTGAGCATCTGTTGTAGAGCCTTGGGGATTGAACCTTGCATATTAATGCCTTGTATGGTTACTTTTGTTCCCATTTAATCAAAAGACATAAACATCTTCTTCCAATCTACCTTAACCACTTCTAATGTCTCTAACCATGCAATGCTTGATATTAAATTAGGCCCCCCAGTATCAAACACATAAGCATCCACACTAAATTCTGCTCCATTCACTTCTAATTTATCTTCTTTACAGACTCCTTGTGAAAAAGTCCGGTGCCCATCCCCCGGTCTAACTCCAAAAGTACGAGTAGGAGTAATAGATATTCCCATGTCCTTTACCAATTTGCTAGACATAAAGTTATGACTAGCTCCACTATCTACCATAATTAAAATAGGCATTTCTTTAAGCTCACCCATCGTAACCATGAATTTTATGTGTAAGGACTGATCTATTTTGATTTCTCTGAACTTAAGCGATTTGCAAACCAGCTCCTAATCCTTTTGATGCTCCTCAACCTCTACTGCAACTAGATACCTTGTTGTATCTTCTTCTGCATCTCCTTCCTAAATAATTAACTTATATTCCTTGTCTGGGCACTGATGAAGTGGACCAAAAGTTTGGCCACACTTGAAACACAACCCTTTTGCTCTTCTCTCCATAAGTTGCTCATACGATAAGTTCCCTATTCTCTTCCATTTTGGTCTATTTTGTCTGTTACCATCAGCCATGGTGTTTTGGGTTCTATTTGTCAATTCCCTTCCCTCACCCTTCGTGTTTACAAAGTTGTTGTTTGTTTGACCCGTACGCTGGAAATTGGGAGTACCCAGCTAAGAACCACACCTTAAAGGAGGGATTCTAGACTTGTGCTTTGATTCGCTAGTTCGGATTATCCCTTCTCCAATAAGCTCTCTTTCCACCTCGTGTGCTACGATGAGCAATCAAGTCCGAGTCGGTGGGTCATGGGTTCTATCTCGATTCCTAATCTCTTCACGGAGCCCTCCTAGAAAATTAACTCATAAATCATTCTTCCGAAAAATGGGTAATTTGTAAAGCCACCCGTTCAAACTCGTCGATGTACCCATCCATTGACCCACGTTGGACTATTGACTTGAGTTGCTCGATTAGGTTACTTTCATCATTCCCTCCATAATGGTTGAACAAGGAGTGCTTGAAATGTTCCCATGTCATGCAAGGATCAAGCTCACGTATGGTAATAAACTAATACAACGTGGTGCCCTCCATGTATATCTAAACCATAGGCAATCAAAGCTCAAAAGGAATCTAAAGTAGGATTCGGCTCACGTGATCCATGTGAATGGGTCTTCACCGTTGAACAAAGGAAGGTTAACTCATCTTGCTGCGTTTTTGTACTCCTCCCGTGCATGCACTGTAGTCGCGGAAATGGTACACTCTCCTGTCGACATGGTTCTGACCCATGTGTGCCATTTATCGGTCTTTCCCCACTAGAAGAAGAAGACGCAAGTTGGGTTAGCACCGACGAACCTACTCTTCTTTCACCCACACTATGCTTCTCTAGGTTTATGGTCGTAAGAGTTTGAAAACGCTCTCGCAATTCTGATTGTAGAAGGCTTTGGGACTTTGCCAGTGACTCGACGTTGACCATCAATGTACTTAACTGTGTTCTTAGGTCTTTTAGAGTGGAATAGTGTGACTTCACCATTCCTTCCTAGGCTGAGAGAGATGATTCTTGTTTCCTGAGAGACACTCCCAATGCAGAAACTCTAGCTTCCATTTGCGTATCTCTACCCTTCTAACCTCTCAATGAAAGCACCAATTGATAGAGAACTCTGTAGAGATTTTATTATATATTTGAAAAATAGATATAGCTGGTGCAAGCTCCCCCTCCTGGTATAACCACGCCTAACCAATTGTTTCATAATGACAAAAACTGCCTTCCTATTCTGAATGTTCAACTATATCTCCTCTTCAGACATTCTCTCTCTACATCTACCTTATAACAAACTTGCCTACATGACATATTTGTTCTTACGAGTGTAGGTTTTAAGGGGCTTAGGTTGTGTGGGCTGATTATCCTGAATAAGGGATGGGGTCATAGATAAAATAGGTGAAATGCTAACAGTACATTGAAATGCTAACAGCACATGTTAATACCGGGTACCATTTTGAGCAAATTTTTAAATTTATAAAATAGTTCTTAAATTTTTTAAAAATTTGCAAAATAATTCTTCAATGTTGCATTGTATAATTTAAACCAACTTTATCTCAAAAAACATAATAATAGAAATTTAAAATAACAATTTATTTATTTTTCTTAATATTATTTTCACATATTTCCCATATAAATAATAATCATAATTAATATAAAAAATTATTTTATCAACATAGAAATATAAAATTAAGAACAATACAAAGTATTTAAAATATTACAATTTTATCATATAATAAATAATAATTACATCAAAATAGCAAATAAAAAGAATAATTATTATCAATAATAAAATAAAATTTCTATCTTAATATTTAATTTTCAATAATAAAAATGTCTTTTAATCTTAATATGTAATTGTTATTAATAATAAAATATAGTTATATTTATATTAACAATTTTTAAAAGAAATCCAAAAATTTGAGGCCTCTTAACTTTCATTTTAACATATTTTAAAGTATTCTTTCTAGAAAAAATATAACAATTATTTAGTATATGAATTTAAATATTATATTATTAATAATAAAAGAAATGATGATGGTGAAGAAGAGAGAGAGTGAGACTATGAGAGGAAAAATAAAGAGAGGAAGAAGAAGGTAGTAGAGTCGGTGGCGTGGAGTGGGTTTTTATAAAAAATTAATTTTTTGCAAAAATGCCCCTGGGTTTTTAAAATTTTCGGTACTACTTGTATCAAGTGAAACAAGTCGACATTTGGACCTGATATCGAAACATTCCATTTTGTATCGTTTTCGACTGGTACAATACGAGATTCATCACACAGATAGGGGAAAGTTTTAAAAAATATTAATAATCATTGCAATAATTCACAAAAAATGATTAATAATTTAAAAATTAATCAAAAGATAAATTGATTTGATAAGAGACTTAAGGTTTAAAAGGTTCAATTCGTATTGTACCGTAATAAAATTTGTTAAAAGTTGAAAATTTTGAAATATGATTAAAAAAGATTGTTCTTAGAAGTTTAATTGAAATTAATTAAAAAAGGAGGTTTTTAAATGAAAATTAATTACTTTATTTTAGTTTATAAAAATTGATTAATTTATGAAAATTTGCCAATTAATTCATAAATTGATTAGCTTTTAATAACAAGAGTTATTAAATTAAATTAAACCGGTTGAAAGTTTTCACGATTAAATAAGCTAAATTAGTTTAATTTTTAATAATTTATTTTTATAAAACTATAGATGTATGGATATAAATATTTATGTTTTTTAATGCAAAAAGGTAATATGAGGAATTTATAAATGATTACCTATTCATATAAGGTTCAAAATAGATTTAAAAATTGAGTTTTATCAGAGTTTATATTTTCCACATGATAATTAATATTTATAATTTGGTTGACATAACCCTTAAAATTTATGGGAAATTCAGGTTTTGATTTAAAGGAAATAAGATGATGTTTCTAATATTCCTTCAAATATATATATAAAGCTTAATAAAATTATAAAGAAATTAAAATTAAAAATTAGAAATAAAAATATAAAGAAATAAAAATTAAAAGTTAGAAATAAAATTAAAATTAAAATTAAAAGTGGAAATTTAATTGAATATTTTTATTAATTTTAAAAAATTAAAAACTCTAAATAAAATAAAAATTAAAAAAGGATAATAATTTAATCTTAATTTTATTAAATTTATAAATTAAAATAATGTTATTTTTTAAAGAATTAAATCGATTCGATCCGTGGTGAGAGAGCCCGAGCCCAGTAAATGCCCAACCAACCTGCCTAGTCTAGGTTGCCAAATGTACAAAAAGGTCAGAACCTTATCAAATTGGGCTTTCGGGTAATCCAGTCTTGATGATATAGGCCCAATAACATTAATGCTAAAAAACGGGTCACTTAATGCGTCGGTTATCAAATCCATGGGCCAAGGTGATACAAAAACAGAGAGATCTAGGTTTAAGCAGGGTTTAAGGCGGCTCTCTCTTGCAGGACGGTCATGTCTCTGTTGCTTTGCTGTGATTTCTGCACTTCTTCTTAACAATTCTTCAGCTTCAAATTCATTTTGATCACAGTCTCTGGCTTTTCTTCTATACGGAACTTGTTTCACTTCAATTCTTCAGAATTTGCTCTGTCATTTCCATCTTCTGTTTCCTGATGTCAACTTAAAACAGTGTTTTGCGTGTAATTTATCAGTTGAATTGTCTGTAAATCGATCGGTAGAGAAGTTTTTCGGTGGGAAACATGTTGAGTAAGTTAGCGAAACGAGCTTCTGCTAAGAAATTTAAGCTTTCGTTGTGTTCTTCGAGTTTCTCTCAAGACTTGAATTTTCTCGAGAAAGTAAGAGTTCCAGGAATCGAAACAGCTCTGACTTATCGATACCCATTTAAGGAATTTCGTCTCGTTGGATTATTGTCATACCAAAATCAAAACTTTAGCGAACCAAGCTCCAACATTTCAATGAGCTCTTTTGGTTGCCCTTCTTTCTTCAAAGGATATGGTACTGCGGCTACACAACAGATTTCTTCGACGGATGAATCTGAGCTTTCTGGGACTGAAGAGATTCATGAATTGATGGAGGAAATGCACAAACACCAACAGAAAATGGAGTCACAGTTGAAACCAGAATCAAAGAGAACAACAGTGTTGGGTATGGGTGTCGCAAAGTATAATGCGCTTAAAAGGAGGCAAATAAAGGTGGAGACAGAGGCCTGGCAAGAAGCATCAAAAGAGTATCAGGAGTTGTTGAGTGACATGTGTGAGCAAAAGCTGGCACCAAATTTGCCTTACATGAAGTCTTTGTTTCTTGGTTGGTTTGAGCCTTTGAGGGATGCAATTAGTAAGGAGCAAGAGTTCTGTAAGCGGGATGGTAAGGCGTCTCATGCACCATATTTTAATGACTTACCGGCAGAAATGATGGCTGTAATTACTATGCATAAGTTGATGGGACTCTTAATGGCTAATGGAGTTTCTGGGGATGTTAGGGTGGTTCAAGCTGCCTCTGCAATCGGTGAAGCAGTTGAAAATGAGGTCAGTGAGCTTTAAACTTTGCGTTACCATTTATTTAATAGCCTTCTATGATGATTAGGTTTCTGTTGCTGCATAGGAATAAAGTACAGGTGTTGCGGAATTATAGTTCATCTCTAAGATGATTGAAGAGTTTGATGGTTGTTATGCTGTCTTCTTATACGAGTATATTTTCTGAGAAAATGATTGAAGAGTTTGATGGTTGTTGGATTATACATTGTCTTTCCCATTTTTGTCTTTAATGTCAAAGAGTAGAAGGGGCATGAGTACCAGAAACTATTTTGTCATTCTCTTAGAGAGCAAATATATATTTTGTTTATGTGCGGCTGTGCATATTTGAGGTTAATAAAAATAGGGGAGATGTTGAACTTGGCAGCTAAAACAGTTTTACTATGATCTAATGAGCCTTGCTAATATATTATTTATATCACCTAGTTCCCATGATAGTGGTATTACAAAACGTACAACTGCTTTAGGCATTGCTAATTTCCTAGTATTCTTTCTATCATTACTGCTTAGGTTTAGAAACAAGCAATAGATGTAGGCATAGGATAGTTTCTGTTGAGTTTCATTAGAGACTGACATTTGCTCTTTGTTTTACCATGTGGGATCTCATCTCCTTGTTATTCTTATTGTGGTATCTATAACAAATTCCAACCAAGCCAATCCAATCTGCCTCTTGCACTCTTATATAATCTTAGGCGCCTCTCTCCTTCTCGACTTTACTGATCCTTCTTCCATTCCATAGTTTCATGTGGAACTCTTGTTGTTTTCACATTCCCCTCGCCCCGTAGGGGGACCTCATCTTCTTGTTATTCTTATTGTGGTATCTTGTGTGCTGTCATCTAATATTGTGATCAGGCAAGGATACACAGGTTTTTGGGGAAGACAAATAAGAAGAATGGAAAAGATCAGAGGCTCAAAGGAAAATCTGATGTTTTGACCAGTGATGCAAATAATTTGGCTAAAGAACAGGAGAAACTGAGGAAAAAAGTTACGACACTGATCAAAAAACAAAAGGTTCATCAAGTGAGGCAAATATTGACACATCATGATGACGCATTGCCATGGACTCAGGAAGTCCATGTTAAGGTTTGTGATGTCTGTGGTTGTTAATGTACAAGTTACATTGCTGTTGTTAGATTATTCTGATGATTTCACCTTTCAGGTTGGTGGCCGACTGATTCATCTGTTGATAGAAACAGCCTATATACAACCTCTGGCTGATCGATTAGGAGACAATCCACCTGATATTCGTCCTGCATTTTCACACACGTTAAAGAATGTCAGCAATGGATCACAGTTAGATCTATGGGCTCTCTTTTTCATGATTATCACGGCTGCATCGTTATCATCTTTAATCTGTTTCTCCTTTTCTTCCTTAGGAAGCTCAGTAGGAGGTACGGAGTTATAGAGTGTGATCCACTTGTTCGTAAAGGCCTAGAAAAATCTGTAAGTAGAACGTGCTTATATATTTCTGCAAGTGAGATTTGAAAGTCATCTTTGCTAATCAATTACAGTGTTGCCGCTGCTTTCCTTTTGTGAACAGGCTAGGCACATGGTCATCCCATACATGCCAATGCTACTGCCTCCTGTAAATTGGACAGGGTATGGATTATATTTTTATGTCAAGTCCGTGTCAAAGTTTCTTTGGAGTTTTATATCTGATTTTAACCTCAATGTTTAATATTCACTATTATGTTTAAAAATGTGATTCTCTATATACTTATCCTTCAATGTAAAAAGGATGCATGTTACTATTGTTGCTTTAGAGTCTCTTTGTGTTAACTGCAAATTGTTTGAAAGAGCTAGGTTGCATTTCTTCTGACTAGTGATAAGGCTAGCTTGGTATTAATCTTTTGTTTTTTCCCTATTTCTTTTATCATAAACTGCTAATGTTTTTGACAGATATGACCAAGGTGCATACTTGTTTTTACCATCATATGTTATGCGAATACATGGATCAAAACAACAGCGCGATGTGCTTAAAAAGACGCAAAGAAAGCAAATGGAACCGATCTATGAGGTTTGAGAATCATATGTCTGTTTCTTTTCTAATTGTATAATCAGTCGGCATGATGGTAATCGGCTTATGGCCTACTTATGGAATGAGAAGGAGCAGATTATTCAAAAATCTAATTTAGTGTAAAGATGGGGGTGAAATTGACTTAGGGATGGAGCTGCATTTGTTCATATACACTGTTCGTGAGCAGTGTATGCACTATTTTATTTGTATTTTAATTATTAGGTTCTTTAGTTATTAATGTCTTGTTGATAGTTGAATTAGTTAGTTTAATGAATTTTCACTTATTAGGAAATATTCGTAGTCTAATTGGGATACTTAATACAGTCCTAACTTGATAAGTTTTTCCATATATGGTTGAACTTTCAGTTTATTGAAAATTTTAATTTTCTGAAATTTAAGTGTGATGCCTAATTGTAATCTGTAGGAATGGTTCCTAGACTTTTTTTTTTTTGGGTTTGTAATCTAAATTCTAGCAACCTAAAGCGTGCAACCTCTTCATTCTTATCAAGAATTGAAATATAGTGTCCTGTATCAGGACAACTTTTGACAGTGGGGACATATAAAGTCCATGTTTTCAGGAGAGGTGGTTTTGTGGCGAGCTTCATAATTGCACCATGCTGAGTTATGCTAATCCGTTATTATTTTGTAAATCAGGCCCTGAATACTTTGGGAAGTACCAAATGGAGAGTGAACAAAAGGGTACTTGCTGTACTTGACAGAATGTGGGCTAATGGTGGTCGCCTAGCTGGCTTGGTTAATCGAGAAGATGTGAGTTTTCAGAAAATTTTCCTAAACCTCTTTTCGTTACTCAGAATATTTAGTTACGATATTTTCTTCAAGCAATATCTTCTGTACAGTTTCTTCCACTATGATGATTTCGCTGATGGTTATTATTTTTTCTTTTAGTATACTTCAAGATGATGTCCTTAATTTTATTTGTTTGGTTACATAACAGATTGCGCTCCCCGACGAACCAGATTCAGAGGATGAAGCAGAAATTCGAAAATGGAAGTGGAAAGTAAAAAATGTGAAGAAGGAAAATAAAGAGAGGCATTCACAGCGGTGTGATGTAGAACTTAAACTTGCTGTAAGGAAAACTCTTCTCATTAGAATACATTCATATGGATGTGAACTAGAGAATTCATAATAAGCTCAATCAGGCCAATATACTAGTTATATTATAATTTTGTAACTACAGCATTTGTTGATATGATCAGGTGGCTCGAAAGTTGAAGGATGAGGAAGGCTTCTATTATCCTCACAACATTGATTTCCGTGGTCGTGCTTATCCCATGCACCCCCATTTGAATCATCTAGGTTCTGATATGTGCCGGGGCATCCTGGAATTTGCAGAGGGGCGCCCTCTTGGGAAGTCTGGTCTACGCTGGCTCAAGATACATTTGGCAAATTTATATGCTGGTGGTGTGGACAAATTATCCAACGAGGGTCGAATAGCATTTACTGAAAATCATCTGGAGGATATTTTTGATTCTGCAGACAGACCTCTGGAAGGAAGACGCTGGTGGTTGAATGCAGAGGACCCTTTCCAATGCTTGGCCACATGCATTAATCTTTCTGAAGCATTGCGAAGCTCCTCTCCGGAGACCACTATTTCACATATGCCTGTCCACCAGGTAATTTGAAGCTAAAATTTGACGTTCTTGAACATAACCAAGTTGACAACTATAATACAAATGGTATGGTTAAATTTTGCAGGTTAAGAAATGGTGTACCTAATTTGTAATGCTATTTTTTTGCTTAAATATTATTCTTACTTGTTATTATTTATTTTGAAGGATGGCTCATGTAATGGTTTGCAACATTATGCTGCCCTTGGAAGGGATAAGGTAAATGCTTTGTCTGCTTCATTGGATTATGGTCATTCCTCCCAATGAAATTAATCCAGATGCATTTATCATGTTGGATTTGGTACTCGGTGAAAATGTTATTTTCCTGGGTAAAGATATTAGAGGAAAATTTTTTATTGTGGTTTAGCATTTGTTTGATTCGAAGGAATTTTTGGTCTGCTTTGCTCCATTTGGAGAAGTGGAGCAAAAATCTTAACTGCATTATTCAGCTTGGAGGAACTTTCGAATATTCTGGGTTATTATGAAATTCTTTTCATATCTACCAGACCTCATTAATTGCTGTACTTAAGTGAGATACTTTCTTTTCATCAGTTGGGAGCAGCTGCAGTAAATCTTGTGGGGGTAGATAAACCTGCTGATGTTTACTCGGGAATTGCTGCCAGGTAGGCAATATGTCTATAGTGCATGATTCCTTATGGTCGATTGGGTTATTTGAAGTTGGTGGGGCCTCCATATTGTACTAAGAAACTAATATTGTTTGACTGTGTGGATGCGTTGGATCATTTTGCTACCCCCAAAATGTGTTAATATGGTACGGTCAAGCTTGCTTAGCCTGAAAATTGGACAACAATACATGATAATGAAATTAGATACTAGCTTGCTTATGATGTAACCATAATGGAATCACACTCTAGTTTGATCTCATATTAGTCTCTTTGACGAACCCCTTATACTTGTTTTCATGTTCCTGGACCATTCACCTTTTCTGTTTCATGAAGCTTTTGAATTTTCTTAGAATTGTTTGGAAGTGTCATTTTCTAAAAATTACCTGATGCAATTGCTGTTTTGATGTAGAGTTCTTGATATCATGCAGAGAGAGGCTGAAAAAGATCCTACAACCAATACCAATGCATTGTATGCCAAACTTCTAATCAATCAGGTTTCTTACTTTCTTTTATTGGTCAATCATGTCATGTGATATGCATGATGCCTCTGTTGGATTTGGTTGATTTATTACCATCATGAATGATTGCCTGAAATTTGACAAGCTGCAAAATATAAGTACATTTTGTGTCTTAGTTTCTTTGTTCATGTTTGATTAATTGTTGTTCTCTAAAACTTAGGTGGACCGAAAATTAGTGAAGCAGACAGTGATGACATCAGTGTATGGTGTCACTTATATTGGTGCCCGTGACCAAATAAAAAGGAGATTAAAAGAACGTGGTGCCATTGCAGATGATAGAGAGTTGTATGATGCATCTTGCTATGCTGCAAGAGTAAGAAATATAAATTGAAATAAGATTTGTCACTAGATGTCCATAATGCAAGACAGATTAATATTTACTTGTACGGCAGACCACATTGAAGGCTTTGGAAGAGATGTTTGAAGGTGCGAGAGCTATCATGGCATGGCTTGGTGAATGTGCAAAGGTGTGCTTGATTTACTTTTCATTTCTATAGTGTATGTCCCCTATGAATTTCTATGGCCCTTAGCTCGCAGATTATCTGAGACTTTAAGATGTGGGAGTGTCGTACACCTGTTCACCTCTACAATTTAAAGGAATAATCCTGCAGGATATGCCATTTCTGACTGCTAAACTGAAACATAAACAGGTGATTGCTTCGGAGAACCAGCCTGTTCGATGGACTACTCCTCTTGGGCTGCCTGTTGTACAACCCTATCGACATTTGGGAAGACACCTTGTAATGTCCTGGAAATTAATAAAACTCTGAAATTGAAGATCTTCATTCAATTTTGCTCTTTCAAATAAATCCAAAATTTACCTTTGTCACAGAATGAATTGCTTCTTCCTCACTTTTGTTTTTTAAACTTTCGTGTAGGTTAAGACCTCTCTTCAGGTTTTGGCATTACAAAGAGAAACTGACAAGGTAACCATTTTGCTCTTTTGTAATATTTGCTGGTAATCAAGCTGTACAAACAAATTTATGAATAGGCCCTCTTTATATTGTGATCTATGCTGTTTCTCTATGCTTGTTTTTTATGAACCAAATAGCACTTTACTGTTATATTACTAACTGAACGTAAGGTCATGTTCCTTGTTTAATGAGATTTAATAGCTTATCCATTGTTTCTTGATTGACCTAGATCATGGTCAAGCGACAAAAAACAGCTTTCCCCCCGAATTTTGTTCACTCGCTTGATGGCTGTCATATGATGATGACTGCTCTTGCTTGCAAGAAGGCAGGTTTAAGGTTTGCAGGTTTGTGATGTCCTGGTGGCTTTCCTTTACTCTCTGTGGTAATTGGTGATTTAAATCTGTCTGGAAATTTTATTTTTTATGTTCTGTAACTTCAGGTGTTCATGATTCATACTGGACACACGCATGTGATGTTGACCAAATGAACGCTATCCTCAGAGAAAAGTTTGTTGAACTATACGAGGCACCAGTACTGGAGAATGTAATGTATTTTCATCTATTTACTGGAATTCTTCCTGAAGAATATTTCAATAAATTTCCTTGTTTATGAAAATGGTTGGGACTTGCATTTCACCAGTGTTTCCTGCCACTTTTTGCATTTTGCATAAGATTTGCCAACAGGAGGTGTTTACTTGAATGTCTTCGTTATGCTAATAAAGAAAGCATTTGACCTTCTCTTAGAGAACCATCTTGTTTCCTATTCTGTAGCTAAGGACTGGACGAGAATAGCAAATACAGGATCTTAGTGATTGTTACACACCCCTTCTAGGGTCGAATATATTCAATCTAATTGATAATATTTGATCCTGTGGATGCTGTTTATGTCTGCAGGATCGTATTCAAACCAGCCTAGTCATATGTTGTGTTTTTGGAATTTTTATCTACTTAATTCTGGTAAGTAATTTTTACGGGCTAAATGTTAACATCTCATTGATGCTGCTATTGGACTTGCAGTTGCTGAAGGGTTTTCAGAAGTCATTTCCTAAATTGGTATTTCCACCTATTCCAGAGCGAGGAGATTTCGATCTGAGGGATGTCCTGGAATCTCCCTATTTCTTCAACTAGTCTGAGTCCCTCGAATCTCGATATATCTTCATCTAGTTTGTGCCATATACATAAATGGGCACTTATCTCAGGACACAAAAGAGAAGTCATTCAATGGCAAGACAAAAGAATTTAGGTGGCTCGATGGGCATGGGGTTGCACAATTATATCCAACTCGTCAAGAGCACAAGTTGACAACAGAAGTAGCTCAGGTTGGACCATTGGAGCTGCCTGAAAGTAGTATCCGGCGGATACTTTTGTAGATACATTGAAAGAGAAAGCATTTGAGTTTTGGCAGGAGAAATGCTATATACTGTCCCGCATACTTGAGTCTTGGCTGTGTCTTGCAGCTGCATTTTCGGGAGGATATACGACAAAATAATATGATGCAACATGTCGTGGTAGCGGAGACTAACCGTTCAAGTTACCATTAAGCAAGGTGTGGTGAGTCCAGTTTATGCAAAAGATGGAATCAAATCAAAGCTATGGTGGTCTGGGAATCCAATGCCATGTTGATGAGGTCATTTTGGCAGTTAAAATACTCGTTACGCAGCTGCATCTCTGGAGATTACATGGTTGATAGATCACCATGAAAATGCACAGTCACTAAGAAGTTCCCTAGTGGATGATCCGCCAGTTGCATCTGGTAAAATTCTTTTTCTCTTATGATTCTTTCATCAGATAGTGTGAGATATTTTGCTTCCACATCCTATTGTACCTAGCAAGTTCCCCAATTTATACTCAACAAGATAAAATAATACAATTCCAGTTTTTCAAAGACTTCTTGTAAGCATCTTCTGAAAGTCCCTGTTATCTTTTTCCTTTACTTGGCACAAATGAAACTGGGGTTGGCAAAGCATCAGGTGCGGCTCAGACTCAGTTGAACTCGATTTGTGGCTTCGGGAAAAATAATGTCGTTTTGATGTTTTGGCCGAGCTAAATAGAGCTATTCGGACTGGTGGGACTGGCCAGTTTGCATCTCGAAATAAATTTCAATGTGTTGTAAAATTGCATAATTAGAATTCAATAATATGCAAATTTATCTTTAATAAAGTGCTTTTTGGAAGTTTTTTTACATATTCCAAGTCAGTGGCAGAGATATATTTGAAATGATGAGAAAGAAGAAATAGGGCATTTCAAGCTATCAAGGTATCACCTTTAATGGTTTCCAGAATTTCAACGGCATGGCAATGTGAGAGGTGAAGAGATGGCATTTGGGCCGGTTTGTCTTGACCCTTGTGGTAATAAGTTAGGCCCAAGTTGCTTGGGTCTTGGGTTGGGCCTCAGATTAGAATTTTTTAATCGGGCCTTTGATTGGGTTTTTCAGACTCATCACATATAAGTAAAACGTTTTATAAAATAACATCTTTTTACATTTTTAATTAAGAATGGAGGCGGGCTGCTTTGGTCATGGTTGGGTTCATGCACCGACCCGTTGTCTGGGTTAGGCCCAAGGCATAGTAAAAGTGGTCAAGCTGGGTTTGGGCTTGGATGAGTCCGACCTTTTGTCATCTTAAGTGCATAATCCAAATTAATTAGGAAAATCATGCAAATTCATTATATTGACATCATGCCGCAAATCTAGTTAATTTGGATGGGTTTATTGTAAAATTGAAACTTTTTAATTTGTGGGACCTAATTTCCGAAACTTCAATAGTCAAGTCAATAATTAATTTCTTTTTAAAGTATGTTATATGACATGTTGTGATTGATGATTTTGACATGATTTTATCATTATTCCAACTAGCTATAAGTTAAATACCTTTTTAGTCAACTTCGGACATGAGTAAGTGAACAAATTAAAATAATACTAAAAAATATGAATTTTAATTTCTATATCCCAAAATTTATATTCGTTATTTTTTAAATATGAACATGTTTAATTATCTTGCCCCCTAGGGGGTGGTCGGTAGAGTGGACGGGCATAGGGCCAAAAGGTCTTGTGTTCGATTCCTCTTATTTGCGCTCTCTCGATTGATCCTGTTGTACAAGGCTTATCTAGTGCGGAGTACCCGGTTGGCGTAATTTGTAAGCTATTGTATCAATCCAGAGGTTTATCCAGTACGTATCCAAAATAGTAGCACACCAAGTTGGCATAATTTGTAGTCTATTACGTCAATTCAGAGGTTTACCCAATGCGCATCTAAAAGGGTAGCGGTTGCGAGTTTCTCCAATTTCAAAAAAAAGATTTAATTATCTCGAACGTAGCCTCTCTATTAGTTAAAAAAAAGATTGCATTTTTTTTTACGTTTCCAAACTCCGCATACGGGTGAAACTTCTATTGAAATATTATTGTTAAACCTAATAAATTATCAAATACATACAATAATTTATAAATAATATATTTTGAATAAATAAATGGATAAATTTATGATTAAAATAAATAAATAATTTTTAAAAAATCAAACTAAAAAATTAAATTGATAAGAAAAGAGGTTTAAGGTTTAAAGGTTCAATCGATATTGAATTGTCATAAAACCGATATTTAATAAAATTGAACAAATTAAAAATTTTGAAATAAAATTGAAGAAGTAGATTATCTCTATTTATCGAAGAAGTTAAAGTTTAATTAAAAAAGAAGACCGTTAGATAAAAATTAATTAATTTATGAAAACTCGTTAATTTACAAAATTTAATTAATTAACTAACCAATTTTTAATAATAGAGGTTATTAAAGTATACCATACTAATAAATTCAAACTAATCAATATTAAAAAAATTTAAGGCTTGACCCATTAAATGTGGGAGGTTAATCCACCACCTATGAGATGATCTGTCATTATTGATCTTAGGGACAAAAGTCATCCAAAAGTATGATTGAAGCCAACTCCTTTTCCAAACATGGGACAAACAATCAACTACCCTTGACTTCTACGACAATGCCAATAGCAAGTGCTACTTAGTCAGATAGCTTTAGCCCCAAAACAAAATTTTTTTAATTAAATTCGAGTCTAGTCTGAAATTTGATTAAATTTAGATCGTTTTTCGGGTTTTTAGACTTTTCGAACCCGACCCCACACCGAAATATTATATAGTCCAACAATGGAAATATTACATGATACACAAATTTCAATCCTAACTGTGTCTGCATCAATTAGAAAAACTTGCAAGTTTTAACTTTGAATCAAAATGCTTTTCTTGAGTTTATAATAAAAAGCTAAAGAAAGTGGTAGTAATAAAAGAAGTACATTATCTTTGATTGGAGTTCATAAGTCAAACACATGTTCCATCAGCTGAAGTGTGCAATAGCAGAAGCATAGATTGATGCAGACATATAAGATTGAAGTTGTTGCTTTGGAAAAATGCAAAAGGAACTTTAAACCACTCGATCTAAGTATTCAATCAATCACTTGTACTTGAATTATACAAAAATCCAAAAACTTTACATATAAAAGTTGAAGACTGATTCAACAATGAATTGTTTGTGAGGTCTTCCAATGAATTCTCCAAGAAGACCGAGCTGCTTCTTCAGTTTCTGCAGAATCAGTCAAGCGCACATACGAGCAAGACGTTTGGAACCATCAAGCAGCTCCAGCTAGATGCCTGTATGAGCCTCTCAAGAACATCTTTCTACTTTATATTTCACAGTTATCTCGATCCTCCCAACCTTTAATTTGCATGATCTTCTATATATCGAATCAGTGGATGTGCATGTTCAGTTAATTTAAGGTATTTGCATTCCATTTCAGAACCAGGAATATGCAATTTGATTACTATATCACTAATGGAAGTAGAACTAGATAAGAAACATGTAGAGCATGGTCTAGTACTATCTGCAGAAATAGTTTGTGGAATTTCATGTTTAGGGGGCATTTGTCTGCCAAATTTAATCATCATCATGATGTTGAATGATGCTAATCCAGTATCATTCAAGTCTGTGTTAGGTAGAATTGCATCTTCTGTAGAATTTATGCGATCACAGTCATGCATTCTAAAATCATTTGTTCCAATAATCATGCAGGAAATGATAAGTTTCAAGAATCGAAGATTTGTCAATGAAGCACCTGGGGCTGTGAGTTCAATTCCTACTTGTAAATAAGATTTCAGAATAGATTCCGTACATTATAATTCAAGCATTTTGCTCGATGGATAACTGTTTACAGATTGACCTTATATTCAATTCAGAGGTTGAAAAACTTTTCAACAGTAAGTAGATGTACCTTAGTTAATAGTTTTTTGTTTTTCCTTCAGCTCAGCAAAGATGAAGCAAGGATTGCTAGACTAGCAGAAGCCTTGTTGAAGTTGATCGCAGAGATCATAAAATCTTTGGAAAGCATAGATGTACATCATGAAAGCTTTGCAGAAATCAGTTGCTATCTCTATCGAACGTGTCCAGCCATTGTGGAGTTGCAAGCAACTGAAAATGCTCCTGAAAACACAATGGATATTTTTGCGTCCCTAACAAGAAGCATACATGTTGTCAGTGATCTTGCGGACAAGTACCAAAGATCCTCTTACTCGAATTCTGATTCTGACATGAAAAGCATCATACTACTGCTAGAAGGAGAGATAAAAAACATGGGAGAATGCTTGAGCTGGATACCTCCATCCACATTTCAGGACCAAAAATATGCAGGAGTTGCAATCTGGTCACTTTCTAATGAGATGCGGACTGTTCAGTTTTGTGTCAGAGAAATTCAAGTATCTGATACAAAAGAGCTTGAACCTCAGCAGTCATTTTCGGATGAAGAAATAAAGAAAAAGTTTTCATCAACGGACATGGACCTCTATCCTGTAAGTTTTGAAATTTCCAGTTATAATTCTGAGACGTCGGATATGCCACATTTGATCGAGTTCCTGCAAAGTACAACTCTAATCAGCCAGAGGAAGCACAGTGGTAGCGGGTCATCGAGTTCATTGCCACAGATTCCTGAGTACATAGAACCTCTATATGATACTTTCTACTGCCCTTTAACAAAGCAGATCATGGAAGATCCAGTGACCTTAGAAACTGGCGTGACCTGTGAAAGGAAGGCAATTGAAAAATTGTTTGAAGAGTTTGGAGACTTGAGAGACATTCTTTGTCCAGTCACAGGACAAAAGCTGTCTAGCAGATCATTTGCAACCAATATGGCCCTGAAGACTACAATACAGGAGTGGATAGAAAGAAATGAAGCAGCAAGGATTAAGGTTTCCCTTGCAGCATTGTCTTTAGCTAGTTCAGCTACTATGATACTTGAAGCTATAATAGATTTACAAGGCATTTGCAAAAGGAAAATATACAATAAGGTTCAAGTTTGTAATGGAGGAATAGTGCCATTACTTGTTAAGTTTATGGGCTACAAAGACAGAAATGTTAGATGTGCAACATTGGAATTGTTGAAGCAGTTAGCAGAAGACAATGAAGAACGCAAGGTTCAATTTCTTTAAAGATATGATATGTGTGCATATTTTGTGTTTTCAGAATATTAAGTTAAACATACCCGTAAGGTCGTTTTCGTTGTTAGAAACTTTGGTAACAGAAACAAAGAAATGCAGAAGTCATTCAAGTCCATGGAAAAATTTGCCGTGAAGTTGTTATCTTAAGTTGGTTTCTTTCTATTCTCTTTTTTTTATTTAGCAGGAAATGATTGTGAATGCCATGGATATTTCAACAGTATTCAAGTTGCTGTCTAGTGGCTATGAACCCATAACACATGCAGCATTGATGTTGTTGGTGGAGATTTCAACATCTCCATTAGCATGTGAGCGAATTGGGAAGACTACCGGAGGGATTCTGATGCTGATTAGAACAAAATACAACAAGTCTGTTGATGCATTTTCTTCAGAAAAAGCAGACAAAATCTTAAAGAACCTAGAAAGCTCACCAGAAAATATCAAACGCATGGCAGACAATGGACTCCTGAAACCCCTTCTTAATCATCTTGCTGACGGTAATGGTTAGAACTTTGGATCAAGTTCCGAATATATTAAAATTGGGTCACTGTAGAAGAGCAAATGAATAGTCAAATGTAATAGCTTTTGATATATCTATACAGGTTCAGAGGAGACACAAATGGAAATGGCAAACTACTTTGGAGAAACTGCTCTTGGACATGACAGCAAAATTTTTGTGGCAGAGAAGGCTTCTCAAGCCCTCATCAAAATGGTACAAAGTGGAAACACATTAAGCAGGAGAGCTGCATTTAGAGCATTAGCACAAATTTCATCCTACCATCCTAATGCTGAAAAACTTGTGAAAGCAGGAATCGTGCAAACTATGGTTGAAGAGTTATTCATGCGAAGAATCTATGATGAACCAATGAACACAAAAGAAGAAGCTGCTGCTGTGCTCGCAAACATATTTGAGGCAGGATTTGAACTTGATAACTTCCAAGTTAAGACTTATGGTTACAGACTAAATTCAGATTATGTTGTGCATAACATCATGGACATGGTGGGGAATTCATGTCCTGAAGAACTCAACATCAATCTCATAAGAGTCCTCCTATGCCTTACTAAGTCTCCCAAGTCAATGGGCACAATCACCTCGGCCGTCAGAGAAACTGAAGCAAGCTACACACTGATTGAACTTCTTAATAATCCTCATGAGAAGCTTGTGATTACAGCAATCAAGTTTCTGATTTCCCTCTCACCTTATATTGGGCACATTCTGATAGAGAGACTATGCGAGATCAGTGGTCAACCTGAGAACTTAATCCTGGGCCAAAATGAAGCAACAACATTCACAGAGAAGCAGGCAGTTTCAGCTAAATTTCTGGCTAACCTTCCACACCAGAATCTTACCCTCAATCTATTTCTTATAAGAAAGGACACAGTTCCAAAAATCCTAGCAACAATCAATGAAATTCAAAAAACTGGGACAAGGACAAGCAGGTTTGCAACTCCTTACTTAGAAGGCCTAGTAGGCATCCTAGTTAGATTCACTACTACACTTTATGATTCCCAGATATTATACCTAGCAAGAAGTTACAACTTCACGTCAGTATTCACAGAGCTGCTAATGAAAACATCAAGTGATGAAGTTCAGAGGCTCTCAGCAATTGGCTTGGAGAACCTATCCTCAGAGTCAATAAATTTATCAAGGCCACCGACTAACAGAAGAAACAACTCCTTGGGACCCTTTCTCTTGCAGAGATTACTATGTTTAGGTTCATCCAAGAAGAAAACAGTAAAACTCTGTCCGATTCACAGAGGAGAGTGTTCTTCAGAAAACACATTCTGTTTGCTTGAAGTAAGCGCTGTGGAGAGGCTGTTAGCCTGTCTGCATCATGACAATGCTGAGGTCATTGAAGCTTCATTGTCAGCTTTATGCACATTGTTAGACGAAAAAGTCGATGTGGACAAGAGTGTAAACATGCTTCTTGAAGTGAATGCCATACAATATATTCTCAATGTTGTCAAAGAGCATAATGGGGAAGGTTTGAGACAAAAGTCCTTTTGGATCATTGAGAGATTCTTGATGAAAGGTGGGGACAAGTCTGCTTCAGACATATCACAAGATAAGCTATTGCCTGCCATTTTGATCAGTGCTTTCCATCACGGAGGTGGTCATACAAGGCAGATAGCAGAGAAAATTTTGAAGCATTTGAACAAGATTCCAACATCCACTATATACTCCTCAACTGTGTAGAATCCTGCTATAAATTTCTTCTCCTGTACATCTTGGTCGAATTCTATAATCAAGTGTAGTCAAAACATAAGCATGTGTGAATGCCGCGGTGCTAGTTTGTGAAGTAGTTGGTTTGGTGGGTGCATCAATGATGTATAGTCTTACTCTTTCATCTTTTCGATATTTCCTTGGAGTTGAACCTGTACTAGTAATCTCGAAAAAGAAATTGATGTTTTCAATGAAACACAACTCTTTGTAAAAAAAATGGGGATGGAAAGCTTGAAGAAGAGTGCTGAAGCTGCTGAATGGGAAATGGTGACAGTAACTTCCACAGCACCTATGTAGCACGGACACGACAAAATGGAGCTGTGTCCGCGTGTCGGACACGTGTCAGTGTCTAACGCGCGGTGGACAGGTGTCCGACACATGTCCATACGTGTCGGCATTAAAAAATAATTTTTATCAGCTTGGACACAGCTCGGACATGGCTGGAGACGGCTCAGACACGGCTGTTTCCTGAGAAAAACGAAGAAAAAACATTAGCTGTCGTTTACATTTGCAAGAACACCGTGTGGGCTTCACGTCTGCAATATAATATATATATATATATATATATATATATATTCTTATGTTAAAGCTAAACGTTAGATGTTGGAAG
>JAOSBL010000001.1:1033826-1044191 GCA_027568915.1 Erythroxylum roraimae | reverse complement strand
GTTTAATATACTTTAAATAATTTTTATATGTATAAATAATTTTTATTACAAAATAAAATATAGTTAAAATTAAAATTATTTTTTATGTTTATGTTACCAAACAGTCTACTATATGAAACTCTTTCAAAAAAAACTTTTTTTAAAATAACAGTCAATCAATCAACTAATTTCTTAAAAAAAATTCTTCTTAAAAATATCTATATAAAAAAAGCTCTACTGACAATATTCTAATTTTAAACTATGAAACCTTAAGAACAAGAAGATATTATTTTCAACAACTTGAACATCTTAGTCAAGTGCGAAGTGCATCTTGAGGAAGTTAGGTTGAGTTGAATCTACCGTTTGACCTTTTTTAAGGTAGGTATACAAAAATAATTGATCTAATAATTTGAGGTTGGTAAAAACTTTGCCACTAGTCTAACTCAATTCGACCTAATTCAAATTCAATAAATTAGATTCAGGTAACATAAATTTCAAATCAAAATTAAATCTAAGAATTAATTTAAAATTTAATCCAAACGGTTTAAACAATAGGATTAAATTTTCTGTTTCGGTTACAGTAATTTTATCATATTATATTAAATTTTATCCATATATTTATGTGATATTACAACAGAGTAAAATCATTTATTAAAACAACCTGAACATAAGACCATTTTAAATTTTAAAATTTGTAAAATTTAAAATAATACTATTTTAAGATCTGGTTAAGGTGGGAATTCTAAGGCATGCAACATGAGTAGTTGAATTTAATGATCATTTCTTAACGTTCTCAGTGTTGACCCGTCAGTCTTTTTTAACTCTTTTTTTTTTCTTCTTCAACAATAAAAATATCTTAAAATTATTATTGACCCCAAGCCTTTTGTTCAGTTTACAAGTCTTATCTATGCAATTGATGTGCTGCACTGTGACCTCTCTGTCTTTCTTTTTCTCTCATGTCATTATTAGTTGGCCTTGGGACTTGCAATCTCAAAGACCAAAGCTTTAGCATTTCTCTTTACTAAACCTAATCTGTACTAACCCCAAAGCTTTATAATATAACATTTTGTAAGATGTGAAAATCATTAGTGTTGATTGGGTTGGCTTTACTAGGTATCTCATGGCAGGCAAAATCAAAACAAGTAGACCTATTACAACCTAAAAATGTGTACATTATGTATACTTTATTTTAATTATTATATTTATACTAAAAAAATAACCTCTTTATTAATTAAGAGTAAGCCTGTATAAGACTAGACCTCTATAAATCTTGCGTCTCAACAGAATTTTTATCGGATGTTGTTGTTATAATTATTGTTATATTATATGCATACCCCCAATGTTTCTTTAATTATTTGTTTGCATATTTGATTATTATTTTCTTTTAAATATTTTTAAAAATCTTTTTTCTGAAGATTTATTAGAAACAATTTCTATATTAATTAAGGATAAGGCTATATATTATTAGATTTTTCTAAACTTCACATCTAAGCTTAATTCTTACTAGGATATTGATGATGTTATTGTTGATATTATATTAATTTTTATTTATTTATAATTTCAAAAAAATATTTTTAGATTTTAAGATTAAATTATTTTAATTAAAAATATAGCAACTAATAAAATGTGATAAATTTTAAAATATAAAAATTAAAATAAGAGAAAGTAAAATCAAGAGATCTCATAAATTATAGAAGTGGATTCCAAAGATAAAGACAAGAAAGATGAATAAATAAACAAAGAATCAGAGAATGGATTCCTTTGTACCACTTTGTCCAATTAGATTATGGGAAAGTCAAGAAGTGGGCAAATGGGGTAGTGCCACATGTACTGGTGTGCTCTTTTGCAGGAAGCAATTTGATTGGTGGTGTCAAGTATACAAAAAAATATTAAATTTTTTTAACTTTATTGTATAGAATTAGAATATAGTACAAAGGGTAAGAGTTGGTTCTTAGTTGGCATTGGCTCTTCTTTTGGGAAAAGCTCACCAAATCATCTCCCGTAAGCAACAAGGGATGGGATTGAGATCTCCTAACCAATAACCAGATAGGGTTTTCTGTCAAATTTTATGGTATCTTATTCTATCTTATGAATTTCAGTCATTTATTTATGCGAGACCCGTATTTATTTATGCGAGACCCACACAAGACCTATATAAATAAATAGCTGAGATTTATAGAACAAAATAAGATACCATAAAATTGGGCAGAAGATCTGGACTCCCAATAACCATAGCTTTATTACTATACTTTAAACCTAAATTTCATTACTCTCTCTCTTTCTACATGCCATGGACATGAATTAATAAAATGAGCAGCCCCATTAGATTTTTTTTTCAGGCATAAGATCTTAATCTTAAATAATAAATACATTAATTATCTCCGAAAGTCAGAATATAGGTCAATTTTCCTTTGAAAACCCACTTTTAAAATTAGTGTGCTAAAACAATACTTTAAAAATCAAGCCGAAAAGACAAAAAATTTAAGATATTAAATGTTCAACCGGTATTAGACTGTCATAAAATAAATTAGAGAATGAGCAAAATTAAAAAATTTTAAATATAATTAAAAAAGATTGTCCATAGTCATCGAAAAAATTAAAGTTTAATTGAACAACGTTAAATGAAAATAAATCGATTTATTTATTTTATAAGAATTTATTAATTTGTAAAAATTAACCGTTTAATTAATAAACTGATTATTTTTAATATTAAGAGTTATTAACATAAATCGATCAGAAAAGTTACAAATCGAACTAACAAATTAACTGATTAAATTTTTTTTTATCTTGTAGGCATTGCTAAGAAATTTAGTGTTAGGTATGGACCACTTTAGGTTGGAGACTTGTGATAAAAGAGAGTCTATCAGTCCCAACTCTTTGTCTCCCCCCTAAAGATGATTGTCTGCAAATAAAAATCTTCATGTATAGATCTTGTACTACTATCACACAGCACTCTTACCTTTGATACATAACTTCATAAGCTGGACATTTGTCCATTTTTTAAATTTGTCATCTAACAAAAATAATTGCAGCTACATATTTTTAATTTATTTTTATACAAGAGTTTTACACTTTAAAAATACAAATAAAGAAGGTAAAAGTTGGAATCTTGCAAAAGTTACGACTTTGAATGTCATATCTTTTCATATTTTTTGTCCTTAAGTAAGTACGAATTTCCAAATTTTGAGATCTAAATTTAAATTTTTTAAGTTTGTCCAAAATTTAAAGTTTTTGAAAATTTTAAAATTAGATTTTTAAATAGCTATTTAGATTAAATCTGTTATTCGAATTTAAATTGTTGATTTAAATACATACTAAAAATAATATAAATACATTTATTATAAAATAATTTTGACATATAAATTTATATAGTCAAGACATGATTGTGTGTATGAATCGTAAGGTAATCATATATTAATCTAAATCATATTTTAATTGCATTACAAATAAAACAGTATTGGAAACAACCTCTTTATTAATCAAGGGTAAGGTTGCGCAATGCTAGACTTTCCCAGATCTCGCGTATCAGCAGTTTCATATTAAGCGTCGTTGATTACAAATAAAAATGTAACATGATTTAAGCTTGAATTTTCTTGATCATAAAAGTAACAAAAAAAAATCAATTCAAATTCGAAACTAGTAACTACAACAAGATAACACCAAATGAGAATCTCGTTAAAATACGGAATCTAGGTAAGTCTAATAGCACATAACCTTATCTTACATGATAAAGAGACTGTCTCCGATCAATTCGAAACTAACAACTAAAGTTTACTACGCACAAAAGTTGACTTAAAACTAAAGCTAACAATTGAATTAGATGTTAACTTTAACATATTGATGGCTCCACTTCCATACCTTATTTTTAATGCAATTTTCATATAAAGTAGATTAGATTTCATATTTATATTTGAATTATTTCCAATTATAAAACCTACCTCTCCTATTATGTTGCTTGTGCCTGCCTATATCAATATTATTAAAAAAATCAAGACCTATTTAAAAATTACCTTAAGATACATCATAATGCACCTCACTAATTGCATAATATATTAATATAAATTAAAATTAAGGTAAATTTTACTAATTATTTCACACTTCTACAAGTTTACACAAATAAATAATTAAACTCGTGCATTATCTAAATTAAGAAAATTAATTTGGAGCATTCAACAATCAAATTTTAGTAAATAGATGTATATTGACTTTTATAGAAATTACTTTTTAATACAATTTTTTTTCAAATTTATTAAAATTTGATTCTTGAATACGCCTAATTAGTTACTAGATCTAATCTTCTACTCAAGGTAAAAGATTTCGAATAATTCAAAGTAAAATTAAAAAAGAGTTATTCTCTCGACAAAACTATAATAAAATTGAATAAAAAGATCTGGATTTAAGATAATTTCATAAGGACGTGTTAGAATAGTCGGGCCAAAAAGTCGGAATTTATAAAATTAACAATTGATTGTTTCGATTTATGAGTCATTTAAACAAATTAGTGTACTTTTTTTCATGATGAGTGCAATAAGCAATTGCCTTTTGGATCAATGACTAATGTTCCCACCAAATACAAGCAACAAGAAAATGCCAAACTATTGACAAAACCAATCAAAGAACTAGAAAATAAAGTCACCATGTTAGCTAAACATCCATTCTGAATTATAAAGTGAAGTGATCAGTGTTGAATAGAGATAACTATCTCCATCTCTTGGTGATATTTTTCTCCTTCTAACATCCATCTTTGGCAAAGTCCATCAACATCTTTTAAACATAATGGCACTGTCTTTCCAATTATAGTTAAGATAACAGTTGTTATAAAACACGTTTTCATTGCAAAAAGTATCAAACTTTCAATGGTTGAGTTGATGGTGGGAAAACATCATAAAGAAGAGACCCTTTTCCATGATGAGGGTTGTGGGTATGAATTTGGAGAGTTCTTGTCCCGTGGGCATTCCCTAAAATGGTTGTGAGATAGGACATCCTTTGGCATCTTTGAGCAATGACAAATTGGTGTCTTAGGCTTTGAAAAGAGATATTTACAAGCTCAAATTTTTTGACTTTGAGGTAGAATTTGACTTGCATATAATGTTATGAATATCATATTATTGGTACAGTTATGATGAACGATATGTAAGAAGGAGAAGGAAGAAGAAAAAGCCCAAATCTTGCTGTCAACCTTATCAACAGTATCATCCACAAAGAAATAATCCAAATGCAGATGATTCTAGTTGTGTGATAGGGAATCTTTTGAAAGGTTAAATGAAATAAGTTTAAAAGAGCTTTTTATCTTTTGGACATTTCTTAAAATGGTTGTGGGATAAAAGGCAGCTTTGAGCAATGACAAATTGGTGGCTTAGGCTTTGAGAAGAGATATTTAGAAACTCAAATTTTCTGATTTTTTGGTAAATTTTGACTTTATAATTTTATGAACATAAGATCGAATTAAAAATTGGTACAAATTTACTTTATCAAATTTTATAAAAAAATTATATAATCAATACACTAAAATATTAAAAAAACTAAATTATATTTATAAATTAAGAAAAATTAAAGAGTCAAATGAAATAAATGAATGAGAGTTTTTGTGTTGAGGGCATTTCTTAAAATGGTATATATTCAAAAGTATATAACTTTTAATTTTTGTAATTTAGTGTCAAAGTTTTTAAAATTTTTAATTTGGTGATTACAATTTTAAAATCTTAATAATTTAGTTTAAGCAGTTATTTTTTATGATGTGACATATCTACTAAATATCAAGTAAATGTTCATCTATTAATCATATCAGCAAAACCTATCGTTTTAAATTGAATTATTGAGGCTTTGAAAAGTTGGATACTCAATTAAAAAATTTTAAAGCTTAAGTACTAAATTAAAAAAATCTCAAAAGTTTGTATACTTTAAGATTGGTTATTCCTATTATAAATAATGCATCAAATAAAAAATTGGTATAAAATTGCTTTGTACTTTGTCGTATTATATCGAAGAATTTTGTATTATTAGTACGTTAAAGTATTAAGAAATAAAACAACAACGACAACAATTCAGTAACAATTCTATTGATACGTGAGATTTAGAAAGATTCAGTAGTACGCAATTTTATCGTTAGCTAGTAAGAGTTTATTTTAGAATAACCCACATAAAAAATACAAAAAAGCATAAATAAATAATAGTACTTAATAAAAATATTAAATTAAATTAATTAATAAAAGTTTTTGTCTTGTTGGAACTTCTTAAGATTGATGACTTAGGCTTTGAGAAGAGATATTTCATATACACAAGCTCAAATTTTCTGCTTTTTAGGTAAAAATTGACTTGAACTGGATTCCATGTGCCTAAAAACCCGTTTTTCACAAGTTTTATGGGACCCGAAGAGAGGGCTGACTTCTCATTTATTGTGCAGCAATTATGCAAGTGAAGCTTGAAGGCGACTAAGTTGGTACAACCCATTATAGCTACTTTCTAGATTCACAATCATAATATTTTTTAAATACTTATCCATACTTTGGAATGAATAGAAAATTTTATTTTTTTAGATTTTGAATTAAAAATTTTGAACCGTATAACTTTTTGATTCAATTTTTAACTTTTCGGTTCGATTTACTTTAATAACTTTTGTTGTTAAAAAATGATTAGTTTATTAATTAATTGATGTAAAAACTTTGAATCATCTAACTTTTTAATTCAGTTTTTAACTTTTCGGTTCGATTTACTTTAATATCTTTTGTTGATAAAAACTAATTAGTTTATAAATTATGATTAATTTTCGTAAATTAATAAGTTCTTACATATTAAAATAAATAAATAAATTTTCGTTTAATAATCTTTTTTAATTAAACTCTAAAATATTCGATACATAAGAACAATCTTTTTTAATTATATTTTAAAATTTTAATTTTATTCAATCTTTAGCCAATTTTATAATAGTGTAATACCAGTTGAATATTTTAAATCTTATATTCATTGTTTTAATTTTTAATTCAAATTTTAAAACGTTTATCTATCTCTTATGTTAATTTGGCTTCCAAGCCAACTTCAAAATCTCCACCACTTACAAAGAATTTAATGTCATTTCAATATTCGTTTTATATTGTTTCTTTATTCGTAATAAAGTCGTCTTTAACGGGATCAAATTCTCTATACCCATAATTCTATTATATATGATTCTATCTATACAAATATGTGAGATTCAAAAAAATATTGATAGGACCGTATAGAATAGGGTTTATATAGAGTTATGGGTACAGAAGATTTTGTCTCTTTACGATCTCATCCACACAAATATGTGGGAGTTAGAAAAATATGTGGATGGGATCATATGGAACAAGGTTAGTATAGGGTTATAGGTACAGAGGATCTTGTCCTTTAAAGGGATCGAATCTTCTGTACTCATAATCCATGATCTTACCCATACAAATATGTGGGACTCAAATAAATACGTGGATGAAATCATATGAAATAGGGTTGGTACGTAGTCACGAGTGCAGAGGATCTTGTCCTTACTTCAAATATAACATGTGAAAGATTCATAACACCTCAAATTATTACTGATTGTCCTTCAACCTGATATATCAAGATAAGATAGTACATGAGTAGGTAATAGGTTAAAGTGGATGAAGGAGGCTGGAAGGTCGTTAGTTTTACAGACGCCAACGTACGTACGGTTAACACAGGACAGTAGTGTACGTTTTAGGGTTTGGGTCCCAAACTCCTGGGAAGTGAGTTAAATGTGTGACAAAAAAATGGTAGTTAAAAAAAACATATATTAAAAATTATATCAAAAATTAAACTGACATTAAAAAATTTAAAATTTAAAGAATTAATCAATATTAAATTATCATAAAATAGATTAAAAATTAATTAAAATTGAATAATTTAAAATATGATCCACGAAAATTGTTCTTATTTATCGAAAAAGTTAAAATTTTAATTAAAAATTTATTAAATAAAATTTAATTAGTAATCAATTTGTACTAATTACTATATTAATAAATAAATCAATTTTTAATAATAAAAATTATAAAAATAAATTAAATCAAAAATAAAAAATTAAACTTACAAATTAATTAATTTAAAAAATTTTAATTATTGGTTAAAAGTAAGCTTAAATAGAAAACGAGAGAAACCCATTTAAGCCCAAAATAGCCACAGCAACGACACATAAACACAACCTATTTAAGTTGGTTAAGAATGGAATGGTCCCTATGGGCTAACACTCCAGCTGGTTATGAAGTGGACTTGTAATATGATTGTTGTTTAAGTGTCACTTTCATTGTAAGGGTCAAATGATGTCTTTGTGAATCGTGCTGTTGTCAGGTCATCTGTGGTTATCTGCCATTGACTCGAGTCCGATTCAGCCTAATTCTATTATCTTTAATATATTTCTCTTTATTTTGTATATAAATAAATAGTTATTTTCCAACTGTCAAATTGTAATTGAATAAATAGTCATTCGTAGCAATGTGTCATTGAGTATTCAACATTAGAGATGATAATGGGCCCGTTCGAGTCCAGACCTGCCCAAGCCGAAGCTTAGCCTGATCTAGAGCTACAAGGGCCCAACCCCTATCCAAGGGCCAAGCAGACCTGAGGTAGAGGGTCCGAACACGAGTGTGATTAGCCCAAATTTTTTAAAAGGTAAAAATGCAAAATTACGTCATTTTGCTTATAATCCTCGAGTGGATTGTTTATATTTGTTTTCTGGTGTTTATGTATCTAGAAAAGATATTGTTAGGATAATTTAGGACGTTCCATTTAAATATTATTCTGAATTTAAGTATTATTATAAATTAATTATTTTGTTACTTTCAATATTAATATAGCAAAAATAATTTTTGTAAGAGTTTGGTTAAATACAACCATGACAAGAAGTCTGAGTGATCAGGATGGCTTGAGCCCAACTCTAGGGATCCGACTGATTGGATTAGTCTTCAACTTATATCAGTAGAGCTTTTGTCAATAGAACTTTTCTCAAAAGAGATTTTCTAAAAAGTCAGTTGACCATTTGGCTGTCAATTAAAAAAACAACTTTTTAATTAGAGCTTAATACACTGTTTGACAACATAAAAATAAAAAACACTTTTATTAATTTTAACTATATTTTATTTCGTAATAAAATTATTTATGTATATAAATAATATTTTAAGTATAATAAACAATATGCAAAGTACAATATATTATATTTACGATTACCTATTTTTTGGATAACTATCTTATAGGAAATTTTAGATAACCATCTTGTAGGAAATTATTTAAAGAGATGTCTCATTTTCTTGTAGAAAATAAAATTAATATGAAAAATAAATATTAAAACATGTAAAAAAGGTTAAATAATATTATAATATCAAAATAAATATTCAAGCTGAATAAATAGTTAAATACATAATAAACTATACATTTTATTGTAATACAAGAAGATTTGCAATATGTTCCCTCGCATCATTCATCTCGTTATTTTGTGGCTCATCTAAATAATTTCCTTCAACAACTTTATTTTCATTGATTTCTTCATTTGTAGGAAGTAATTCATCATTTTCATTATAGGGAGAAAACACTTCATCCTTTTGAGCATTTAACTATATAAAATTATGAATGGCCATCGAAGAAATTACAATTTTAAGCTGCCAATCATTTTTTAATCCATCCCATTTATTCTTAAATTGTTTGTATTCATAGTTCTTCTTAGTTTCATGAGCAAACTTTGAAATTATATTTTTCCAGTCAATCTTGTTAAAGTGACCATTTGGTCGATTTCCAGCTAAAGTCTCTTCCACAAAAATTTTGATTAAAATTTCAAAAGTTATATCATTCCACTCCACTTTAACCCCTTTTTTTCAATTTATCTCCACCTTGAATATCTTGACTTGGATTTGACACTTTCTATCAACAAATGATTCAGAAAACAAAATCTCGACTACATATAACAATTAATTTAGCAAGTATAAGAATGACACTGACAAAAGCATAATAAGCATTAAATGTTTTGTGAACTCAATATTAAAAGCATAACAAAGAATGACATGGACAAAAGCATAACAAGCATAACAAAATGGACTGCTAGTTTCTTCGGTAAGTGTCATGGTGTTTAATAACAAATTACGATCAATGTGACAATTTGTTTTATAGTGTCACCATACAAGTTAACTATGATCTACAAGATGGTGCAGCTGGACTAAGGGCACAGAAGTATGTGGGGTCTGCAAGAAGTATCGACGTACTAAGGGCACAGAAATCTCACTTGCCTCAAGGTTCAGTAGACATGTCTGTCATGAAAAGCAACAGGTCATTTTCATAGTCTATTCTCAATTTGCAATAAAGAAATGGTCATTTCCTTAAATGTCTGCTAATCAATTAAGCATTAGCTCTGATGATCCCAACAGCTTCAGA
>JAOSBL010000001.1:1000093-1017835 GCA_027568915.1 Erythroxylum roraimae | reverse complement strand
TACATAAAGATTTATTTAATACACATAAAACATAAAATTGTGATTTTGTTAATATGATAAAGTTTTCTTTTGCATCAATTTTAGTTTCGTTGAAGAATGTTCAAAAGACTTTAAGTATTATTTTTTATTTTTTATTTCTTTAGTTTAAAAAGTAAAAATTGAAGGAAATAGAAGTAATAAAATGGATTAGATTTTTGGATATGTTATATGTCTGGCCCCATGTATCGGGCAGAGATGTACTGTTTGAGTTCAGCATCAAGTTGCTGAATCTGAACTTTGCAAGACTTATACATCTTTTGTATCTGTTCTGTAACAGAATCGACTTTCTTGTGAGTAGCAATGTTTTGTTGACTAATTCCATCCAGCTTGGAATCAATCCTTCTCAGAACTCTGTTCTGTGCTACTGCGTTGTGTGTATGCCAATTGAGTACTTCATCAAATGGATTTGAGACTGGTGTACCATGTGAAGTAATTCCTGTAGCTCTGATGTACGGGTTAGAGATAATCCTCTATGATTCACCCGTACTCCTAGATAGTTGAGGAAAGTTATCCTCTTCTGGTCTTATCACCATACAGGACAAAGGAGTAGGAGGTTGAACAGGAATTGTTGGCATGGATTTGCAAGATCCTTCAGTAGATCTGTATGTTTTAGATGACCTGAGCATCTCACGTAGAGACTTTGGTCTGGATCTTTCTATCTGCACCAACAGACCATTATGATCGTCTTGATCTGGATCCTCATCAAGAGGAGGATAGTTACAAGAAGGCAAGCATCGAGATTTAGGCTTGGATTTCTTCTTCCTTCTCCGTTGATATCTTGGATCATCGTCATCTGTGTCTGACTCAGGGTTGAGACAGATTTTACGGTCTGGTTCGCACATAGATGAGTTGACATCCCATACAAAGTGTCCACGATGATGATTTACATAGACTGGATCTCCATTAGATTTAAAATAGTGAATAAGGAGATCGTCTTTACCTTCCGTATGTGAGAATACGGGCTAGATCTTAAGGTTGTTTGCCCCAATTGATAAATTTGGTAGATCTGTACAATCAATGGGCTGAATTATCAGGATGGATCCTGATGTCGATGGACTAGGCGTGTCGTCGCTAGGTCTGGTGTAGATGGACTTAACTGAACCATCTCTTAGAGTCTGTAGAATCGGTGGAGTCGTTATATGAAAAGAGTGTTGATGAGGCACATGGAATACCTTCTGGTAGTTGGTAATCTATTCTGTAGGCATCAACTTTTCAAGCTCTTGTGCTGGTAACTTCTTCGGGATTTGTAGGATAGTTGTCTGGTTGTTTGCAACATCAGCAACTATGAATAGTGCATCCGAAGTAAAGTTTGGAAAGTGTATGTCCAAGGCATGATTCTGAAAACGATAGATCATCTGGTGATGAAGAGTAGCCATAATGGCTGTCGGATCTTGATTTGCTCCAGTGATCTGGATCTAAACCTGAAGTCGTTCAGATAAGGTAGGATCATCCAACCTGATGTTGAAATCAGGTGCTATGATCAAGATGACACTTCCTCTGTCAAGAGTTGTCAGCAAGGTACTAATCAAAAGATTTTGGTACGTTGTGTAGGCAGTGTCCAGAAGTGATATCCTAGCGATTGTAGGAATACCTTTTCTTTCATGTAGAGTGAGAACAAGTCGTAGAGCTCCAAAGTGTAGATGTGTATGGTTCTGCTCTCTCCATAAGGTGATAAGCTCCTTCGGGATTTCTAGCTTTACGTATTGTTCTGCTGTTGTAGATCTGAGACCACACTGTTCCAATTTGGAACTTTGAATGATTTCCTTTACACGAGGTCTAGAAGTAGAAAACACACTCCTAATATTTCTCGTCCAAGAACAGTCACAAGAATAGATACTGTACGGGCTAAGCAAAGGTAAAGAAGACTTACAAACACAGTTTTCTACAAGCACATGAGTAATTTCAACAAGATTTTCTATTTTGTGGGATAAAATACGCTTAACACCTTTGGGTAATGAAGCTAAAGACAAGCTAGAAGATAAATGAACTAGATCTGAAGAATTTTCCATAGATCTTATGCAGCTCTCTTCTTACTCCCTTTCTTACCTATTATCAAAATGTTTCCCCCCCAGGAAAAGATGCGAAGGTGTTATGTTCCCAAGCAAACCACAAGCAGTAGTGATTCACTAAGCAAGGAGTCGAATAACTCCAAGGGGTACGAAGGTTTTTATGGCTGAACCGTCTATACCTTACCACAAACAAACAAGGAAAGACACCACTCGTAGAAAGTGTTCCCGGGTTTTGTTAATGGCTCTGATACCACGCATAAGTGCTCTGATCCGTTAGAGCGTAGACACAGGAAATATGACCTCACTGGCTAACCGTTACTAGGCTAACTCTGTTCTAAACCACTCACTGGTTAAAGACATCAACTCTCCAAAGTCAGATCGGAAGTGTATATCACTACATAGGCCGTCCAGATATCGGAGACTTACACCCCTCAACGCCCTCACTTGGCAACACGGGATTTACTGCTCTCGCCTTTTAGGACTCCTATTTCACTCACACACTCTTACTCTTCATTCCCCGTTAAGGCTTCTGACTCAAGGCAGCAGAATGTTTAGAAGCAAACACAGTTTTTTACCAGATTGTCATAGATTTTCTGGTACACAAGATCCTTATAGGAGTTAAGTGTAGAGCATACTCATCTCTGCAATCTTTTCACTTTGGGATAAACAAAATAATAGGGTTTAAAGGTTTCAGAGAAGAGAAACTATTTTACGAAGAAAGGATTCCTCATTTATGAAAAGCTTAAAGATAACTTCCTATCGAAGTAAGCATATCTTACAAACTACACAAACCTTACTTTTATAGACGAAGCAAGGGATAGGAATGTAAATCTATCCTAAAATAACATGATTACAGCCTTAGATAAAGGCTACCTAACCTTATCACTAAAGCATCTACTTTAACAAAAGTAGGATAATAATTCACCTAACTTTAACAAAAGTCAAAAGTAAATAGTTGTAAACATTACTACTTTACAAAAAGGTGAATAATGACGATGATAAGATGGAATCTTCAATAGTGTTGAAGTGATATATGGAACCCATCTTTCACCATTATGATTCTCTCATAATGTCAGTGCGAGATTAAGGTCAGTCAGCTCTATTTCTCTGTTGATTTGTGCAATAAATTCATCGATATTCATTTGGGCCCAATGTGAGAGCAATGATGAGGCGACAGAATTGGTTTCTTGGACTGGATCACTGGATGGGCTTGTAGCAGTATTCCAAAGAAGGAGATAAGGATGCCCTGCTTGGATATGAATAACATTGTCTTAAATACAAGTCCAGTGTGTTGGAGATGGTGTTTGTATAGGCGCAATAGACTACAAGCCACTGAATGCGTTCCTGCAGGATGATAAGTTTCCTTTGCCTAAAGTCAGTACACAGGTACTATTTCTCAAGGAAGCGTTATCTTCTCAAAGTTTGATTTGAAAGCAGGTTTTTTGCAGTTGAGTATTCGCCCTGAAGAATGTTATAAGATTGCATTCTGCATTCCTAATGCTCAGCACCAATGGACTGTGACGCCCTTTGGATTAAAGGTTGCACCATCACTGTTTCAAAAGTCCATCACTAAAATCTATGAGCCTATCCTCAACAGTGCATTGATCTACATCGATGATATCTTACTGTTTTCAAAGAACCATGAGGAACATCAGGCTTTGTTACAACAATTTTTGGACCTAACCCAACAATATGGGATTATGCTTTCGACCTCGAAAAGCACTATTGGTACAACTGATATCGAATATCTTGGGATGCAATTCAAGGATGGATTCTACCAGCCAGACCCACATATTGCAAAGGAATTACTACAATTTCCAAATGAAAATCTCTCAGTAAAACAAATTTAACAGTTTCCTTTGAATTGTCTGTTATATTCGAGATTTCATTCCACATGTGGCAGCCTTTACATCAAGCTTATCTAAGCTCTTACGTAAGAATCCACCAGTTTGGGGAAAAGAACAGACTACAGCTGTTAAGCATCTGAAACGAATCTGTCAGGATCCTCCACCATTAAAGATTCCTGAAAAAGGACAACGTATCCTGCAAACAGATGCAAGTGATGAACATTGGGGAGCAGTTCTTCTCGAAGAAATCAATGACCAAAGACATTATTGTGGACATGCTAGTGGAGCTTTCAGTCAATCTGAACTTCATTACCATATCTCATACAAGGAGATTCTTGCAGTAAAAAGAGGTATTGAAAAGTTCTCTATCCACCACACTGCTTATCATTTTGTCATTGAAATAGATAATACATCCTTCCCCAAAATTCTAAAACAAGTTGGCAAAAAGATTCTAAACAGCCAACTTTTGCGCTGGCAAGAGTGGTTCTCTTCCTATAAATTCACTGTCAAACACTTAAAAGGTCACCAGAATATCTTTGCAGATTACCTCTCTAGACCTTCAAAGCCACTCTTCTTTGTTTCTTCTTCGTTTAAACTTCCCATTCCTTTATTTTGGCTGATGGAGTTCCTTAGGTTTGCTTGTTATCGACAGGAGTTTCCTCCTTTGTTTACCCGAACTCTAACCACCATAAAAGACCTTTACCCTTTGTTACCTCAGTGTCTTTTTTATTATCTTCATTTAGTCTTGGTGAAAGATGATCATATTGCTAGCCTAGCTATGTTTGATCCTTCAACTCCATACAAGATGATATCTCACATTCTTGATGATATTGATGATTACACTTTGTAGCATCTCTGGGCTATGACGGCTCTCTATGCCTGTTCTGTTGCATTCTCTCCTATGCACCTATATCGTCATCTCTCCGATCCAACCTAGTCCAGTTCCCTTTTATGGACATTTCTAAAATGGTTTCAACCCTTGGATACATGGAGAACAGAAATGTCTGACATCTTAGACTGCCATCATCTATGGGATTTTACTCTACAGGATAAAGATACATTTGCTGTGTATCTTCTTCATAGACCCTATGTGATGAGTTCTTCTGGACATCTGTGCACAATTAACCATATCCATCATTGGCGTACCATGCTGTCTTGGTCATCTGAAGAAGCTTTGCTCTTAGATGAATTATATGGATATGTTGATGCGCTTAATCAAATCAAGGATGTGGAATATTCCACCGAGTGCACTTCTCTTGGACCTTACAATGGTGAAACGTCTCTTATTACGCCTATACAAACACCATCTCCAACACACTGGGCTTGTATTGAAGACAATGTTATTCATATCCAAGCAGGACATCCTTATCTCCTTCTTTGGAATACTGCTACAAGCCCATCCAGTGATCCAATCCAAGAAATCGATTCTGTCGCCTCGTCACGGCCTTCACATTGGGCCCAAACGAATATCGATGAACTTATTGCACAAGTTGACAGATAAATGGAGCTGACTAACCTTAATCTTGCACTGACATTATGAGAGAATCATAATGATGAAAGGTGGGTTCCACACATCACTTCAACACTATTGAAGATTCCATCTTATCATCGTCATTATTCACCATTTTGTAAAATAGTACTGTTTGCTACCATTTACTTTTGACTTTTGTTAAAGTTAGGTGAATTATTATCCTACTTTTGTTAAAGTAGATGCTTTAGTGATAAGGTTAGGTAGCTTTTATCTAAGGTTGTAATCATGTTATTTTAGGATAGATTTACATTCCTATCCCTCGCTTCGTCTATAAAAGCAGGGTTTGTGTAGTTTGTAAGATATGCTTACTTCGATAGGAAGTTATCTTTAAGCTTTTCATAAATGAGAAAATGAAGAATCCTTTCTTCGCAAAATAGTTTCTCTTCTCTCAAACCTTTAAACCCTATTATTTTGTTTATCCCAGAGTGAAAAGATTGCAGAGATGAGTATGCTCTACACTTGCCTCCTATGAGGATTTTGTGTACCAAAAAATCTATGACAGTCTGGTAAAAAATTGTGTTTGCTTCTAAACATTCCGCTTCCTTGAGTCAGAAGCATTAACAGGGAATGAAGAGTAAAAGTATGTGAGTGAAGTAGGAGTCCTAAAAGGCGAAAGCAGTAAGTCCCGTGTTGCCAAGTGAGGGCGTTGAGGGGTGTAAGTCTCTGATATCTGGATGGCCTATGTAATGGTACACACTTCCAATCCGACTTTGAAAAGTCGATGTCTTCAACTAATGAGTGGTTTAGAACAGAGTTAGCCAGTGAGGTCATATTCCCTGTGTCTACGCTGGTCAAATGTTTTTTTTTTGGTTTGGCCCAGGAGGTATGCACTAGGCCACAGCCGCTGACTAATGCGTGATACAACCCCTGATGGGAGGCTACAACTGCCTAAGAGTTTGCTGCATTCTCAAGGGCAAAGATCGAACTCGGAACCACTTGGTTAAGCGATGAAGGTATGATATTTAATAATCAAAAAGCTTGAATATTAATGCCTCAAGTGAGTTGAATCTGAAGTTGGAATATTATTTTCAAATATAATTTTTAAACCACCATGTCATGAAATTAGAAATGGAGGGTTGAAATGTATTTCGATTGAGATGAGAAGTTTTTATGTCTTAATTAATCATAACATCACCTTATACCAGGAGACTGTTTTTAGACTTCAATTTAATATCAAAACAATTCGATAAATTTGAATTTTTATTAAAAAGTAAAAGATGAAATCATATATTTGTTATAGACTTACATTCTAATTAAAATTTTAAAACAATGTTTACAATCCCTTAATTTAAAAAAAAAATAGATACATCATAATTAATTGAAATTTCTCAAATATAATATATTACTTTTCATTTAAAATGTAAATCTAAAGATAATTAAAAATTTTGTAGTATAAAATCACTTATGTTAACTATCCCTAAATATACTCATAAATTTATATGAAACTTGTTTTGTTTAATCAAATATAGTATTTAAAATAGATGCTTTAATTAAATAACTCTCTTAAACTTATAACGTATTTTAAAAAGGAAAAGTTAAAAATACATAAATAATAATATGAACATGATGATAACATCCTTTGCATAATATAAATGAAAATAACATATTAATATTATTTGTTAATATTTATCTAATGGATCCAAATTTTTTCATTTTTAACAGAAAAATAATATATTATTTTCACTTCATTTCATACTCCTAATATTTTAAAATCAAGATAATAGTCATCAAAATTATTTATATTCTGTATGTCCTTAGTTTCTCCTTTAATTTTGATTGAATAGTAATGCTTTTAGTGCTTCCATTTCTTGAATAAGATTTAGGTTTCTTTGAATAAATCGCGTTGAAATGAGAAGTTTATATGTCCGAATTAGTCAGAACATTACTTTATACCAAATTAAATGTTGAAATATTTGCAAAGAATAATATTTTTAGATTTCAATTTAATAGCAAAACAATTGTGTTAACTAAAAATATCAAAAGACGTTTATGCAAATTGAATTGAATTGCCAAATAATATATTTAATCACTCAATTTTATGAATAAGTTAGACGCAGTATTAACTGAAATTTGTCACATATAATATATTACTTCTAATCTAGTAAATCTAAAAATAATTAAAAAAATTATAGTATAAATTAACTTTCAATAACTATATATTCAAAAACTTGTTTAATTAAAAAAAAGGATTCAAAATACATACTTTATTTAAATAACTCTTTTAAAATTGTAGCAAACTTTAAAAGTTAAAAAATGTATAAATAATAATATGATAATGATGGTAAATCCCTTTGTATATTATAATTGAAAATCAAGTGTTACTATTCTTTCTTTATATTTATCTAATGAATGAAATAAATTTCATATTGTTTTCGTTTTTAACAGAAAATTATCAAATTATTTGCACATTATTTTATACTCCTAATTTTTAAAATCAAGATAATGCAGATTAAAATGAGTTTATTCTAAAATATTTATTCACAATAAAATAATTTTAATTTGATTATTTTGGCTTTTAAATTCTCTTGAGAAACTTTTATAAAAGTTATGAGGATGAATTTAACAAATAATTTTTAATTTTAAATCCTTATTTTAAAACTCAAATCTAACATTATATGTAAAAGCTTAATTCATAAAATATTTTCATGTTTTTACTATTATATAAAATATAGAAACTTTATTAAATCATTTATTAAAATTAAATAAATTTATAAATTTATTTTCAAATAAAATCATAATCTAATAAAATAATATATGTAATGATTAATTAATTAATAATAAATTAAATTAGATAATAAAATAAATATTTATCAAAATTTAAAAATATACTATTAATTATTTAAAAAATTTGAACTAATTTTGTAAATTAAAGTTATTAGAAATCACTAAATATTGCATCCGGCCTTTAAATTTTAATTTAATTACAAAAAATTTAAATGCATGCTTCATTTGAATAACTCTTGTGTAATTGAAAAGTAAGATATTATTAGTATTTGTTAATATTTATTTAATGGAATGAAATACTTTTCATGTTGTTTTCTTTTTTAAAATAAAAATAATCTGGTTATTTTCACTGTGTTTTGTACTTCCTTATATTTTAAAACCAAGATAATACTTGTCAAAATGAGTTTGTTTTCATTATATAAATTACTTTTAGTTCGGTCATTTTACATTTTAAATTCTCTTTTGAGAGAAACATTAATACAAGTTAGATTAAGTTAAAAAGAAAATATTAGTTTAAGCTTTATTGATAAAAAAATTTTAGGTTTAAGGTTAATTCATAAAAGGTTTTAATTTTTTAATTATTATATAAAATGTAAGTAATATTTTGTTAAAATAAAATAAAATAATAAATTTATTTTCAAATGAGAACATATTCTATTACAATAATATATGTATTTATTATAATTAACAATGAAACTAAACTAGATAAATAAAAAATAACTTTAACAAATTTTAAATAACAAAACATTGTATGACTACTAAATTAATTTATAATAAAATTTCTTAACTTCTTGTAAATTTATATAATTTAAATTCAATTTAAAATTTTGTTTTAAATCTTTTGCCCTAAACAAAATTTTTTTCTTTTTGAAGAATCAATAAGTTGAGTCAATTTATTGATTTAAATTAACAACTCACATAAAAAATAATAAATTCAGAAATTAAATTAAAACAAAATTTACCTAATAAATGTGAAGAATAACATAAAATATTAAAATTCTAAAGCAAGGAATATTAGCTCAATAATTCCAAAAAGACTTGAATTATTGAGCTAATGTTCCTTTAAATTAATTAATTAAGTGAGGACTTCTATTTGAAATTAGGATTCTCCTTAGATTTATGATATAACAATGCAAATTAACATATTAAAATTTAAAGTTATTGATTTTTGTTGCAGGGAACGACAAGTTCGTGGGTTCATGAGGTACCTTTCAATCAATGCCTTGCAAGTTCATGTATTAACTAGTTCATCCTATACCATATATAAAGCCAAATCCTCTAATTTAATGCTATTCAATTTAATCTTATGTGGTTTATATGAAGCGACCAGACTGGCAACAAGGACTCGATTGACGATGAAAGTAGGCAACGAGATTGACTAGATTTACGTGATTAATCAGGGAAATGCATTTTCAAGCAATTTCAGTAGCAACTGCAACATAGCCTTAAATCAACATCAGATCTACAGTTAATCTAAACATAATATGCGTTGAGATGCAATCGAACTTGCTATTTTTCAACGATCGTTCAATAGAAATGTCTATTAGTTATCTAAAGTCTAAGGTATGCAACCAGACGTGTGTAAGCTATGCATGGTACAATACATAATGAAACCAAGAAATCGTAACCTAAAAACAAAGTTACATCTTTTTTTTTTAAAAAAAAGAAAGTTATAAATTTAAAAGATGCCAAAATTGTTAAGATGAATAATTATGATAATAAATAAGACTTTCAAATTTAAATTAATCTGATCCAAAATCACCTGGTAAAATTTTTTTAAGCCGGATCAAAATAATATTAACAGATTAAAATATATATAACTAAAACTCAAATTTAGGCTAGGCTCTTAAAGGAATTAAATCAAGTCAATTGTCACTCTTATTCTTTCTCTATAATTTTATATTTCTTCATATTTGTTAATAGTTAAAAAAATTATAACCAATATATATATAAAGTCAGGAATTAGTTTCTTGAGATCTTTATTCTCATATGAGAGTCTTAGACGACGTTAACATTTTTACACCAGAAAAATTTCAATAGAGTTGTTACTCTTGCAGTTGGTTTCAACTACCAATGCAATTACGCAACAGAAGAAAAGGTAGAGTAACTCATTAATATGCTTAGGCAAAATACAAAATAAGAATCTATTCAAACGTAAATCAACACTCCTGCTGGAATATGAAATTGATAGCTTATTATCTTCAATCAAATCAGGAAACAAATAGTCATGAAGAGCAAAAATACTTAATTAGAGATGAAAACTAGCCAACGAGATAACTTGGACATAGTATCAGAAAAATGCAACTTCAAGCAATTCAACCTCAACTGCACAATAACTTTAAATCCATATCTCATCTATCGCAAATCCATAAAAAACCATTTGCTCATCATAATAATCCACCTTTCAGGTTTCTAGATTTATTGGTGATTTATATTTGAAAAAAAAAAGAACTCAACAGTAGGCACTTATATGCCAAGTATCTGCTCCGATAACCATTTAAAAAGCCAATGTGAAGGCAAAATCACCAATCACAGTACACCAGTTGCAGGCACATTACCGATTTGTTTTATTTGCTTCTGATGGATTTTAGGCGGAACAGATATTCTGTTCCGTTTATGTTATTCCTGTTGTGTTCCATCAGATTTCAGTCATTCGATAAATAATAGAGAAAAAAAATAGATGGATCAAAATTTATGGACAGAGTACGAACAGAATAATCTGATCCCGATTTTGGGAGCATTCAAGCAATCAAGAAGCAGTTGATATAGTACAAAACCACAAGTGTATGTTTATATATATATAACCAGTAAACTATCTAATCTTCTGGTCTTGGTTAGGAAGTGAAACAACTTGTAATAATGAATTGATTGCTGCTCTTTCTTTTGAAGTGTAACGCCTATAGTCATATGTAATCAAACTAACGATCACCTAACGATCTACCAGCAGCAGTACTCATCATCTGATTCTCAGTTCCTCACGTTCTTTTATTTCACATCTGTTTATATAATGCAATACAAAAAAGAGTAATCATGCATCGATATTACTTACCGTGCTTGAAGTTTCATTTCTTCATCTTCCGCCATCTATTAATCGTTGGACAGAACGAGAATCGTCTCCGAGTTTTCTAGATGAGAGAGAGCGAGAGATTTTAGAGAGATATAGAATGAGAGAGCCACAGTACAAAATTAAAGGTGAAAGAACGAAACGGAAACACTCAAACCAACAATCACGGAGCCATCTACTTACACACCATCTGATTATCAGTTCTTCGCCTTCTTTTCATTTCAGATCCTGATTAGATAATACAATAGAAAATCGCCGTGACTAATTCCAATTGGGCTTAAAAAGAACAATCACGCGGAGATCTTACTAACCGCGCTTGAATCTGATTCTCATTTCTTCAGCTTCCTCCATTTAGTAACGGTTGGACGAGATAGAGAGTCGTCGACGATATTTCTACACGAGAGAGACATTTTAGAGTGATCTAAAATAAGAAGTACGTCAAAATGAATGACGAATCACGGAGCGACTCTAATTACCGTGCTTGATTCTGAATCATCTTCATCTCCCGCCATTTCTAGATGCGAGTGACGGATATTCTAGAGAGATGTAGAAAGAAAGGTAAGGTACCTCAAATTGAAATTTGAAACCTCCCGCCTACGCCTTTATATAGATGAAATCAAACGACTTTCAAGTTAAAGGTTACTAAAGAGATTTAATTCTGGCAAGAATTCATAAAAATCATTTAAAAAGAAATCCCAACGACGCCGTTTTCTTAAATAAAATCAATGCTGCATTCATTTGCTGAAGATATTTTCTGTATGAGAAAACAGCTAATCAGTGTATTTTTCTTATTCTAGATCCCCTCTTTTTTCTTTGTATGAGAAAAATATGTGCAGTTTTTATGGTGATTATATGTATATTGATAAATAATAATTACAAATTATTAAAATAATTATCCTATCTTCATTGTAGTGAGGCTCCTAAAAAGGAGACGACTATGACTCACTTCTCCGCTGCGTTTTATAACTCGTATTAGTGCCTGTTTGAATATAGTTTTTTTTGAGCTTAATAAGTATTTTTTCTATTATAAAAGTTTTTTAAAAAAAATAAGTATTTGACTATAAAATAAAAAGTATTTTTTTAATAGATATAATTTTTTGGCAACTAAAATATAGCTTTTTAAGAATCTCAAATTTGGAACTTATCAAAAAAACTTTTCAAATGACTTTTTTTTATAGATTTTGCAGATCAATTAATGAGCCTATTTTTAGTTTCTTTTGTTCTTATATTTTACACATAATTTCCACAATACCTACAAACATATCTTCACGTTTTCTCAACTTGATATTTATTTTGAGATTTATATAATATTATTTAACTTTTTTATATATTTTAATATTTATTTTTTATATTAGTTTTACTTATGTTATAATCCATATAAAAAATTTGGTTAAATATATTTTTATTTATGTTTCATATGGTTTAAAATTATATAATACTTAATATACTGTGCTTTGTATATTGTTTAATATACTTTAAACAATATTTATATGCATAAATAATTCTTATCACAAAATAAAATAGTTTAAATTAAAAGTACTTTTTATTTTTATGTTGCCAAACAGTGTATTGTATGAAGCTCTTTCAAAAAAAGTTCTTTTTTTAAATGACAGTCAAATAATCAACTGGCTTAGTTCTTCTAAAAAAAGATCTACAAAAAAATTCTATCGACAAAAAAGATCTACTAGTATAAGCCCAATCAAACAGAACGCGACAGTTGTATTTTTTAAATATAATTCACTCCATTTTTACGTCAAGAAAGAGGTAAAGGAATGCATAATTATCTTAAATTTTTATATTTTCATTTTTTAAAATAATAAAATTTATATGTAACAAAAATTAAAATATGTGACTGATAAAAACATTAATATAATATAAGTTGTCATAGTAGTCATATTAATGGATACATTAACATCATGCTATTTTAGCAAAAAAAAATTAAAAATGGAACATTTTAACTCTATTATTTAAATTTTGAGTTAGTATTATAAAATTGGGTGAAGTATATATTTTTTTTGACAATTATGAAATACATTTTCCAATAACAATTTGATTAATTAGTACACATTTCAGCTAACTAACTAATACAATTTGGTTTTATTCGAATGATCTTTACAATTGCATTATGTAGGATTACATCACTTTTAAAAGTTAAACCGGTAAAAAAAATTTAAAGTTTAATAGATTCAACCGGGATTAAATCATTATAAAATTGACTAAAAGTGAATAAAATTGAAGAATTTGAAATATAATTGAAAAAGATTGTCTTTATATGTCGAAAAATTTAAAATTTAATTAAAAAATATTATTAAATAAAAATTAATTGATTTATTTTTATTTATAAGGAAGTTTTTAATTAATAAAATAATAAATTTTTAACAACAATAATTATTAAAGTAAATTAAATCGAAGAATTGAAAATTAAATCTAAAAATTAATCAGTTTAAAATTTTTACAATTAAAGGGTCGAATCGGTTTAATTTTGTTAGTGAATACTATATTTATATATGATTTAAAACACAAAAGCCTTTCGTAATAAATGCTCTACCAATAAAAATTCATCTGAAGAAAAATATTAAATTTTCTCAGTTCCCAATAAATGGGTTTGTAAATTGTAATTATATATTAATTTATTGCACCGAAGAGTTTGAGAGTTTCGACAATATATTTAATGCTACATTAAATAAAGACTTAGCAAAATTCACCAACATCATCACTTTTAGTTAAACATTGAAGATTAAGGTTATGGAGAAATCAACTTGGTTAAAGCTAGCCTTCTCGGCTGTTCTCTTGGTCATAGTGTTATGTAAGTTTCTTCTCGCACTTACATAATTTATATCTTTATAGTTTTCAATTTTTTCCCAAAAATATCTTTTATTAAAAAAATTCTCAAAAAATTTTATTATCGTATTGCAAACTTTTCTGAATTTTGAAATGATAGTCCGAAGATTAAAAAGTTATGCTGAAATATTAAAAAATTTAAAAATTTAAAAATATCTTCACATTAAATTTTTTGTTAATATGGCTAATGTGGCAAGTCACGTTAAATTAATGTTTTTACCACGGGACTGTCACATATTGTGCTTTTGCTACGTATGAATTTTTATATTTAATAAATTAAAATTTTCTAAAACTTAAGAAAAATTATTCACTCCTTTACTTCTCTGTCCACAATCCTTCCTCGCCTAGTTCAAATTGCTTCCTTAACTTATAATGTAGCAAAATATAATATGTGGCAGTCACGTGGCGAGCCATCTCAATGACATAAAATGATAACTTAATTTTGAATCATTTTTGTATAAAATTAAATTTTTAAACATTTTAGCGATATTTTTTAAAGTTTGGGTTAGTATTATAAAATTAATTAAAGTTTGAAATTTGCGATGGAATGCACACGACATTAATATCACGCGTAGACCAATCAAATATTACTTATATGACGATCTAATTCAGCTCTTAAGGTCAAACACAACTAACTAAATTTGACTGAAATTAATAATTTATTATAATTATCTTAAATTATTAATTTAAGTTGAGTTTAATTGATTTATATCGAGTTTAAAAAATAGGTTAGATTTATGCATCAGTAACATTTGATGAGTCAATACGTGATGTTCATATCACGTGCACTTTATAATTATTTTTTAGCCAAAGTTTAAGGAAAGAGATTTTTTTTGAAAATTGAAAACTATAAGAAAATTTTCAAAAAATTTAAAGATTGAATTTTTTTTCTAGAATTTCTTAAACTACGAAGAAGGTCTATGTCTACAGGGACGGATGCACATTGGGGGCCCCTTGCCCCCATTGCCTCCAAAACTTTCATATAAAAATATTATTATTTTAAGTTTTGGGATCCGAGTGTATGGGGCAAGCCTGTTAGCTTGGGTTAGTTTTGGTGCCTTTCTAGTTTTTGGTTCTGCGTTTTTAACTGTTAAATTCAAAAAAAAATTGATTTCATAAAAAAAAATTTGTCACCATTAATTTAATTCAATAATATAAGAGCACCTTAAATATTTTACCCCCACTCAAAAAAATTCAGTAATATAAGATTACTTTAACTATTTTGCCTCACTTAAAAAAAATTCTGAATCCGTCCCCGTGTGTCCATTATCCTTTATATTTAATATGCTAATGTGTGGATGATTATAGATCAGAATCCGAGCATTGAAGCAAAAAGGCACTATCTGCATAGATGCAGTGTAGATGATGATTACTTCTCAGAGAGTGCTTGCTCAGGAACTATTTGTTACTATGGTTGCTATTGCCATCTGCACAGGGAGTACAAATGTTGTCCCTGGAACACTAGTAGCACTGATGCTGGTAAACGTTATGGCTGTTTTCTGACTCCGTCGTCGCCTGAAAATGTCTAAATCAGTCCGATTCTGACTGATTCAAAGAGATCAAGTGTTTGCCATTACGACTAGTCTAGTGTATACAGTTTACCTAATAGAATAAGGCCTTGTTTGGCAATCAGCTGATTGTATTTAGCTAATAGCTGATAGCTGATTATATCAGCTGGTTTGACCAGCAGATTGCATTAGCTGTTTGTTAAAGATATTTGATAAAATTAACTGTTTAGTATTAGCTGTCTATGTGTAAAATGATTAATAAGAACATGACTTTAAAAAAATATAAGAATATGAAAACTTATGCGATTTTAGTATTTCAACGAATATTCTTATAAAAATTTAGATTTTAGATATTTAAGTCTACAAAAATTAAGTTTATAACTCTAATAAAAATCATAGAACATATAATAACAACAACAACAACAACAACAATAATAACAACAATAATAAAAAGAATAATAATAACAACAACAACAACAACAACAACAATGATGATGATGATGATGATGATGACGACGACGATAGTGATGGTGATGATGATGTTGATACATCCAAACATAAAATATAAGAATCCAAATGAAGTTTAAGTTTAACAACACATATCAAATAGAGCAAAAGAAATGAACATCATCATTTAAAGCAAAAGTTTACAATAATTTAAGAACGACGTCTAACTGCCATTAAACTAGAAGCAATATTATCACGAATAGTTGTCATCTCTCGAGTTCTTTGTTCTTCAATGCCTACTTGCGTAGAGTTAACTTCAACATCTTGAAATACATCTGGAGGTGTAAATTCAGGATCTTGATCGATGATATTAAAAGCTGGGTCACCAATTGTACTTCTTCTAATATAGTTATGCAACGCAAAAGATGCACAAATTCTTCTATTTTGATCCATCAATGAATACTTAGGCATTTTCTCCAATATTTTCCATTGAGCCTTAAGAATACCGAAAGCCCTCTTAATACAACTTCTCAATGACGAATGAGCTCGATTAAAAACTTCTCGAAATCTTCTTGGATTTGCACCATGAAACTCTGATTGATGATACCTTATCTTTGGATAAGGTGTCAAATATCCTTCTCTTTCCAGATAGCCTTTGTTAACCAAGTAATATTTACCTGAGTGTTCATAAAGGAAATATAATTATTATAGATGACATCATAAAAAGTCTAAATCATGAATAACAACTTTACAAATCTTAAAATTACCTATCAGTGGTTTTGGAAATTTAAATCTCGGATTACCAATTGTATCAAGGAAAATACGAGAATCGTGTGCTGATCCCTCCCAACCCGCTAAAACATACGTAAATAGTAAGTTAAAGTCACATGCTGCCAATACATTTGTAGTCGTTATTCCTTTTCGCCCTCTATATCTCATTTGATCCTCTTCTGCAACAACTACAGCTATATGTGTACCATTAATAGCTCCAATGCAATCCTAATATGAAACAATGATCATAAGATGATAAAACAACAAATTTTAATAAAAATATAATGAAGGGAGGAGTAAGAACATATTTAATTACCTTAAAATGTGGCATATATCTAGCATCATTGGTAATTTGTTGTGAAATCTCCTTGAATTCGGGATCGTTTGGTACAAGCAAATCCCTTGAAAATCCATCCATGGCATTCAAAACTTCTTTAAAAACTCTACTCACAGTTTCACCTGAATGTTGAAAGCGCTCTTGGGTATCTCTATTAGGGGAACCTTTACTTAGGACATATACGAATAAACCGACTTTCTCCAAAATAGACATCCTATCCGAAGGTCTCAAACCGTAATTGTTTTCCAAAACCATACATAATTGACGAAATGTATTTTGAGTCATCCTAAATGTATTAAAACACCGCTTTTTATGACCAGTCAATAATTCATTCATCAATAGTTCTCCTGTTTGATAGGAAGTCATGCATGATTCCATGTATATGTGGTTAAAAAAATACACACCCATGTAACCCACTGCACAAGCAACCGAATCCCAAAACTCACTTTCATTGTGCAAAAATTGCTTAATTTGCAGAATCTGCTGAATTTGCTTAACATTAGCATCTATACCTACAAATCAACAAGTAAAATTATATTCGGTTCTGTGTATATGTGTATATATATATATATATATATATTTAAGAAAACTATTGTTTTATGCAACGCACAAATGATGACCCCT
>JAOSBL010000001.1:951019-967170 GCA_027568915.1 Erythroxylum roraimae | reverse complement strand
AATTTCAATTAAATTATTTTAATAGAGATTAAATTGGATTTTATTCCTAATAAAATTAAAAAGTGTTTTTCTAAATACCAATTTTCCTTTGCCTTCATCACCCCACTGACAGCCCAAGACGCCGGAAACATGACTCAGAGAGTTTATTCGACTCAGTGAGTCTTTGGTGGCTGACTCGGCAAACCTCAAGGATTCCGACGATGGAGACTTTACGGAGCATACAACAAAGTTGCGGGTGGAGCTCCGCTGCTGCCACCGTGGGGAACATAAAGTCGGTGAAGCGACGGCGTTGGAGCGCAGCTGGAGAGAGGAGTTCATAGCGTTTATTCTCTCTTTTTTTTTTCAATACAGAGAGAGAGAGCGGAACCGTTAAGTCAGAGACGGCTTGCCTCCCACACCGGTAAGTCACTTCAAAATAAAACCTAATTGTCATATAAGAGGCACAATCTTTCCGATCAGTTAAAGCCCAGTCGATAAACGAAATACCGATAAGTACCAGTCCTGAAATATAATTTATAGAAATAGGAGGATTAAATTGAAAAAAATAAAAATACCAATTTAAGTGATACAAAGGTCACCTTAGGACTCAAACTTTTACCGAAGCTGATCGCCGACATCTTTTACACAACAGTATCACTTAGGTCTACTTAAGTAAGATTTAGCCTTCATCGACCCTCAAAATATTTACCTCGCACACTCGAAGAAATAATATTATGAAAGCAATAAGAAAATAAAAGCAACAAGAAAACAAGAGATATAGAAAAATCAACATTTATATTATTTTCTCTTAAAAAAATATAAGTAATGTTCTCTCTGACTGAACGAGGAGAGCAAAACTCGAATGAGTTATATATAAGCACTCTGGTTTGTATGCCAAATTACATTCAGATTCTCACTTAAACTGAACTGTATAAGATCATGCTAAGATCACATCTATCTCTATCAAATTACATAAAACTTTTAGATGACACCCTATTCAAATAGGATTCTAACTGATAAAATAGAATCTACAAGATAAATAGAGAAATTAACATCCTTATCTTCAAATATCTCCACTATCAATTTTAACTCTTAGTTGTCGCCACATCATCCAAGATCTCCTCACACACACAGTACACTGCCCTGATCCAATGCTTCCCACAACAAGTCAGCTAGTCGTGGTCTATTTATCTAAGTATGAACCAAGTCTTTAATCCCTGAGCCTTTAGCTTGGGTCAAGTCAATCTCTATAAGGTCCGAGACTATACTAAAATTTATACCAGCTCTGATCTCACTTACCCATATTTGTCTTAATATTTTTGCATATCTCCCACGTGCGTGTAAACCAGGTAACTTTTTACCTAAGACACATTGTGAAGAACACTGAAAAAAACTCCAAAATTTAAGGGCCTAACAATAAGTCACTTGCCCTCCGGAGTTTCACCAACTGCAGCCTCAAGTTTTCTCTCCTCAATCCCCCTTTGCTCTGTCACTTCCTTGATTTGCTGATCCATCGTGTTCTTGCTGTCTACTGAGCCTGGGACTCATATGTAGAGAATATTCGAGTTTGAAGATTTTGTGACCGTAGTCCGTGGGTGTTGTTGTCATGTGTGACTTTGTGATGTGGGCTCGTCGCCTTTGTGGTTGTGCAAATTTGCAATCTGTTTTTCCTTCTCAGAATGGATAATTGAGGGAGTCATTGACCGAATTTATTTGAGGCTTGAAAATTGAAATTAAATAGTTAAATCGCTAAACTTTATATTGAAGGCTGAGCACACCAGTTGCTCTTTTTTTTTAATCTTAGATCAGGTATCTATTGGCGGACCTAATGATTAATCTTTTCGCTGGTTTGTAGGCACCTCACAGGGTCAGATAGCTAGCCCAAAGATTTAAGGTTGTTCCATACCCAAAGTCAAAGATCAAACCTCTGACCTTTAGTTAAGGATGGATGAGTCCTTTTCACTCAACTACATCCCTTAAGTTACCCACCAGTTGCTCTTTATATCAGTAAGATAATAAGTTCAAGTTACAAAAACAATTTCTTTGTAAAAATACAACAAAAAAATTGCATATATTATAATTCTTTTCAGACTTCTGCCAAACGGGAAGTTTTGTATACCCGATAATTTGACTTTTTTTATTAAACTATATATAGTTGTATAAATGTTATAGAAAATAGCTTCTTTTTTTCTTCATGATTTGAAACATTAATAATTAATTATTTTATTACTAATTTTGATTATATGTGGTTTAATTAATACTTTAATAATTAATCATTTTCATTACTAATTACATAGAAATTAATATTAAACATTAGTTAATTAAGTTTTTCTATAATTATAGTAAACCTAAATATTAAACATTTGCTAATTTGATTTTTCAATAATTATATTAAACCTAAAGTAATTTAATCTTTTCATGATCACATTAAATTTGTTACTAAGATTTACCTTGATTTATAAGTGTACTCATTACTCATTAATTAACATAATATGAAATTGTAAATTAATAAGTAAATCTTAATATAAATTACAACTGTAGTTCATGTCTTGTAGATATTGAGAAATAAGAATATAGACATAAATCACAAGTTTTATTTTATGTAAAATTAAAAATTATATAATATAATATATTGAGAGATTATTTTGTAATTTTAAAAAATTTTGAGATTATTTTATAACGGTTAAAAATTACTCGAAATGGTATATGATATTGACTAATATCGATCCCGTAAAATATCAGAACTAAATTTGATACGGGAATTAGTACCATATTTATATCATTGCATCAAGTATAGAGGATACTAATGACTTTCAGTCTCATTATTAATCTTCCCAATATCACACCAACTCTTTTTGTTATCATCATTCTAGTGCTTCGTAGAGGTTAAGCATGCTAATAGTTTGGATCGAACCAGGTCGACAACCTCCTAAGATGTTGCTACCTCCTAAGATGTTGCTTGAGTTCGTTATGAATTTTGATCGAGTCTAACTTATCGTTTGGTTTGAACTCAATCGAGCTCCGGGCAACCTCTTAAACATGTCCAACTCCCACTTAACCTAATCTAACCGAGTTCAGATCTTCTGTCTAATTTTATGATGTCTTATTCTGTCCCATAAATTTCAGCTATTCATTTATTTGGGCTCTGCGTGAGTCCCGCATAAATAAACATGAGACTCGCATAAATGAATGGCTGAGATTCATTAGACATAATAAAACACCATAAAACTAGACAAAAGATCTTGTCCCGATCTAACCCTATTCAAAGATTCGACGCCTCACCCTACACTTTCTATCGATACTTGCGTCTTTCTCTTCGATCAAAGATTTGATTATTAAAAGATTTCAAGTTAAAAGAATACTTCGCAGAGATTAAAAAACATGTTCTTAGTGCAAGCTTAGGATCAAAATAAAAACTATATTGTGTTTGAAAGGATAATTGGCATTGAATTTGTAAATCGTGCTGAATAAAGGAGAGGCTTAGTCCTACCCAAGTGAACAAATGTAAAATAATAGGTAAAAATAGTACTTTATTTTATTTAGGTTTAGTAATTTTCATTTTCAAACGTCAAAAGCTTGTTTACCAGACTTGAAATTATTCAAGCTCGAACTTCAAAATTTGTGTTCGAGTTTAAGTTCAACCCGAAAACAAAGACAGATCAAAGTAAAGACAGATCATCCCTGATGTATATACCCACACCCAATTATTACCAACTCATACTGCCATTTTGAGGGTAGTATTTTTGTAAAAATCACATGTTTAAGTTACGGAAATAATTTTTTTGTAAAAATATAAAGATTAATTTTTAATACCACTATTATATTCTCCTTTTTATCAATATTAAAAATAAATAACTTCTCTACTCCCTTACAAATAATTTATCATAAGAGTGAAGTGTACATGCAAAATTCCTGTTGCACAAACAAACAATTTTAAAAAAGTTTATATACCAATTCAACCAAACAATCTTTCTCTCCTTAAGAAACGTAAAACAATTGCTTTCTCCACCTAAATATGCATACCAAGTTAATATGCTCAAATTTCATTAATATGAAAGTAAGTAGTTACCTATTTTTATTTACCACTAATGATTACCTTATTTTCTTTCTTATTTGATTCAACAATTGGTCTTTTGATACCAACTAAGTTACTTAGTTATGAGGACTCTTCATGACCATCCATTTAAAACCAATTGTTGGAGATACCATGGTGTTCCTCATTAATACTGATGGGGATGGTGCCAATTATTGATATTTATTTGATATCACCTCGTGTTGACCGGTAAGATAAATAAATCAATATTTTTTAGGTATCTAAATGGAATTGAGTCCTTAAGGATTAGCTCTTGATATCTTTTCAATCCTTCTCCTAATGCTTACTACAAAACATCTTTTATGCAAATATTTAAAGTTATATAGATTATATGAGTAAGGACTATTAAAATATGATATATACACACGCGCGCGCGCGTGCATTTTTAGGTCTTCTTTTGAAATATTGGTGGATGAAAGGTATGTTTTAGATATATAAGGTAAAGAGTTCTTGTTATATGATGATGAGGCTTAAAAGATTTAAATATGATATGCTCTTTTATGAAATTGTTTCATGTCATTTTAATGATAATTAGGCATATATGAATCAGATTAATGTTGCATTATCTTTTAGTGTGGACTTGTATAAAAATTGCACCTCTTTTTGCCTTGTAAGTTGGAAACCATGTCTGCTAGGTCTAGGTTATGAATCATATATAAATAAACAAAATTTCATTTTAGCTTAGAACCTAGAATATGATGCATGAACATTGAAAATTTCATTTCTAAGATTGATTATTATGTGTTCATCTGATGACCTAGGCAATGATTATAAGCTTGCCCTTCAGAAAAATTTTCTTGGCATTGAGTGATGTACTTCCATAAGTGTACCTAATCATATGCTATCATTTACGCTCTTTTAGACTCTAATGATACTATTTAATTTTTCATTTCCTAAAGTGAACTTAGACACTAATTCCTTGAGGACACAATCTGCTTCTTCAATGTCTTATTCTTATGGAATGATCTACTTTATTATTAGCAATAACCACACTCTTAGAATTTACCAAATTATACACATAACATTTTAATTTCTTATTCTCAATATACAGGTTTATCAATCTTTTTCTTTAAAAAATTCTTGAATTTCTTTATGATGAGCTTCATATGATCCTTTTGAGATTCAATTTCTCCGTTTATATCGTCTTTTTCTTTTCTTCTAATTTTTTTCTATAAATATGTGTGTGAATCTGGTGGTGGCGAATATGGATTTAGGTGTGGCCGGATACTCGATACCTAGTATGAATCTAGTGGTGGGGAATATGGATCTGAGTATGGCCGGAGACTCAAATCCAGATATGGTGGGAGACCAGAGTTTGAGAAACCCATTGAGGAGTATGGATCTGGGTGTAGATGAAGACCTAAATTAGAATATGGGTCAGGCCATGGAGGGAGGATCGAACAGGAATATGGATTTGGGTATGGAGGGAGGACTGAGTCCAAATATGGAGGTGGTTATGGAAGGAAGAGTGAAACTAAATATGGAGTTGGTGGATTAGAGTATGGAAGTGGCGGGTAGGGTAAAAAACTGGAGTTATGGAAAAGGAGGAGGTTATGGAGGGAGGAGTGAGTATGAGAGGCCTAGCTATGGTAGGTAAGGGAGTGGTGAGTATGAGAGGTCTGATTATGCCATAAGTCGTGATGATGACGATAATGAATCTCGGAATAAGCATGGTTATGATGGTGATGAAGGCTATGGCTGCAAGAAATACGTAAGCTCTGTTCCAACTTTGTTCTTAATCTTACAAAGTCAATTATTAGAAATCTTGCTTGCTTCCTTCCTTGTTGGTAACTTAAGTACACAAAAAGGTGAATTCTTGGTTGCTTGTTAAGCATTTTCAGTATCTAGTGTTGTACTAGGCTTGTTAGGTAATTCGTTGTTTCGGATGGATTATTGCTCGAGTTGAGACACGCATCAAAAGTAAAGCCACGCGTTTGGTTTAGTTTTTAATAAAACGACGTAGTGGTTCGTCGTTTCGTCTAAGTAACTTGAATAAAACCACATCGTTAGCTTAAAGTAGCAAACTAGCCTTTAATTATTATGACGCAATAGCGACTAGTTTGCCCTTTAGGGACATCCGATAAAATTGGAATGATACAAAGCAGATTAATATGGCCCGGATGATATGCACAACTTAAGGAATGATGAGCAGAACTTTGCAGCATATCAAGTATATTTATCCACTATTTTCTTGATAACTCTGTCTTCTAAACTTGCATCACTTAATGAAGATCTGTAGCATTTTTTTTAAGTTGTTATTATTTTATTTTAATTATTTATTATTACTTTGTTCTAAGGTTTTTTGTGAAGAAGTTATTATTTTATTTTAATTATTTATTATTACTTTATTTTATGGCTTTTTTAATGTATTTAGTTTTTTATTACTTTTTATGCCTATTTGACTTTTTTTGCAATATCTTCATGTCACATTGCATGTGGGTTTATCAAAAACAGCCTCTTTATTATATAGGAGTAAGGTTGCGTATTATTAGACCTCCTCAAACCTCGCGTTTGTGCGGGATTCAACTAGCTGTTGTTGATTATGAGCTTTATATAATCCTCATTATTCTTACTTATTGAAGTCTCCTTACCATAAATTGTATCATCCTTTGATAGTTTAGAGCCACGCCACTTCTTATTGGATCTACTTGATCTTTATGAAATTTATTCATTTGTATCCATTAAGTGACCGAATGATTCAATTAACTCTTCCAAGGGCAAGTTATTCAAATATTTTGCTTTTTTATAGCCATCACCTTTTGCCTCTTAAGCTTTTGGTAAGGACCTAATAAATTTTCTCATTAATTCAAGATTAGTATAATTCTTACTAAGATCTTTAAGAGCATTAATGATATAAATGAACTGAGCATATATATTAGACATGAACTCATTTTTCTCTATGTGAATTAGGTCATATTTATGCACTAATGAGTTCAATTTTCTCTCTTTTTGCCTTATAGACCATGTATTCTATGTTTAGGATGTGGATGATAAATAAATACATGAATTTTTTTTTAACTCAGGACCTAGAATATGATGCATTAACATTGAAGTTCTCATGTCTAAAATTGAACGATATATGCTTGTGTGATGGTTTAGGCAATTGCTCATCACTATGTATATACTTGTCCTTTACAAAAATTATCTTGGAATTGGGTGATGCACTTTCATAAGTGTACCTAATCTCACATATATCATTTAAACTCTTTTGGGCTCTAAATATGCTATTTAATTTTTCGTTCCTTAAAATGAACTTAAAAAATGATTCTCGGAGGATATTGATCACCTTCTTCAATGCCTTATTTTCATGCAAAAAATTATCCACTTTATCACTAACAATAACAATACTCTTGGAATTTACCATATCATGCATATTATATTTCAATTTCTTATTCTCAATTATACATGTATTTAAGAGTTCTTATGTCTCTTTATACTTGGAAGATATTTTCTTCCTTTTCATGCTCATAAACTATAGGCATTCAACTAACTGATTACATGAAATCACAACGTTATAATCATCATTACCATATCAGGAATTTGAACAAGAGGGTTCCTCATTATTATTGTCATTATAAACATACTTTCTACCATATTTGTGAATTATTTATACGTTAAACTAGTAGTGTCCTCTGTGGTTTTACGTGCTTTCTTCTTTTTCTTATTCAATTATTTTTCCATCTTCTTCTTTAAGAACTTTTTGAATTGCTTTATGATGAGCTTATATAATTATCATATTCTCATTTATGGATCACCGTCAATTTTCTCATCCTTGGTGACTTTAAAAATTACAACTCTTTTTATTTGAGCCAATTAATCTTTATAGAATTTAGTCATCAACATTTCATAAGTGATAAGTGATCCAATTAGCTCTTTCAATGGCAAGGTGCTCAAATATTTTGCTTTTGGTATGGTCATCACCTTTACCTTTTCAACTTTTGGTAAAGAACTAATAAATTTTCTCATCAATTGAAGATTATTATAATTATTTCCAATTTAGCATTAATAATATAAATAAAATGAGTATACATGTTAGAAATGGACTTTCTCTATATGAAATACCTCATATTAATGCAGCTCACTTTGTTCTCTTTTACTTTACTAGTGTGCTTAAATGTGATTTTAAGTGTGTGCCATATCTCATTGGTGGTTTAACATAAATACACCCTATTGAATTCATTTTTCCCGAGAGAAAAAAAAACAAAACGTGACCTACTTTACTATTTAATGAAATAAGTCTATTATTATTATTTCTCCATCCATTTTTATTCTTTGATGCCTTAATCTTCACTTTATCTACAACTATGATTCTCATGGGAGATAAGGACTATTCTCTATAATTCTCCAAATATCAAGCCTTCATAGGAAGTATTTTATTTTTGTTTTTCAACATACATAATTTTCACCTTCAGAAAAAAGCAATCTACCTATACATCGACTATCTTAACTAAAGAGTGATGAGAAATATGTCTGCTTAAATTTTTTAAGAAATTTTTATACAATGAATGATGCATGCTTTGATATTAAATGATGGTTTTTAGATGGCACACAAGAAAGAAGATGAATTGTGTATGTACACTTTTTGTCCTATATAATAACTAATATATGAATTACATATTCTAATAAATGATCATGGCAACTGATATATGAAAAATTAAAAAGTATTCATAATACTAACTTTAAAAAGTTGGAAAGAAGAGATAAACTTATTTATAGTGGCTTGGATAAAGAATCCTTAACCTATATCCACTTCCTAAGCTTTACTTGAGAATTATATTATCTCTTTTCCTTCTATGGGGAAGAGGAACCTTTCATATAAAATTTTCCATTTTCATTAGTGAAGAAGAATGCTTACAAATGACTTACTTTGTCATGGGCGTGGAGGAACCCTTTACAACATTTATTTAAGGTTAAGAAAAGTTGTCACAATTTGTATCCTAAGTAACTTAAAATCATCCTTTCTTACTCACTCTAGTGAACTAGAGCTTGAAATGATTTGTGCCATGCACATTTGCACTCAAATGCACTCTATAGTCTCTCAAGATTCTTAATAATTCTCTAGTATGCCAAAGATTCTTCTTATAACTTAATTATAATCTATTTATACTTTAATTTAACTTAAATAGTTATTATACTCACTAACTAATTGTTACAATAACTAGTTTTTATGTATATTTGGTTAGTCGATCCCTTACTATCCACTAACTACCTTGTGCTTAATTGGGGTATCAACCAAATGGACAGCTACCACCTATTATGTAACTTTTTTAAATAGCCCAATTGGCTAGCCAATCTAAAGCCTTCAACTTATTGATGAAATAAGCTATTTGTCATTATTAAACTACGATTAGAACCTCACTCAAACCAACAAAAATAATGCAAATATATATCATTGCAATGCTTTATATAAATCCCACTAATTTTTTGTTGTTGTCCCTTTATAGTATATAGGAATATAACAAATGTCTTACTTTATCGTGGCTGAAGATTTATAACTCTTATTTAAGGTCAAAAAAAGTCATCACAATGTGTATCCTAAGTAATTCTTCCCAACTGCTACACTAGTATAACCATGTACAGCTTGAAATCTTCCTTTCTTTCTCACTCTAATGAATTAGTGTTTGAAATGGTTTATGCAATGCACACATGCACTTAAACGCACTTTATAATCTCTCAAGACTCTTAATAATTCTCTAGTATGCCAAAGATTCTTCTAATAACTCAATTCTATTATATTTATTCTTGAATCTAACTTAAATAGTTATTAGACACACTATCTAGTTGTTATAATAACTAGTTTTTAGGTATATTCAATTAGCTAATCTCCTACTTTCGACCAATTGGCTCTTGTTTAGTTGGGCGGATCCAGAATTTTTTTGAGTGGGGGCAAAATTTTAATAGGGGAAAATTTTTATTTTTAATAGGGGCAAACTTTTAATGGGAGTAAAATTTTATTTTTTTTAGGAGCAAAACTTAAAATAATAATTTTTTTTGCATGAAATTTGTTGGAGGCAGCGGGGGCAAGTGCCCCCACTTGCCCCCGTTGTAGCTCCGTCCCTGTAACCAAACACTTAACACCTATTATGTAACTTTTTCTAGAATACCCCAATTGGCTAGCTAATCTAAAGCCTTCAACTAACTAACGGTGTAACCAATTTGTCATCATTAAACCACGATTAGAACTTCATTTAATCTAATAAGAATAAAGCAAATATATATTATTGTAATGCTTTATATGGATCCTACTTATTTGTTTTTGTTGTCATTTATAGTATGTAGGAATATAGCAATCTAAATATCATTAAATGGTATAAATTAGTCATTAAGAGACATCTAAGTCATATACATAAAAGCTAAAGGTATATTTTGCACCTTAACAATGTATTAAAATTTAAATTGGACCTTAAATTTTGATGATATACAAATAAAACTTTGACAAACATACAAAATTGTTCTCATATTGATGGAATCATTATAGTTTCATCATTTTTTCTAAGTTGGCAAATATTCATTTTATCAAAGGGTCCATATTAGCCACGAATTCGGTTAACATGAAACCTTAAAAACTAAAACTCTAATTAGTTTGGTGATTTAAGGTTTTAGAAATTCTAAATTCTTAAATCACTAAAATAGAGTTACGATTATCTGTCTCCCTTCTGATTATATTCTTTGTGTCACAACTCGCCCTTTCTCTTTTTTCTTTATGTCCTATTATTATGGAACTGTAATTGGACTTTTGGAAACTCTAAAGAGAAACAACCTACAAATAAAAAGTTTCCTTTTGATTGATACTTTAAAAACACTCTTATACTCAGACTTCTATCATTTGTAAGAATGACAATAAGTCGGCTCATACGCCTAGATTAAGGTATTTTTAATAGTTCGGCCCATGAGCCAAGACTAGGTCCATATCGGCCCAAAGTCCATTTCTTTCTGTTTTGCTTAGAACAGTTAAGTCTTGGGTAGGCCTGAGCTTGGATAGTCTAACTTCAAACTTAATTATTAAAAAAAACGTTTTACATTTTTAATTTTAAGAAAATTATTGGTCAGACCCATTGACATACCTAATCATTTGAAAGTAGAGTAAATGCTTATTTAATCTTCTTTGACAAATACGTGGGCGAAAAATATTATAAGACAATTTTAATCCAACTTTGTCATTGTCATATATGTCCACCTCAATATGCATCGATTATATTGATTTGATTTAAACATATTTATATGAACAAATTGTCGTAAGATAATACTATTGAATTCTCGTAAGCCATCTTTAGGGCATATATATGATGGCATGTATAGAGCTCAAAAAAAAAATATAAATATTTTTAAAAGGAAGGAAAAATTTTACATGCCTTGTATAATTATTATTGACCGACGATGAGAAAAGCATCTTACTCAAAGGATTCACTTACCAGCTTATTTTCTCAATCCTTATTATTTATATAGTGGAGACACATGTACAAATAATATTATGGGCGATCTGTTAAATGTGATTGAATGCAAAGGTGTTTTCTCTATTAAAGAGCAATCGCAAACGATATCGTGAAGTTTTAGAGAGTTTTGCTATGTCATTAGCAAAGAAAGAACTTATAACGAAAAAAATACAGACTAGTAAGTTTTTATACTTTTAATTCATTCTTTACTTATTAATAATACTTTTATTTTTTATAACTATTAATTTAAAATATAAATAAGTGGTGGAGACGATTCGGTGAAAGTGCTCTAACATTGAGAAAATTCGCTATTAGACAATTCAGTTAAACAGCTGCTGCATTAGGTTATGAACATAATTAGAGCGTTTTTTAACCTTTTTATACAAAGAAATGAAATCATTTGGAATATTAAAGACTTAATAACCTTATTTACATTACTTATAATCTGATAATAAAGAACAACTATTTTATAGTTTTGTTTTTATTTCATTAATTTTATTTTTATTATTGACTTTATAATTTTTCTATTATTTATTCATAGCGCTTAGTAAAAGGAAAACGTATGATCCAGTTAATATTGATTGTATTAAACAGATAATTTTTGGATCTTAATTATAATGAACCTGTAAAGGCAATTTATGAAAAAAAAAGCATTTGTTACAACAAATGAATTAAAAACATCTACTAATGGCATGCATTTGTCACAACAAATGAATTAAAAACATCTACTAATGGTCAGTTTATATCTTATTTTGATCGTATTTAAGTTAAAAATATAATGTATTACAAATTTACGATTGAGAATAATTTCATACATTAGTAATTTGTTATTTATTTGAATGCGTGATGTAAATATTTTAGATAAAAGCGAAATTTACAAGTCTTTAGATAGTTTTGGAAATTTTAGAACTTTTGACGATTACGAGACACAACCTCTTTTAGAAATGCAATTTTGATTTTTATTCTTATTTTAAGTTTTATATTCGACTCATATTTATTTATTATTAGTTCATTATATAATAATAGACATTGTTGTATTTTTATTTCAATAAAATATTTTATTTTACTTATTCTTATAAATTTTACTTCTTATTTATTATATGTCGTTTTGTAGCAGTTTATTACCGGTTAAACCTTTAAACCTTAAACCTTTCCTTTGACTGGTTCGATGTCCGGTACGATTTTTAAAACATTCCCTAAAAGTTCTTAAATGACTGATTTTTAATTTAATTTTTAATTTAATTTATTTCTAGTAATTTATATTTTAAAAATTGATCAGCTTATTAATTAATTAGTCAGTTTCGTAAATTAATTAATTTTTATTTAACAGTCTCTTTTTAAATTTTTCGATGATTAAGCTCAATTTCTTTCAATTATATTTTAAAATTTTTAATTTTATTCAATCTTTAACCACTTTTATAATAGCCTAATATCGGTTAAACATTTTAAACCTTAAACTCCTTATCTTACCAATTTAACTTTCAATTCAATTTTTAAAACATTTTTCTTACCTCTTAGAACCTAATGCATTATAATAGCCCATAAAGGGTTAATTATTTAGTAGTAATTATTTTCATTAAATAATGATTTTTTATTTTGTAATTTAAAGTAAATTCTATAATTTATGTGTATGTTACTTATTAAATAAATATATCATGTCAATATTATAAAAAATGTAAGGTTAGCAACGAATTACTTTTACTATATATTAAAAAGTTGTTGTACTAATATTATAAAATTTAAAATTTTTATTATTGATTCAAATTTACACTAAATTTCCTATATTAATAGTGGTTGATTTAAAATAATATTATTTTAATTAATTATACTAAAATAATAATATTTTAAAAAAGTCTAAATTAAAACTCTAGAAAGGGTTTAACTCAATTTAGCCAATTTTTAATAAACATTATTTTAATTAATTATACTAAAATACTAATATTTTAAAATAGTCTAAATTAAACACTAGAAAGGGTTAACTCAATTTAGCCTATTTTTAATACGTTATCAGTAGATAATAATGTTAACTTATTGTCATGATACAAAATCGTTGTAGGCACTCTTTAGAAATATGTGCTCATTCAGGCTTGTGTCAATTTATTTAAAATAAGGTAGTTTAACATTTTTGGGTCAGGCCTCACTTTGCTCAAATTTTAGTCAGTTCCAAAGTTAACAAGTCATACTTAATTTGGTATAGTATCGAATTTGAGTCTCAAGTCGATACTCTACTCAATCGAAAGTTAATGAATCCAGTCTAATTTGATATGATTTTAGGTCTTGAGTCAATCCATACATTCGAGTTTACTGAAATCATATCAAATTATGAATCAGGTTGAGCACCAATTCGAGACCTAATTTGAATTTATATTAAATTGAATCTGACTTGTTAACTTTAGACATTATCCTAATTTAAGATTCAACCTGAAATTAAATTAAATTAGAACTCATTCATTAATTTTAAATCATGTTAAGTCCTAGTTCAAGACTCAACCCAAAATTATATTAAATTAAGCTTCATTAGTTGATTTTAAATCGGTCGGTTCAAACTCAAGTTCTATGTCTACCGAGATGGATACAAGTTTACTAACGTTCCGAAAATGCTTATTACCAGTATGCCATTATTAGGAAGGAAACAGATCTGCTATTCCTAAAATGCCGTACCTTTTGTGCCTGAATAAATCTCAGTCATTTATTACAATAAATTAGATGGCTAGGATATTAAAGGTACAACAGGGCACAGTAATTTAGAAGCAGTAGATATGCTCCCTTATCGGGAAGGAGTATATAGTTCTAGAGAAACTACCAAAATATTATTTATATGATATAATAAATTATTAATTTAAGTTAAATTTAATTAAATCAAATTAATTTAATTATTAATTTGAGTTATAATATTAATAACATGTAAATAATTTGTGTACGATATTCATATTTCGCATATTTTCTCATTTTTTAATCCAAATCTATAAATTGAAGAAATTTCTTTTGAAAAATTTAAAATTTAAGATATATTTTTAAATTTCTTATAATGTTTATGTCTTAAGATTCTTACACTACTTATCTTATGTTGCTTACCCCAATGTTTAAGCATGACGTGTCCTTACCTCATAAAACCCGGCCCGACGAGACAAACCTGTCGGTCGTTTCGGATAACCTCTTCATTTGTTAAAATTGTTTATATCAATAAAATAAAAGATATAGTATTTTAATTTTAAAATTAAGAAATCAAATTTTAGAAAATTTTAAAATAAAGATTCTATTTTAAAAGTCTAGAACTTGCTTAAATTTCATATCAAAATTAGAGAAATATAGTCAGTAAATTAAAATAATTTTTTCAAAAGTTCAAAATTTCAACCTTATTATATACAAAAAATTAAAAAAATTAAAAAAATAAAATAAATAAAATAAATCAGTTACTTTTATTTAATAATCTTTTTTTAAAATAAACTTCAAGATAATATTTTTAAATTATATTTCAAATTTTTAATTTTTTTAATATTTAATCAATTTAATGACACTTTTATACCTTAATTTTTAAATATAAAAAATGATCGTATTGCAAATATATAATCCCAAATGTATTTATTACAGGAGTTCAATTATCATATCAGTAACGACCGACCTCATTATCATGTCGTGCCAAAACTTTCGCAAATCCCAAAGCATGTTCTCTGCCTATTCTCCGAGATAGATTCGTATATATATAAATATATAGAACATTAATGGCGGTACTCTCGATCATCTCCAGAAAAAGGAAAAAGAAGGTTCGGAACCAGAGAAAAGCTGTAGAGAGAAGAAAGAAATGGCGTTGTTGATGGGGTTCTTAAGTGTTCAGTGCATAATGGATTTGGTGGTGGCCGGAATCTCTCTGATGATCGGTTTCGGCATTTTCTTGTTCATTGCTTCCATTCTCTGCTCCGCCGCTTTCATTCAGAACGCCAAGAGCGTCTCGTGATTTCTCTGTACAATCTCGTTAGGTAAATAATGTCATAAATGTTTCGTTTCCACTTTCCCTTGGGTTTCTTGAAAGAATTGATTTTGATTAATCGGATAGTGATTTTTAACAAAAGTGAAAGGTTTCTTAGCCTCTTTGGACTGTTTCCTTGGTGGGTTTTTAAGGAAATCCACCGTCATGTTCTTCCCTGTAGCAAATTCCGATTTGTTTATTTCTGCTGTTTAAAGGTGACGAGGTCGAAGATAGAGCATCCATGAACATACGGATTGTGCAGGACAGAGAGCCTATGATTGTATCACAAATAACGTTGTTGTTCAGTAATCAAATCTTGTTTATTATATTTCTTTCTGATTTTACTAGGATCTTGTGAAATAGATTTTATAAAGAAGAAAAAAGACTTCATTTTGAGTAAAGATTTAGCTTTCTTCTTCCTCCTCTTCGTCTTCTTCTTCGTCTTCGTCTTCTTTTTCTTCTTCGTCTTCTTCTTCCTGAAACATGATGCAAAAAGAGGCGAACCGTAGAGATTTATGGCTTTTCCCTTATCAATTGTCCAAGCTTGACATCAAGATTTCAATTTTGGCTTTTCCCTAATCAATTGTCCAAGCTGGACATCTAAGATTTCAACTTTTGAACAACAAGCAAGTTCAGTGCTCAATATCTTAATTATGTTAGCTACAAAGGGTTGCTCAAG
>JAOSBL010000001.1:920044-941638 GCA_027568915.1 Erythroxylum roraimae | reverse complement strand
ATATTTTCACTGAAAACTACGTCAGGAACGAAACTGCCAACTTGCTTGACAGAGACATTTCAGCTCTGGAAGTTTTGAGGTTTGGTGGCTCTTTCTCTCATGTATTTGGTGATTTTACCCACCAACCATGCCAAGATTAGTTGCATCCTCTGTTGACTGTAAAGGTGTTCATGCAAATTACTTCATGAAAACCTCAGGATTCTTGCACTTATATATCTCACATTCCAACCCAATCTCTCCCACTCTTTCTTTGTGTCACTTACGAAAAAAAGCTCACGAAAATGGCGGTTTCTCTTCATTCCAAGCTCCCATTTGTTCTCCGGTTCTTCTTCATATCCCTTTTTTACACTATCTTGCATGCAAGTAGTGACCCTTCATTGACACTAGACTATTACTCATCTACTTGCCCTACAGTTTTCGACGTCGTTAAGAAAGAAATGGAATGTGCAGTGCTCTCTGATCCACGCAATGCGGCTCGGATAGTTAGGTTACACTTCCATGACTGCTTCGTTCAGGTTGGTTGCTACGTAGTTTTTAATACCAACCGATTCGACCAGTTCAATACTAAAATTAGTTAATCTTTATATTCAATTTTTATTTTTTTTAAACTTTTGTTGTCAAACATGATTTTTTTATTAAACTTTAAATTTTTATAAATAATGATAATTTTTTAATCATTTTTTAATTTTATTCAATCTTTAAAAATTTTAGCTTTCCATTTTACCGTTCTAATTTTTGGTTTAATTTTTAAATTATTGGTATGTCTTAAAACTATCTTAATCTATATTGTTGAGTCTCGAAGCGAGACATATATCATAATAAACGAATAAATTTCTCAAAGCGAGACATATATCACAATAAACGAATAAAACTTGAAAGTTGAATATAAAAAATTCTTATTTTGACTAAAGAAATATGGAAACATTTCGCAATAAAATAGAAAAAAAACTTATAGTCCATGAGTCTTCAAACAAAACATATAATTACTACAATAGTATAAAAGTAAATATAACAGAAAAGTTATAATCGAGACGAGACATATATCACAACAAATGAACAAAACTCGAAAATTCAATATAAAAAAAGTATTGTTTTGATTGAAGAAATATGGTTGAATCAATTACTAATTCTAATTCGTTTAAACGAATCTAGTCCTTGATATTGTAATTACTACAATATATAGTATATAAAAAATTATAATCAATAAAAATGTTGGAATGAGACATACATTATAACAAACGAACAAAACATGAAAATTTAACATAAGAAATTATTGTTTTGACTAAAGAAATAATTAATTTCAATTCGGCTCAACTAATCTACTTAATGGGTGCAGGGATGTGATGGATCAGTTCTTTTAGATGATACAATCACTTTGAAAGGAGAGAAGGAAGCATCTACGAACACAAACTCATTGGAGGGTTTCGGAATCATTGATAAGATTAAGAGCAAAGTAGAATCTGATTGCCCTGGAATAGTCTCTTGCGCAGATCTTCTCACCATTGCTGCTAGAGATGCTGTGATTCTGGTACTAGTTATTATATAGTTCAGTAATGGCTTCTTTCTTTTGCTGATCTTATTTGTCTGCAATTCTCTATCAACTTCTTTGAAAGGTTGGTGGACCGTATTGGGATGTTCCTGTTGGAAGGAAAGATTCTAAAACTGCAAATTCTGAACTTGCTGAGACAAATCTTCCAACTGCAAATGAGGGTTTGATGTCAATCATTTCCAAGTTCGTGTATCAAGGTCTGTCTGCAACAGATATGGTGGCTCTTTCAGGTAACATCCTCTTCTGTGGATCAGTTTCCTCGTACTCGAAAAGTTTTAAAAATTCAATCTCGTATGCAATGTTGGAGACTTTACTTAAGATATGAAAATTTATCTACGACGGTTTAAATTAAAATTCATAATTATATTAGGGCGTAAATTTAATTTTAATTAAGATTATTATTAGTAGCTAGCATAAAATACAACAAATTTAGAAAATTTTATTTTAGATATAATTGTTTATATTATTTTTATTCTTAAAATAAAAATAAGAAATTTAAATTTGAACAACTTTTATTAATTAATACATAAATTATATAACAATTAGAATTGAAATATAATTATCAATTAAATTACAATTATAATATAAAAATCAGTTTCTTTTTAAGAAATTAGGAATTTTTGAGGTGTAAACTATATTATTTATTATACAAATTAACAAAATTAACCACTTTTTTTAAATTTATTCTTTTGGCTTATTTCCTTTTTTTCTTTAATTTTCAAGAATCATGATTGTGTAATTCATAAGATTTGACCTATGCTGTCCTATATTAGCAAATGGCCTCTTCTCCTCATTAGGTTGGTTAATTCATTAATGCACATCACTCTCAACTTGATAGAATTGAAATTTTAAGGATTTTGTTCTTTGATTTGTTATTAGTTACACCAATTTAACCAAATTCACATGATGTTGTCTTGATTAAAAGCAATTTGTATTTTCCTTTTGTTGCTCAAAATTGGCATAGCCTCATTAAAGGGGAAGATCTCAAAAAAAATGACAAAACACTTTTGGTGAAAGATAAGAGGGTGGGTGAGATTAGTTGGATGGTGTGAATTAAATAATGTCTGTCGGTAATTTTAACTTCGACGATATTAGCGACAGAGTTTTTCGTCTAGAATTTCTGTCGAAAATTATAGTTACCGACAAAAATTTACTTTTTACCGACGAATTTTTCTGTCGGTATACAATTGATTTCTTGTATTGCATGGAGAATAGGAATAAAGAGTAAAATAGTGGAAAAACATAAGAAAAAGAAAAAATTCAGAAGATAAATTATAAAATATGAAATGTTTTTTATTTATCTACTAAAATTTTAATTAATTAAGGGTCTAAATTTTTAATTTTCATATAAATTAATTTGAAATTTTGATAAAATACGTGAAGATTAATATTTAGATAGATTATAAGATATCTTCTTGATATAATAATTAAAAATTTTGTTTAGGGAAATATACATTTATTTATAGTATCACTATTACACAATTATAATTGAAATTTTAAAACAAAAATATGACCATGCAGGAGCACACACCATCGGAATGGCAAGATGCCAAAACTTCCGATCAAGAATCTACGGCGACTTCGGAGCAACTTCGCTAGGATCACTGACGTCCGAGTCCTACCTCAACGAACTGAAATCCATATGTCCGGCGGCCGGAGGAAAAGACGACAGCACATCCGCGTTGGACCACGTCACCCCAAACCTGTTCGACAACTCCTACTATCTGACACTCCTAAACGGAGAGGGACTTCTGAATTCCGACCAAGAAATGTACTCCAGCTTCTTTGGAATCCAAACCAAGGACCTTGTCGTGCAATATGCTCACGACCCAGTTATCTTCTTCCAACACTTCGCTGATTCCATGGTAAAGATGGGGAATATCACCAACTCTGATAGCTTCATCAATGGAGAAGTTAGGAAGAATTGCAGATTCATTAACACATAACTTAATTAAGCTTCCATTCATCGTTTCCTGTCATGTTGGAGAAACATCCTCTGATTTGTTTTTTTTTTAAACGTATTTGTTTGTGGTACTCAGAACTCAGAAAAAACATGAGTTATACAAACGTTTTCGGAATCAATTTATATTATCACCTGTTTATTAATATAAATTGATTAGAGTTAATTATTTATTTTAAGTTATTAACTTGTTAAATTATTAATTTAAATTTCATAATTTATATAAATAAATTTTGATTACTTATAATGATGTCTCAAGACTACCTGATCGAATCCGTCGTTTAAGTGCTAAAGTAATGATTACCTTAAAGAATCTGGCCTTTTCTTTGTTACGAATTTGAACGATTTTAAAACAATAAATTAAACTCAAAAGTAAATTTCAATTTAGATTAAATTTAGGTAAGTTTGATTTGAATTATCCTCATATATATAATTTTCAGATTGGGATTAAATTAAAAATTTTAATAATAGACATAATACAGATATTTGATTTTATTCAAATTCGATCTAAATTAAATTTATCAAATTTTTATAAATTTAGATTTGATTAAAATTAACAAATTTTCCAGTATGGTTGGATTACCTCCTTTTAAGAAAAAGATAATGCTTGTTGGGTATATTGATTTGAATATGAGTTCAACTTGTCGACGAAAGTCTTCTTTCATTTTTCAACATTGAAATAAGAGTACGCTCATGAGCTTATTATCCTAGGTCGAAACAAGTTAATAGGATCTCTCTTTTTCTTTTCCCCTCGTATTGCCACGTGGGAGGGACACGGAGACTAAAAAGGAAAGAGGTTAGTGTTGCGTCTAATTTCTATTAATTTTCTTGCATCATATCTTGATTTTGGTTATAAATTCTCATACTTTTAATCTAAATTTGAATGAATTAAGTGAAAATGGTTGTGAATGTTGCATGAAGGTTGAAGGGAATATTTTGTGAATTTTGCATGAAAAATGAAAGGTAAAGTAAATTGCGTTAAAAAAGTAGTGATTAAGGTGACACGGTGGTGACCAGCCCTCACGAGATGACAAACATAGTCACCCTCGTGACTACTCATTTGCACTCTGACACATGCGAGTTTGACAATGCAACAACCCTACAATCCTAAACTTAGACTCGTGCTATAAATAGAAAATGAATGAGGCAGAAAAGGGGGAGCTGAATGAAGAGCGGGAGAGTCGACTGGAACAAAAAGAATAGAGAGGGAGGCAGAGCAACAAAGAAGAGCTTCGACTGAGAAGATAAAAGAGTAAAGAAAGGAAGCTGAGGTGGAAGCAGCGCGAGCAGTCAATCATCTGGGTGAGAACAATGCAAAAGCAGAAGGTGAGAGCCAATGCAGGAATTTTGAGAGTAGCTGGAGATCACCGCAACTCCCTCATTCGAACACTCTTTTGCTCATTCTATTTATTATTTCTTTGTTATTTTGCTGAACTTACTCCTCTGTTAGTTGATCGACTCATACTTTGATAGCTTTTGATAGTTCATTTCCGTTATTCACTTAGTTTATTATTTTAATACTTCTCTTATATTGATAAAGATGAGATTAAAGTATATGAAGATGATGAATTTTGTTATTTCCAGAATGGGTTGATTCTTTTTATTGAGAATTAATGTAGCTAGTTTAGTCAAATATGCATGATTGAGTTATTGCTTTATTGTCTTATTACTTGCTATAGTTTCTGAACTGAATGAATATAATAGTATGATCAAACTTTACATTATTTTAGTATTAAATGAAGGATCGAGAAAAGAAGTTTAATATAGAACGAGAAACTATAAACGCTTAAGTTATGAATTAAAAAATATTAACTTAAGTAGGCAATTATTAGTTGGGTTTAATAATTAATTTGGATGATAAACTTGTCGAATACGAAAGTTAAATTAGTTTGTTATTTGAATTGATTTTAGAACCCAATTGATAATTTTATTAGGACAATTATTCAACATACATAGGAGATTAAATTAGTTAAATTAATTCTCAAGAGTTTCCTTCATCGATTTATCAATTCATTTTTGCTCCCTACTAAATCAGTTTAATTTTTTGATTTCGTTTAAAGTCTTCACTCAACAAATCGGAATATAATGTTTAGGATTGCATCTGTTTTTATTTTTATTCAAGATTAATTTGAGTGGACCAATTTTATCTCCGTGGGAGACGACCATGGGTAATCAATTACAACTATCTCGTATACTTGCGAGTATCATAGCCTAGATATTTTTAGAACTTATTTTGGGCATAACAGTTATGACCTAGGGTTTGTTAAGGTACCGCTGCAGGCCAAGCTATAGAAGGTATCGTGAGACAATCTGAGGCGGATGAAAAAATACGAGCTATATTTTATTGCTTAGCCTAGCTTTTATGCAAGCTTTAATAATTTATGGATTGGTTGTAGCATTAGCACATTTATTTGCGAATATTTTTTGTTTAATTCTATAAAACAATAAATTTTTTATTACCTTTTAAGTATTTCTCAATTAACTCAGTACTAACATATAATACTATGTTAATTATTCTAAGTCTATTATTGTTTAATTTAATTTAAATTTATTATTTAATTTTAACTTGTTAATTTATTAACTCCAAATTAATTGGCGATGATTTGCTAATTGTCGGATTATAAGTTTACCTTTTTAATTTATTAGATGAATTATAGAAAACACATTATTAATATATTATTATATACTCTTGAAAATTTTATTTAATAGGTGTTTGAAAGATAAAATTATAGTTTTTTCTGTTTGAAAGATAAAATTATAGTTTTTTCTTAAAAATTTAATTTTCATAATAATATAAAGAAAATCTTATTAATTAAACATATTAAAAGGATTAATAATTATTAACATCATGTTTCTATATTGATTCAAACTCATAGAATTGTTATTAAAATAAATGATTATACCTAAGTGAGTTTTTACCTAAAACACAATTTTAAATTTTTTTTCACATGGATTAATTTGGTTATTTGCTTAAATCACAATTTTAGGTATAATTTAATTAAAACAAAAATTTTTAATGATTTTTAAAATTTTAATTATTTCCCTAACAAGAAAGCAGCAAAACATATGAATTCTTTATACAGGAGCAATTATGAATTTTAATTTTTAATTTTTAATTTTCATAATAATTCAAAAAATTGTATTAATCAAATATATTAAAAGAATTGATAATTATTATATCATGTTGTCCATATTTTGAAGAACTCCAAAACTCATAAAATTGTTATTAAAGTAGATGATGATCATATCTAATAGAATTTTAACTAAAACACTACCAACAATAACAACAATCTTAGAATACAAGGTTTCAAATTGTAAGGATTCGATAAGAAATATTAATTATACGCAGCTTGTCTTTTATATTTTATAAAGAAGTTATTTTCGTAATTTTAAAATTATTTTTTATATGTATTGAAATTTCAAGTATTTACTTAAAACACAAATTTAGGTATAATTAAACTAAAATTATAATTATTTTTCACTTACATTAAAATTTTAATTACTTACCTAACAATAAATAAATAAAAAATTAATTCCTAGTGGAATTTGAATTGTGAACTTATAACTAAGAAAAGACTACTAATTTAACTAATCTTCAAACACATTGTAGAAATTGAAATATCCAAAAACTTTGGAATTAAAAATTTAAATATTGAAAAGCAATATTAGAACAGTGAAAGAGCGAAAATTCACAATCTTTGAGGTTTTAGTACGCGCCGTTCTCAACAGAAAACCGGAAAAAGACAACAGGAGACTAAGAAACACTAGACAGAACCGATCAGCATCATCTAGCTTTTCTGGTTCTTCCAAGTTCCAAACTTTTTTCCCCCCCTCAATCTGAGTGATTCAGGTAAATTTTTTCTCATTTTTTAGTCTTTTAATCTCATCTTTACATACCCTTTTGCCAGATTTTGTCAAATATGACCTATTTTACTGCGGATTTGTTTATATGAATTTTGTTTTCAATTTCCCTATTGTTTGTTTGCTGAATTTTGAACTATTTGGTTCGATTCGTTTCTTGAAAAATTTTGTTACTTTTTATTATTTGTGATTCGTTGGAACTGTTCTTCTAGTGATTATGCGAATTGGGGTCGTTCCCTTTATCCAGAAATCCAAGTTCTTGTTTTAGCTAATGCACTTCATTTTTTTTTCTCTGGAAGTCTCGAAAGATCTGAAAGATTAGAAAAAATCAAAGCTTGATTTGGTTTAGGAGTTGTGAAATGATTAGATTACCATTTGCATTCAATGGTTTTCTGTAGATTTAAAAGTTTCGGAGGGAAAGGGTTTGTGTATAAATCTGTGTCATTTAGCCAACGGTGCTGTAGGCTTCAAGGAGTGAAAAATTCAATAGTTTCTTCACAATTTTGAGCTCTTTTCTGCTTGAATATAAAATTTTGGCTGACGGTTAGAGTTTTATCGCATGGTACCTTGTCTTTAGATGAGAAGTGGCCATGGAAGATCTAAAAGCTGTGGATTGTATAAGTGATCTCCCCGAGAGCATTATAGAAACCATTCTGACGTTCTTGCCGTTAAGAGATGCTGTTAGGACCTGCATCTTGTCAAGCAAATGGAGATACCGATGGACAGCACTTCCTGACCTTGTTTTTGATGACAGATGTCCTAGTATGTATAATGATGGGAAGTTGGAGCAGCACAGCTTCATAAATTTTGTCACACGAGTACTCCTTCTTCACCATGGACCTATTAACAAGTTTCAGCTTGCTACTTCCTTTTGGCAATGTTATCCAGATATTGATCAATGGGTTCTTTTCCTCTCAAGGGGTGACATTAAGGAGTTGGTACTAGAATTAGGTGAAGGGAAGTGGTATAAAGTACCAGCTAGTCTTTTCAATTGTAAGAAGTTAACGCAGTTGGAGCTTATTCGATGTGAATTAGATCCACCTCCTGCTTTTAAGGGATTCTCATGGTTAAAAGGCCTCAGTCTTCATCAAGTTTCGATTGCTCCTGAGGCAATAGAGAGTCTTATTTCTAGTTGCCCTCTTCTTGAGCGTCTTTTATTATCTTATTTTGATAGCTTATCTCTTAATGTCCGTGCTGCAAACCTAAAGTTCTTGTATTTGGAAGGTGAATTCAAGGATATTTGTCTGGAACATACTCCACTTTTAGTTACTGTATCAGTTGCTATGTATATGACTGATGACAATGCTGAATATTTTGAGCAAAGCTCGAGTTGCAGTTTTATCAAATTTCTTGGTGGTGTACCTCATCTTGAAAGGCTCACTGGGCAGATTGACTTCACAAAGGTAGCACATTGATTTAGCCATATTATTGATTGTTGATTCAGCAAGATTATATCAACGGTCATACCCTGTTTAATTTATGAGTTTGATTTTTCTTTTTAAGTATTTAAGCATTGGAGATTATCAAGGAATACGGCCAATCACGTTTAGCTACCTAAAAGTTATTGAGCTTTATGAAGTTAGTATCGAAGATATGAAAGAGATGCTTGTTGTCCTCCGGTTGATCACTAATTCTCCTCATTTGAAGGAACTTCAAATTTCGGTATGTCAAGGTTGAACCACTAGTTTGTTGCTGCAAACACTTTCGTGAAAACATTATATTGTGCATGGTATTGTATTCATTTACAAATTAGAGATTGTGATTGCATTTGTTGTGCTTCACGATTTGCTATAGGGCTCATCAAATGCAGCGGCTACCTCAGAATCTTCGAACTTGGATTTCTGGGCAACAATATTCCCTAAAGATTGCACTTTTAGGCATCTTAAAGTTGTGAAGATAACAGATATATCTGGTGTGCCACAGGAGATGGAATTTATCAAATTTTTGCTTGCGAGTTCACCAGTTCTTGAGATGATGAGTATCGCCCTTAGTTTATATGTAATAGACAGAAGATTAAGTATGTTGATTGAGTTGCTAGAGTTTAGACGGGCTTCTGCACAAGCTGCAATCTTTTTCATGCGAGATTAAAGCAGTGTGTATTCCTTGCAATATCTTCTTTCTCTTTCTTATCTAAGATTCCTTTTCGTGGATATATGAGAATGTTAATATTGTTTAGAAGCTTCAATAGTTGTAGAACATCCCATCAGATATTGGACCATGCAAAGTTATGTACATCAATTTCATGCAATTTGACCGCCATCTTCCAGTTTATCTACGCTGCATTGGAGAAGATTTCTATTTTCTTGTTCTTTCTTTGGATCATTTTTACCAATGAGATAGTATTCAAGAGCTAGATCTCTGTTTTGCAAACTTGAGAGTCACTTTGTTAGACGCCACAATTGAACTGTGGAAATGATAATCAACTACCTCCAATTTTCATGTTGATGAATGGGTTTTATTAGTAAACAGTTTTATCTTCAACCCACTGTAGCTATGGATGCTTCTTTTCTATTATTTAACTGCTCTTAGATTATCATTCCAGAAGTGGAGGTAGTCTTGAACTGCACCTTTAGATTGCGCCGTACTTTCAATGAGACCTTCTTTAGAACTATAAGACATAAATTCAGAAGAACTGAAGCTATGTAAAAATTACTTTTATTGCAACCAAGATTGGTGGAACAATTCCAAAAAAAAAAGGGAAAAAATTCAATTTCAGAAGAGCTTAATACGTGTAACACTCAACTATATCTCATTTTCCAGTCCAGATTCTGTACAGTCAGAATATTTATCACAGCTTTTTGATCTTCAATGTTGCTAATATACAAGCAGCTTGTTTTTCTCACAGATAGAGTTCCTTCAGGGAAGTCTGTAAATGTCATTTCTGTTATTGAGAATGTCATCTGGGTCCTGAGAGCTCCATTGCTTGAACAAGGAATACAGAGTCTTCAGTAAGATCAGAATACCGCTCTGAAGAAGAAAACTCATTGGCTCTGGATCTGGTTGCTTCAGCTTTCTGAGAAGCCTCCCATTTCTCTGCTAGTCCATCTCCTTCCAACATTCGGACCACTTCTGACATTTTTGGTCTGTGGCTTGGAAGGTACTGGGTGCAGAGCAGAGCTACTTGAGCCGTTTCTTCAAGCTCAATTCGATCATAATTGGTCTTAAGATCCTTGTCAACTAACAACTCAAGCTTCTTTTCCTGATGGATCTTCCTCACCTGTAGGTAAGTAACGAAACTAAACTCAGCCATGGATGGATTTTGCATTAGCCTGGGAACATATATCACTAGTAAGAACTCAAAACATCAATGTTTTGCTTACCCAGTCAAGCATTGCTCCTTTCTGATTTGCAGACTTCCCGAATTCCAGGGCTCTTAAGCCAGATATGAGTTCGAGTAGGAGGATTCCAAACCCAAAAACGTCTGTTTTCTCAGAAGATTGTCCTGTTGAGAGATATTCTGGAGCGATATGGCCAACAGTACCCCTCACTGCTGTTGTGACATGTGAGTCCCGGTGATCCAACAGCTTAGCCAACCCAAAATCTCCTACAACAGCTTCACAGTAATCATCCAGTAATATGTTTGCAGCCTTCACATCCCTGTGAATAATCTTGGGGTCACACTGCTCATGCAAGTATAACAAACCTCGTGCAGCTCCTAAGGCAATCCTTTTCCTTGTACCCCAGTCCAGTACTGGCTTACCTGCAGGAACAAAATACAGATAATTTCAGCTCACTTTGCTGTTGTGAATTCGGCATATTACAAGTTCCAGGCAGCATCTGAAGCAAAACTGGAAGAATTACTGACAAATCCTGATGGAAGCCATACCTTTAAGACGATTAGCTACACTGCCATTAGACATGTAGGGGTAAACTAGTAGCTTCTCTGTTGCCGTCATGCAAAAGCCGTAGAGGCGGAGGAGATTTCGATGAACAGCTAAGCTAATCATCTCAACTTCAGTCTGAAATTGGATCTCTCCTCCAATGGCATTACCATCTTTGAGCCTTTTGACAGCTATTACTGTTCCATCTTGGAGATACCCTTTGTAGACATTTCCAAAACCTCCTTTTCCTATCAAATTCCTGCTGCTGAAATTGTTTGTAGCAACCTGAAGTTCTTTGAATTGAAATCTCTTCAAGTTTCCCAGGTTGAAGTCCTCACGGTTTTGCTCTGAAAGATTCAAAAGAAACCATTAGAGAACATCCTTGCTTCTTTCAACCATACTTTCTGAAGATTTTTTTCCTTGCTTACCATTAACATCCAAGAACACTTGTTGATTGCGACTTCTCCTCCACCAAAGAAGTAAACCGATTCCAAGACTCAACAGGCAGATGCATCCTAGGCTTGAGCCAAAGGCTAAGGCAATTTTCTGGCCCTTACTGCTTCCAGAAACCTGAGAATCTTAAGAAAAAAAACAGGGCATTAACAAACCATAAGAACATGTAATTTGCAAAGAAAACAGGAAAAAAGCAATCATGAACTGGCTGTTAGTACTTTGAGGATCGTTCGTTGACAAAGATTGCGAAATCTGTGTAGCTCCAAAACATTCTTGCTTAGTTCTACATATCATAGAGTTCCCTGCAATGCTGTGGACATCCAAAAACGTTGCATTATGATAAACAATACAAGAATTGTATAAAAGTTTTATTTCTATTCAGATCAATGAAAAGAAAAAAGCAAAACTGACAACTTTGAATTGACTTACTAGAATGTTCGAGCATGAAAGGGGGGCACAGGAGCGCTCAAGTTATTGTAAGACAAGTCCCTAAGAAGACAAACAATACCCATGTTGAAGTAGGCTAGAGGACATCATGAAAAGTTATGATCATGATTAATACTGAGGAAGAAAATCATGGAAGACACTTACAAGAATGTAAGCTGGGTCATGTTTGCCAAGGAAGAAGGTATTTCTCCGTCAAGACTGTTATTGTTCAACCTCCTGTGAACCAATCCAATAACACAATACCAGTCAGATTTCTGCTAGTGTTTGAAAAAAATAGAAAACTGGAAAAAGGGAGGGAAAGATGTCAAGATAAGCCAACTATTATAAACATACAGATATTGAAGACTTTGTATATGGGATAAGTTGCTAGGAATTTTTCCAGTGAAGAAATTATGAGAAAGATCAAGTGTTCTAAGCTTTGAAAGCCTTCCAAGCTCGGATGGTATGTGTCCTGAGATATTGTTGTTCTGCAGAAGCCTGAAAATATTTTGTACAATAAAACAACTGTACAAGAGAGCATACTTTCGTTGAAAAGGATTGATTGAATACTCACACAAGTTGGAGATTCGTCAAGTTTCCTATGCTTGGTGAAAGAGTACCTGATAAACTTTGGCTTGGAGCTCCTCTGCAATAAGTTCATGTTAACTACTTTAGATAATATCCCTTAAATGAGTAATCAAATGAGGTGTTTTAGTTCAGCTGCTTTTATCCTTTTCAGCTTTTGTGTGTTTTAGTACTACTTACAATCCAACGACTAGACCATCAGGTGAACAAGTGACCATGTTCCAGCTACATGGATCTACTGCAGTTGCATCCCAGTTAAGAACATTGTGAGGATCATTCAGTGAATCTTTAATGCCCATCAAAGCTTCCACTGTATTAGTTTTGGAAGAAATCAACTTGTTAGTTCAGAACTTCAGAAAGAAAATCCATTTTTTCACTCCAAGAAAACTTCAATTACCTTCATAGTTGACACCTTCTGGGGAGAGCAACCCACATGCAGAAGTCCATAAGCAGAACAAAGCCAAACAACAAAAAAGATTGCCCTTTTCCCTTCCTTCCATTGAATCAAATACAAAACCAGATACTGCCCAGTTTTCAAAAACAGTTTCTTGTTTTAAAAAGAAAGAAACAAGTGAAGTCTTGATAGGTGTATTGTGCTATATTTGAAAGATTCTGGGGAAGCAATCTTGATATGGGTTTTGTCTTGTTTTGAAATGTAGAAGCTTTTTACGAGAGACGCCTACTTTGCACCAACTCACTCGCAACTTATGTCAGAAACCAAAAAAACCAGAGGTTTGGTACTAAAGGCTGAAGAAAGGTAACATGCCTACCACCGGTTCATCAATGTGTTAAGTTAGGAATATATAAAAGCTAGAAGCAAGATTAAGCAAATCTAGATAATATCAAAAGATGATTGCAAAAGAAAATTCCTCCAATCATGCATTGGTCTAGAGAAAAAGTAATGATGGAGATAATTCTAAGTAGCCTATTCTATTCCTAGACAATATTAGAAAATACAAAAGGTAAAGCACATCATACACAGTTAAGCATTGTTAAATATTTATTATCAGTACAATAAAGAATCAGTTTTGTAGGTCAGGCAGGTTTTTGGTGTCAGATCGTGGACAAGTGTTCCGCTTTGGTTTTGCTAAAGCTTCTTTTACTGTGGCCTGTGGGAATCCAACATTCCCTGAGATTTGCCATTTTCTTTGAATTAAGTTCCCAAAAATTCCATTCTTTCCTTCATGGGGCTTCGGCTTCTTCGACATCATTAGAAAAAAGGTGAGAATCTCGAGGGAGTGAACATGAGACTGATGATGCAGAAATGGTCCTGATGATATATCTGTTGTGTGAATTATTATTTCCCACAGTAGCTTTTTCTCTCTCTCCTTTTTTTTTTTCCCTATGAACATCATTTTTCCTATGGTCCATCTGAGTTCTGCTTTATTGATTCTATTACACTCCCATTGTGTCTCCACAGTCAACAGAGGCCCCTATAATCTATCCAAAAGCAGCCAACTTTAAAAAGCAAAAGCTTTCTCTTTTCACTTCAACCACTCCACAATTCTTCTTCCCTCCCTCTGTGTGTGTGTGTGTGTGTGTGTGTGTGTGTGGGTGTGTGGATGTATGTGTGTGTATAACAGAGACTTGGCCGTCCGATAATGAACTGACAGTGATGACCATCTATGCAAACAGTACATGAAGTTAGCTGGTATAGTACCAAAATAGAAGATAGTTTTATGCATGAGAAAAAGTATGATCAACTCACACTAATTATAGTCTTCTTCCTATAACTGGGTGCACGTGCAATGCAGAACCATTATACTTGCCTCGTTGACTTGGTCTTCAAAGATGAGAACTTTGTTCTTTATTCAAAAGTATTATTACCATAACTCATGATCATCAAGCAGCTGGAAGTAAGGAACATATCAGTTAATCAGATGGGCTTGTTCATTACTGATGATCAGAAAAAAAGCTTGTCTATGATAGGGAGTAATAGTTGATAAACTTGAAAGAGACATTAACTTACATTTGCAGTTCAGGCCTTTACAGGGACAATAGTTTCAAATACTGTTCCAATGGGTCCTGGAACTGGTGTCCTTAGCCTGGAATAGCACCTGACAGAGACCTTACCTCCAGGTGTCTCTAAAGTAGGGACCCCTGCCCTAGTTTTTAGCTTTATCATACAAGTTGACTTAGGTTCATACCATTTAGTAGCTATCAGATACATATATATCTTCCTTATGTCTTCTACAAAAAACACAATTTGGAAGAGCTTCAATGTGTATTCCTGTGGAGCTGACTCGATAATTTAGGTATCAGTAAACACCACTGGAGTATGCTACAAACACAGCTTAAAACAAAGAAGACAGAAAATTTAACTTTAGTAAAACAGATACTTTAAAACAATTCAATCAGCTAAACAGAATTTACATAAAGTTGTGAAATTTTTCTTTAAGTTTGGATTTAGACAAAGCCCTTAATTTGGTGGATTCATGACCATTGTGAGAAAGTTATATTTTAAACAAAGATATGTCCTTTTCTAGTCAACTCAGTTCTTCCTTTGGGTTCCTTACATGGCCTCTCTTTCATCTCTTGCGCCACTTGGAAGGACATAGCCAATTGCCAGTAAACTTAATGGAAATTTGAAATCAATGGAGCTTGAGTTGAAGTCAAAAGTAAGTCAAAGAACAAGTAGGGTTGTAAAGAGAATTTGACTGGTACTGGTAATGAAGTTGTGCACTAAGCGGAGATGTCATAAATGAATAGGAATAATTGTTTCTTTTCCTACAACTTTGCTTTGCTTGAATAAAGAGCATCTAGTCCTTTGAACAACTATTACAAAGTTCACATGACTTAAGTCTCGACCTTTCTCACTTGTAAAGCCTATAAAGAAGAATGATCCAAGTAGAGAAACAAGCCCTTTTCAAGAGCCTTCCAACTTAAAAGGTTGAAAAATCGAGAGGTAGTGAAGGGAGCTGCAAAGTTAGAGCCGATAAGAGTTACTTAGATTGAACCTGCTCTCAGCTCCGAATTACTACATCTTCAATTGGCTTTACAAACGTTTCATATACCTAATAGTCTACCTAACATATATTTTAAAAAAAAGCAGATGCGGATTTCACCGACATTAAAGAAAATGATAAAGACATCATAAAATCTCCAAATGGTTGACAGCTCTCAAAACCCATATTATATTCCAGTCACTTTGACCAATTTTCCATCACCCTACTGTGGCTTCATGCCTAATACAGAGAACCAGTAAGTAATGATAATCTCCTTTGTCATTCTACATATTACCTTGTCACAGGCTACTGTATCGTGGAGGGTTTGATAGAGAAAAAAGCAAAAATCCTATCTTATTGAGAAAAAAATAAAAATCCTATCTTTGGCCTATCTTATAGAGAAAAAAAAATGATATCTTTGTTCAACTTATCTAGTGGAGCACTAATTATAAGGTGCAAAGCCTACTAGCCCTATCCAATGTCTTGGCAGCATTAAAACACTAACGTTAAATTTATGCATAGAAGAACTAAGCTCAATATATTCAGACTCCTTTTGTCTTTTAACTCATCTAGAGATGTAAATTACTACACCTAATTTGGCCTGAATACAACTTTGATCTTAATACTTATAAAGAAAAGAGAACCAGCAACAGCAGTAGCTCAATCAGTATAGAGAATCAGCAAGTTCTTGCATACTTCCCCATAATATCATTCATCAAATTTATCAGCAACCAAGCAGATTATTCTGAACTCCAGCAAAAATGCAGTATTGTCACATCAACAGAAAATTTAACAGTGCACTTCACATGGATAAGGTCCTTTTAACACTAGATTGGCAATTCCCTAGCAATTCGAAGCAATACTGAGGTTTCCGTATAACAGAGGGCAGAAGAACATATTCTCTTTTTAAAAAGTTGGCACTTTAAAAGCTAAGGATACCTCACACGCAAGCCATACTTTTGTCTTTTCCATTTAAGACCATACAATGGAGTTTGCATTCTGTATAAATTCCTAATACCACCAAACGAAAAGAGACTGAGAAAAGCAATGGCCACCTGTTCTCCCCTTTCCTTTGTTTAGCTCCTCTTCCTCTCTATGGGCTACATTTAGTATTTTTCATTAATGTCATAACCAGCTGACAGAACAATGCTGGAGCAAGTCATATGAACTTGAGCTCTATCCCAGGCATACGGTATCAATATAATGTGAAAGACCAGGAACCCTTACAGGAACTAATTTCAGGCTTTCAAAGAGCTCCACAATCCCATATTCAAAGTTGATTCTTGCTGTCACGTCTTTGCTTTGCTGGGAGTCACTCAACTTTAAATAGTGATTAAAGACGTAAAACTAACAGTGCTTTAGAGCTTTAAACCAATCCTAGGAATAGTTAGGGAAGGGCAAAGGAGGATCTTAGCCTCTCAAAGTGAAGATTACAGTTCAAATCTGTCTGTTACCACACCCTTGTTAAAGATATGATTTAACATGTTTTAGAAGCATTCAAGAAAGAAAAGTGAAGCAACAATTGTAAGACAAAAAATCATGCAAAAATAAAGCAGATATTGACTAAAAAATAAAGGGAAAAAGTGATGTGAAACAAAGATTTGCCAATAAAAACCTTTTACTTTAGAAACTTTAATCAGTGCTTTAGCAATATGGAGGGGCTCCAAAAAGAAAAACAGAACCAGTTATGGGAGTAATGTTTGTTTGTTTCCATAGGTTCAAGAATTTACAGTCCCAGGTTCCAGAAATCATAGGCAAGTGAAGACAAGTATCCACCATGTGAATATCAGAGCAAAGATTGTATTCTCAAACTTAAGTTCCAGCAAGACAATGATGGATCTAGCCAAGGCCCAGTTGCAGCAAGTTACTACAATCTTTTACCCAAGTTGTATTTTTCTGAAGAGCAAGGGTGACCAAATCACAAACACCTTATCTTCTCGACAAGAGGAACTGTAATATGAAGATCATATCAAGCCCTGTATTGCACAAAGCCTGTAATGGCCAAGATATTCCTCCACTTGCAAGAATCTTCAGAAATTAACATTAGCGACCAGCAGTTTGTCAAAATAGGCCAAAGTATATAAAACAAATCAAAGTGGAATTGATTACTGAAGCTACAAGTGAACAAGCCATGATGATGATTGGAAACCATGTTTGACAAAGTTTAGAAATTCATGATCATGATGTAATTAGAATGGACAAATTTCAAATTTACAGCCCACTATGATCAGCTACACAATAGTTCCAACAAACTATATCCATTCTAAGAAAGTTCTGTTTATAAAGAACACTACAACTAACCCAAAATGGCAAAACCAAACTTGTGTCCGTCTTCATCTTTCTCGAGTCTCACCATATCTAAAAGATGTAGATTGGTTGGTTTTTTTCAAGTTTGACGATTTTACTTTAAGATCAATGAACAACACCATTTTGATGGTAATGTGAACCAAAAATAATGGAAAACGAAAACCAATTTGTGGCTGCTGGGATTCGAGCCCAGGTCTCTACGGCCACAACGTAGAATTCTAACCACTAAACTACAGCCACTAGTTGAAACATCACTATTATATGCTTAATTAATCTCATTAACATCCATCTAACCACAGCCATAAAGATTTTTAGCTGCTTGACCAAAATAATCTATGGCATAAGGCAAATAAAAGATACAGAGTTCCATACAATGGAGCAACAAGGATATTCTAATATAATATGCCCGGAAATAAAGCCAGACTTTTTATTTATAATATGGAGTTTCAGACAACATAGACAAACCAAAGACTTAACTGACAATCAACATTATGTCCAGATATAAGACCGGACAGTTTATTTAGTAACAACATAGGAAACAGAGACACCATATGAGGTAATGCTCTACATAGAATTACTTCTGTTTATTCAGAACCGTAACACACAAACAGAAATGCTTAATAGATGCTGTGCTATGCATCTTCTTCCTCTTCTCCCTCTTTCCAGAGGCATTTTAGAGTTGATCTGGGCGACTCAGAGTCCCATGCCTTGACAAACTTTTGGTAGACAATGGAACCACCCATTCCAAGCTCTTCAAGACTCTTTTCTCCGCGACTGAATCCCTTAACATCCAGTGAACAGGTCGTTTCAAGTTGTTTACAACCAACATCAGCATGAACAGAAATGGAGAACTGGCTTGGATTGAAGCAAGCCAACACCCTATCCACCACCAGCTTCAGATTCACATCTCTCAGATCATATCCATCCATCTCAAAGCTTGCATAACTGAAACCATCTTCAGGAGTCACATGAATGGTTGAAATAGCATCTCCTTCAATGCTGTTCATAGAATAACCACAAGGTTCAAACTCAAAATCACAAATGTTGGAATCTGGCAGGATCTTCCTTATTCCAGAATTAACAGTCATCCCAGCCGCTGAAGATGATTCAGTTTTATAAAAGACAGATGCCTTTTCCTTATCCAAGCCAGTCATGCACATCTCAACAGTGTAAACTGGGTCATAGGAGATTGCTGTATCTGCAGATGCAGAATAAACATGCCACTTCTGTGGCTGGTTTGACCCACCCATTATATAAGCCTTGCTACCTGAGCGGAGCTTCCCAAAGTAGCTATCCAGGACTGTAACTTCCTCAGAGAAGTGGCGATGAGGAAACGACTGAGCTCCAGGGAAAATAAAGCTTCCACGAGTATAACGCACAGATTTCACCTCGAGAGAAAGTGTTTCAGCCAACTTCAGAATGGGCGGGATTGACAGAAGCAACTTTGTTGTTCCACAGGTTTTGATTATGATCTTGTAAGGGTAGACAAAGAGGCTGGATTCTGAGAGCACATACGAGTCAACATACTCATTCGACATCGAATCAACAATTGTGCACTCAGCCGGTCCAAGAATTTCATCCAACTGGGCCTTTGACAGGGATCGGAGGCCCTTTCCTTCGGGGTCAGCAAAGATACCCAACTCAAAAAATGATATTTCCAGCCTCTTCTCGTAACCTTCAAACCCAATTGCAGAGACAGCCATGATGTAAACAGGAATATTAAATTCAAAGTTGAGGGAACTCAAAACACAAAAAAACCACGCTTCAAGAGGTCACAGTCGCAAGGAAACCACAGCCGCGGAGAGGTAGAGAGAGGATTGAGGAAGAAGTTCAATAAACTAGGAATTAAAAGCTTAAACAACTATAATAACTACGTCTTCAGGACCACGTTATGTGGTCAGGTAGCAGCAGTATCAGCAAAACTCAGGATGGCTTGCGAGCGCACTGCAAAATATGAAGTAATTTTTGAAGTCATTTGTGAGAATTCATCTCCGGTAAAAATGCAAAACAACAAAAAAAAATTGGGTGCTAAAAATACTTACGTTGGAGTACGCAGCAGATCTGAACTTCCTGATTCCTCCGTTAGGTCGAACGTCTTCAATGCTGTAACCAAGGGGAGCTTCGTAGAATACGGATTTACTACTACTAGAAGACTTCTTCTTCCCACCTTTTGACTCCATTAGATCATTCACTCCTAACCTGCTCAGGTCACAGAATAAATGCATTGAAATTCAGAAAACTAGCAAACATAAATAAGACATACATATTCACAAATACAAGATTACATCCTATTCCAAGCTAGAGTATCAAAATGATAAACAGAACACTTTCAATATCACATCACAAATGGCAAACAACACCGCAGATATCAAATTCATACTCAGATCAAAGAAGTACAATCATCGTCATATGAGGGGTGAGAGTTTTCCGACCGTTAAGCTCCAGTCAAAAACAATTACAGCACCAAACTAGTTATAACAGTAAAATTTTTCCAAAATACAACTTTACAAATATCAAAGATAAATATAAAATCGAAGGAAAAGAATGGAAAACAAAAATCAGAACAACAAAATCTACCAAAAAAATTAACAAATCAAAAAAGCATGAAAAACGCGTAATACAACTCGTCTTGACAATAAAAAACAATCATACGCATGTATATACACAGATTACAGCCTTCAATCAAGAATAACGCGAGAAACAAAGCTACAGAGTTTCAAAACCCCAAAGTATATCAACCCATAAGGGTAATAAAATTCATAAAACAAAAAGAAAGAGAAGCACGACATGACAACACGGTCAAACAATAAAAGAAACAATCTTTTTCTTCAGGAGAAACAAAAAAGAAACAACCTTTAAGATTTATAAGACATCGAGAGAAAAATAAATAAATAATGAAGAACCAAGAGACAAGATACTCACAAACACGAAACAAATCAGAAATCCTCAGAACAGCCTCCCAGAAACTAATCAATCAACCCAACGGAGAGTATCAGCAACAGATCCTGAGAAAACAGAATAAAAAATAAAGAATCTGCAGGAAAAAATAATCAAACAAATGCGAGGAAAGAGCAAGAGATTGGAGGCGTACCAAAGAGAAATCTAGCAACGATAAAGCGATAAACGAAACCCTAGAAAATCTTATTCACCAAAATCGCCTATTCTTATGTGAGGACCAACCGTGGAGAAGGAGAGGAAGCCGACGGAGAGAGAAAGAGCATTGTGAGTGCGGTAGAAACTTTGAGAGTGAAGGGACAAAATTTAATTCAGAGGCACCTAACCATTAGATTAAATGGACGAACGAGATGGATTGCGTGGTCGTCCATCCCACTCGTCTTTAGTATATATACTTAATGAGTTGGTATTTTATCTAAAATTTGCAATCAATGGGATACATCATGTCCTAATTATTTTTATCTTGGAACAAGAAATTTTGCGCGCTACAATGGCATTTGATAGTTGTACTACAAATACAATAGGTGAAATTGATGATGATGTTGTCTGTACAATGATTGACAAGTGTACTCTTCACGTTGATGCTTATTGGAAAGTTGCTAGTGTTAAGTCAAAATGAAAAATGACTTTACGATTAATAATTTTGATGATAAGCAAAAAGCAGACGAAAGAAAAAGGAAGAATAGAAGAATGAAGATTCTTACCTTTGTATTTTGCTTTATCTGTAAAGTC
>JAOSBL010000001.1:888772-899837 GCA_027568915.1 Erythroxylum roraimae | reverse complement strand
TCTCCAAAATTTGTCCAATACAAGAAACAGTTAACAAAAAGCAAACAAGAAATGACTATGCCTTTTCCTAGTCTCAGATCAATTTGTCATTCTTACAACGCTTGTGTACTAAAGTAACATTTCAAGCTTCTCTTTGTCATCGAACATATCATAAAAATGGAAAAAGATAGATTTTTACTTTTAAGTTTCTGAAAGCTAAGCCATTAACATTAACCCCTGAAACCATCATATATGTTATCTTAGAAATCATTTCATCTGTTTAACGGCTTAAACAGTTAGCGAGTGAACCATAAAAAATCTAGAAATGTAGATGGAGAAAACCCTAAAGTGTCCAGAGAAAGAACAAGAGGGAAGTTAATAAAAGAAGTACCTGACTGAACTTGGTTTGAAGCTGGGAGTTGATTTCGGGCCATCTAAAACACTAAGAGCAAAACAAAATCCCCCATGGTACTGGGCTTGTTGTTTTTGATAGAAGAAGAAGAAGATAAATTATTCAGAGGCCATAAGAAGAAGACGAAGAACAAAGCAAATTGGCATATGGATGGAAAGAGTTGAGAGTGAGATCGAAGAAGTAAAACGGGAAGCAAAATCAAAAAAGAGGAGGAAGCATTGGCTCGGCTTAGACGACCGTGAAGCTGAGACGTTATCTTTTAATTAAAACATAAACGTATTTGTTGTAGAACAAAATAGGTACAGAAATAATGGTACAGACGATCTGATGCCTGTAATTACATTCTGAACAAGTGCTAAACGAGTGAAAGAGTCTTACTGCTGGGCTTGGCCCAAAAATTTCTGCTCGAGCCTACACTCGGGACACTGAGCCTAAATTTGAGCCCAATCAGGTCTGGACAATAGGCCCAAAATAGCCTAACCCAAATTTTATAATTTTTAAATAAAAATAGAAAATGACATCTGCCTGAACCTAAATTTTTTTAAAAAGAGTCCAACTTGAAGCTAGTCAATTTAGACTTTGAGTCGAGTTAGACTAGTTCAAGGCCTAACTGTCATCCTACTTACAATTGTCGTGAGTTCAACCCCATTTTATACATATTTGCTTCATCAGCATTGCTAAATTTGAAATTTGGGAGTCTTAGTTGGCTTTATAGGTCGAAAGTAATAGAAATCTAGCAAATTTGAGGTAAAAAAATGGATGAATTAAAGTTGTTTCTAGAAGATGTAGATATAGCTGTATGTGTGACCATGTGTATTCTTGTAACGATGTACGAGTAGAAGGATGATGTTCCGGCCGTGTTGAGGTTAGACACGCCCCTGTTGGAGTTCGATAAGGACGTGTCCATGAACCATGTATCTCCATTATTGTTGAGTATTGAAGTGAGTTTGAGGGACATGGTCACCAAATGGAGCCTGATCTTTTGTACCCCTACCCAGTACTCTTTGTCCCTCTTTATTCTCAACCATTCAATTTATTACATTGGATGGTTGAGATGAGAGGGGTACTGGGTAGGTACAGAATAGGGGGTACAGAAGATCTGTTCCCATCACTAAATACGCTAGTGATGGTGACCATATCCGATATAAAACCCTATTTTTACGAGGCATGAAAGGAAAATATGAAGTGCATCAATAGACACATAAAAAATACAAAGCAAGAATTAGTGAATGAGAGCTAGTGAACCAATATTACTCTTCATCTACAAGTTTGTGTTTGATTTATTAGGGTTAATTTAGAGTAGTATTGATTTAGGATATTAATTTGTATTCTATCATAAAACCTTATTAGCTAACCTGTTGTTATAATGTGGTGGTGTTTCGAGTTAGGGTCAATAGCTCGAAACTTGATCTCTTGTAAGTTTGTTATTTAATTTAGTGGATTTACTTGCCAATTTAGCCTGTAATTTTTCCTTACATACCGGAGTGTTTTTCGTATAAATTTGGCATTTTATTTTTTTCATCATCTATATATTATTCAGGTTAATTATTTATTGCAATTGAGTTGCTTAAAATGAGTTGATTGTTTTTGTTGACCTTGGGAGAAATTTTTGTTTGAGTCCTACAACAACTTCTAATTATTGTAAATTTCAAGCTTTTTTTGGCGGCATGAAAAATCAAAATTGGGTATTTCTTTTAGTAGTAAATTATAATTAATTTGGTCCATTTTATTGTAAAAATTTTGAACAAACGAATTTTTTGATTTGGTTTATTTTAATAAATTTTTTATTAATTATTAACTATTTTATTAATCAATCAGTTGATTTTTATAAACTAATAAATTTTTATAAACTAAAATAAATTAGTTAGTTTTAACAAATTCTTTTAATTAAACTTCAACTTCTTCAATAGATAAGAATTGCCCCTTTCTTCAATCCGATTTCATATTCTTCGATTTTATTCAATTTTTATTGTATATCTATTTTATGATAATCTAATATCGATTAAATTTTTAATCTTTAATCTTTTTATTTTATTAATTTAACTTCCGATCCAAATTTCAAAACATTGGCAAAGTTTGTGAAGCTTACAATCCATCAAATAGCAAAGTAAAAGGAAATAATCATTTAAAACCCAAAAGGATCACATTCTCTTTGAAAACCATCTTCTCCATTTCCACTCAAATACATGTAAAAAAGACCTTCATTCTGCCATTGTTAGATAAATCAAAGATTATAGTTGTAACTAATATTTTATAAATTGGATAAAAAATTAAACTAGTCCAATAAAAGGTTTAACGTTTAACTATTATTAGTTTATCAAAAAATTGTTATACAGTAAAAATTGAACAAAATTGAAGAATTTAAAATATGATTGAAGAAAAAAGCTGAAATTTAATTGAAGAAGAAGATTATTAAATGAAAACTAACTAGTTTATTTTAGTTTATAAAAACTGATTAATTTACGAAAATCGATCAATTAATTAATAAACTAGTTAATTTTTAATATCAATAATTATTAAGATAAATCAAATTGAAAAATTAGTTGGCTCAAAATTTTTATAGCTAAATCGGTTGAACTGATTCGATTTTTTAATTATTACATACAATGGCGTAAACTATGCCCTTTTATACATTAAATAACACGACAGGTCAGACCAAGTAGAGTCCAACCCGAAATTCGTTCAAATTATAACATGCCAACCTAATCGGAAGTTAAACCAGATTCTCTTAAGCCTTTTTTGTGTTATCACATCCAAGCTCTCCAAAATGGTTGAATGTGGAAGAATTTGGGTGTAACCAGAGTCATCTGTTCATCAGAATTCTGCAGATTGGTACTGTTCCTCTTAAGAACAGTTTCTGTGTTAAGCTTAAAATTGTGGATTTTGCTATCTGCTGCTTGCGATCATACTTATTTGAACTTCATCAGCAACTTCAACATTTTGATGTCATTTCTGTCTCTGACAATCATCATCAGCAGCTGCTAATATGGACTGAGAATAGATTTGTAGCTTTTCTTGACAAGGGTCTTAGTCCAATCTTGGAGGAGGAAGCCCATCATTGAGCAAACAGGTTCAAGCCATGTGCATGAGAAACTGAATTGTATGAATTAGCTGAAACATAAATATTCTCATTGGAAAATCAGAAGATGAAGAACTTGAGTTTAGAAAGTAATTTTTTTTGGGATTAAAAAATGAGATTTCTTTGTGTTCTAACTTATTCTAAAAACAATTTTTTTTTTGTAAATTTCAATTTCTTAAAAAAATCTACTATTTTCTTTAATTTTTGTTGAAAAACGTAACTAAAAAGACACGTGATACGCCAAATGATGCTAACATAGTAATTCAATAAAATTCTTAAACACGAGCTGGACTTATTAGACCTAATCCGAACTAATTTAGTATATTAACCTCAACTTGTTTTGAATTAGTATAAATCAGCTTTAATAAGTTTGAATCAACCAAATTGACTCGTTATGTTAACACTATTTGATTAGTTTATATATTTTGTTTGTATTATGTACTTTTTGTCATTATTTTTTAACAGAAGGTTTAGAATGATTTTTGATAAAATTAAAAAAAATTATAACACCGTACAATATTAAAATTAAACTTAAAATTTGATAAAACCTTAAGAATTAGAACAAACTTTTTGACTTTTCCTTGAAAAAGATGGACTTTCAATCACATTATTCCCCATTACAGCGTTGCCAACAACAAATTCAAAACATGCAAAGTTGGAAATTATTTTCTTGAATGCATGCAATGCAAGCCCATTCTTGACCATTAGAGGTCAGTTTTCTTGTCATTTTGAACCTAAAACAGGTTAAGACAGAGATAATAATGCTTATCTAATGACTTGCACCTTAATCATTATCAAATCTATAAGATTAAGAACTGTTGCTGGTCTAATGACTTAAGCGAAGAAAGCTAGTTAAATCATCATGGTATGCCCTCTCTCTCCCTCTCTCTATATTTATATGATCATTAATTATGAGCATTAACGTGAAAAAAGACAAAGGAACATAATCATGATTATGTATGAGAAAAAAGCACCTAGGATGCATTAAAATAGAACCAAAACATTTCCTTAAAAGACAAATGTTTGTGTTCTAACCAATGATGCGTGGTGTTTATGCATGCCTTTGGCGTGCGAGCTCTACCATTATTTCTCAACTTATTTTTTACCTATTTGCCGTGGTCTAGTTATGTAACTTTGAGCTTCTTGTAAATCTTCAAGTGCATGTCATTCATCACCATTGAAGCCCTCTCTCAAACTCTGTGGTGAGTTCGACATTTCTCTTTATCTTCATCATTCTCTAAATGTGTGACATTAAACAGTCAGCTTAGAGTGTGCATTTGAAGATAACGATTGTGAATCTTACCGATACTAAAGGTTTAGAGGAGGTACCAAAGCTCTTCGATCTTAAGAATGTCATTTCCAAAATCTCCTTCATTCCATCCAATTTGCTTTTTGGAATGCATGACTCTCATGCACCAACATCCAAATGCTATTTTTAGATTATAGAACAAACTTAATTCTATTAATAAGAGAGGATAGTAATACATTAATATTTGGCACAACAACATAAGAATCTTATAGTTAAGCATTAATAAGTCGAATTAAATCTAAATTTATTATAACTTTGAGTTCGAGTTTGAGTTTGAGTTTGAGTTAGATTCGAAATTGAGTCGGACTAAATTATTATATGTACTCATAATTTTTAAGACACATGGAAAAGACAGAAGGTGATATTTGGTAAGTTCACCGCGACACGTTAAAGCAGAATGCAGCTTCTGTATTGATAGACTGCAACACATTGCAAAACATCAATCCTAGTTGTAGTTGTTTCTGTAGACTTTTGGAGGCTCAAAGAAAGAGGCGAAAATAAAGTCTTTTGATTGCTTGAAGGCATGCCCTTAAAAATATTCTTTAATCATACCCCTCATCAACATGATTGCCAATGGAGCCAGCCATATCAGAACCGTCAAATACATCTCATCAAAAAGTCAGACCCACTGTGATGGTCCTGTCTGGATGTGTGGTCAGGATTGTAAAAGCAAAAGACATAATATAAAGGATGTGGGAGACTACTTGTCCTTTAACTATGATGGACAACAAAAAAGAATGTAGAGCATCTAATCAAAGTTTTAAATTGTGAATTAGGGATTATGTTATAATTATAGGTGATTATAATGCAATTAAAATTATTATAAATATTACCAAAATTATAATAAATTTCATATTAAAGTCTTCACTTAAAATTAAAAAATTTTTGCAAAAACATTTTAATGGCTGTTTTCTCACATGAATTTAGACCTTTTTTGTCTGGGTTTTTTTAAAAACTAATTTTACTGTTGCAAATGGGAAAAGATTCATTCTTTATCTTAAAATATTATATACAATTGGAATAATTTTAACAGGGTTTGTACTTTGTAGTGCAAAAAATTGATTATAATTTAGTAAAAGTTTTAAATTGTGAATTATAAAAAACAACAACAATCTAGTGAAAGTCACGCTGATTGAAAAGTTTAAGCAGATCCAAAAATACATAACCTTACTATTAACTAAGAGTTGTATCTGATTTTTTACAATTTGCCAATACATATTGATTGATTTTTTCTTGTACGATTTGCGAGTTTTTCCTTTGTATTGTAAATGTAAAAAGATTCAATCTTTATCTTAAAATATTATAGACACTTAGAATAATTTTGATGGGATTTTTAGTGTAAAAAGGGAGGAGTTTTGGTCACTACTTTACTCAATTTGCTGTTCCATTCACTTCCCTACACAATTATACCTGCAAGTATTGTGCTTCTTCTTTTTTTTTCTTCATCAATCTTTTTCTCCCGTGGTACAGTATCAAGAAAATGTAAAGTTGACGCTTCTCAATCAATGCCTATGTATCTGATCTATGACTCTAAAAATGTCACAAGTCTCTTTGGTTACGTTAAGTCGTAAAGTCTTGCACTTCCAATCTTACTGTCCCTCTGTCTCTACCTCTTTTAGGTTCTTTTTTGGTCTCAGTTCTAGACAACTCAGCTACCTTGTTCCCTTTACTTGTAGTAGTGGAATTATGTTCATGATCCTGACTATTCTGCTATTTTTAGTTCTTGAAAAGGCTGAGTAAAACCAAAAATTTTCAAGTTTCTACTCGAGGAAGACTGGAGCTGTAGCCATGAAAGATAGAGGCAAAGCGGTGGAGGTGTACAGAAGCAATGAGGTGTATGATCAGGATTACAGTACTGCTTCTGATCTTCCATGCAAGAAGCACCCATCAGCAAGCTCAGTTGGGATTTGTCCTTACTGTCTCAAAGAACGTTTGGTGAATCTGGTTTGCTCTGATTGTGGAGAACAGAGGCTCTCTTCTTGTTCTTGCTCAGACATCTCTTCCAATCGCAATTCTACTTCGTGCAATGTTGAGGTAGGCAGTGTTGGTCGTGTCTCATTCTTGTTAGAGAACGATCAGAAGAACTTGCTAGTTCCAAATCCAAATCACAAGCACAAAACTGAAGAGAGACCAGATGATGTTTTGTTGTTCAAGAGGAGTAGCAGTAACTGTGTTGAGATCAAGAGGAGAGATGGGATTTGGAGAATTGTGAGGCTGTTCAAGAAGAAAAGAGACAAAAGTTGCGAGAAAACCAGTGAAGTTAAGACTGATATGTGTGTTGTTGACTACATGGGAGTGTCTAGATCAAGATCTCTATGCAGCTTTAGAGGGGGTGGGTTCTTTGGTTCAGAAGATGGAACATTTTCAGGTGCTAGGAGTTCTATTTCAGGGGCTAGAAGTTCTCTATCCGCTGCTAGAAGTTCTGGTGTCAATGGAGGTCTATTTTTTGATCCTGACAGGAAAAGTGGTTTCAGTGAACTAGAACCAAGAAGAAGTGGGGTTGATGGTGAAAAGAAGGAACCAATTGTTATGGAGCCTGACAAGCTTGAAACCCTTTCAAAAGGAGTAAACACTAGACGTGTATTTTCACTGAAAGAGGGTAGCTTTACAACCATGGATGATTCAGGTTTCATTGACTTGAAGTTTGATTTCCCATCAGAGTCTCAACCAGAACTTTCTGCAATCAAAATGGTTTCTTTGTCAGATTCAAACTCTACTTTTGGTAGCATCAGAGCTGGTAATGTTGTGACACAGCAGGATCATAATCCAGGTCCACTGGGAAGCTTTCCAGGAGATGGGGTTTTTGGCAGTGGTGGTTCCTGTAGGATCACAGGTGGTGACAGAGGGATTAAAAGGAGCAGGAAAAGTTTCAAGAGTTGGAGATGGATTTTCAGGCACAATCCTGATGCAAAGAAGAAAGATGAGGGGTTTGGGATCAAATCTTTAGCTTAGACAAACTTAATCAGCACTTTTTTATGTTTTTCACTGTGTCTTCTGCTGTCACATTTCCTCTGATATCTGTAGTTATTGTTGATCACTTTAAAGAAACAATAGCAGAAAAATACGAGTCTTTCCTGATTTTCACCATGGCATTAGGATTGAAAAGAGTAGAAAAACAAAAGGAAAGCAAAATCAATCACTCAAATAAAAGATCAAATAGTTAGCAGATCAAGTCTAACTTGACTTGATTCGAAATTAACCAATTAAGTTCAAAGATTCAAAAAATAAAAATTAAGTCGAGCCTAAATTATATACGATTTAGATCTGACTTGGGTTATTGGATTGGTTCAATTTGGTATGAAGATAATTTATTTCCTTAGGCCATTCAAGGAAAGCTCTTGACTTTGCCCAATATTGATCATAATCATTCAAGCCCTTCACAAACATAGTGAGGCTGGACTACTTACTTGCATTAAGTTGGGCTATTCCATATTGATTTCATGTATTTTTTTTCTTCATATTATTGAGAATATGCTATAAAGCCTTAACTAACTTTGCTATAAAAATGTATAAATTTATTTAACTCATTTAGTTCAGACAATTAATAAAATTTTGAGGGATAGATTTGAGTTAAATAAAAATTAAAATTTTGAAAATTCAATATGACCTTATGCTTATAAATGTGTTTTAACACATTTTATTTGATGATCAAAATTTTTATTTAGTAAGTTTATATTTTTTAGTCCACTTAAACTAACTAAACATAATAGAGTTTTAGGAAGAGATTTGGGAAATATTTTATATTAAATATATTTTATTTTTAGATTAATTTTTTATTACATAGAAAATAATAATTTATTTAGATGGAGAAAAATATTGCTATTAAAAACTCTAGAAAAAATTAATGTTTATACAAATATTTTAATACCTATATTTTATCAAAATTTAAGTTTTATTTATTTATTTCAAGAATTATGAATAGCTTCATTTTTATTTGAAGGGATACCATAATTTGAAGTGCCAAAGTTTTAGACATTTTTTTTAACTCAGTATCCAAGCTTTTAAAATTTTTAATTAAGTGACTAATCTTTTATAACTTTAATAACTCAATTTAAGACATTAATTTTAATAATATTTTGTTGATTTGGCTAACATAATCTTTTTTGTTCATAACATAACATGTAGGCGCATAAATAAAAAATTAATTGCCAACTAATCTTCCATGTGGAATAGAAAACCTAACTCAATGCGTGAAAGAGGCAGATTTTTTTTGTTCATAACATATAAGCATTCAAATAAAAAATTAATTCCCAACAAATCGTCCACGTGGAATAAAAAACCTAACTCGATGTACAAAAAAGGTTGTGAGCTGGGTGTTTTAGTCCACGTAGATACTTACTTGACAATTAATTTTTTACGTGGATGATTGTATGTCACGAACGAAAAAGATTTTGCTATTTAAATTAATAAAATACTAATAAAATTAATATTTTGAACTGAAATTCTTAAGATTGTAAAAGGTTAATTATTTAATTGAAACTTTTAAAATTTGTTATCCTTAATTGAAAACAAAAAATTTGGATATTATTTTATTTGATAAATAATTAAATACTTTGTTTATGATTAATATAATTAGAAACATTTTGAAAATATAAACTTATTTAAATTTCAGATTTTTATAATAGATTATATTTGAATTTAAAAATAAAATAAATTTAAAGTCATAATGAATACTTTTTTTTTAGAAACGGAGGAACCCACAGTCGCTACCCTTTAGATGCGCATTGGGTAAACTTCTGGATTAATGCAATAGCCTGTAAATTATGTCAACCGGGTACTCCGCACTAAACAAGCCCTGTGCGACAGACTCGATCGAGAGAGCGTAGATAGGAGGAATCAAACATAGGACCTTTTGACTCCATGTCTCTCTACTCCACCAACTCGATCATCCCTTGACGGGCCATAATAAATACGAACTTAATATTTTTTAAAAAAATTAGAAGAAATTTTAATTAAAGGCGACTCAACATAACATGCGAAGCACTTTTTTAGAATAATTACTAAAGAAACGCAAACTAAAAAATACAAAGATTTGAAATTGAAAAAAGAAAGAGTTCAGTTTTATCTACTAATTAATACCATGTTCATTAGTCAAATGTTGCGAGGAAATTTCCTAACATCTTCTGTGCAGTTCTTTACCAAATAACCTATTATTCTTATGAATCTTGACCGTTTAATCAGGTTGGCGTTGACTACAGAAACCATATCATTGTAACTGGTGCAGTACTATTACGTTGCATCCTACGAAACTTCCAGGCAGTTGGGAAGGAGTGTCATGTCATGAAGCTGATCACATCAGCAATCAGAATGTCCACAACACGTAAACCTACGTTGGTTACCATAAAAAGCAAAGGTTTGACCGGGAACCGTTATATTAATAAGTTACAATGTAATATGTAGTGTTTTTATCTCCATTTCATTAAAAAAAGTTATTATGCTATATATATGTTTATTTAATTAAAGAGATTCATAGAAAATAAATAAATGACCGCTAAACAGATAATTTGAACTTGATTTTTTTTAACATTAAAACTTGAGTTGAGATTAAAATTAAGCTTGTTCAAGTTCAATCTAATCTAAAAACAAAATTTAAAAAATACCTAAAACATTAAGTATATCCAATTGCATTAGGATTGAAAGAACCATCCAAGAAATTTCAGCATCTAAGTTTCTGCAATTTTTTAATATTTTTAGCAGAACTGTTCAGGTATCGTTTTCAACTTCTCCAAGCTATCAAGTTTACTTTTCTTGCTATAAATAACCATCTGTGCAGTGCAGGATAAGGCATGTTCAAACGAAAAAATCTGAGAGTACGAGAAAGCTATCAGCCATTAAAATGTACGTGACAAGGCCCCTCTCTATGTACAGAAGAGATCCTTCTGCTCTTTCATGGCCTCCTGAGGGTCCAAACTCCGGTATACTAGTAATCCAAGACGAAGATGCTGAACGCACTTGTTGCTTTGGATTGTGTACAAGTGATCGAGTCAGTGGCGTTCCTTTCCCTCAGAACAAGAACCTGAAGGTAGTGTACACACAACAACATGGAGAACATCAACATGTTGACGTAACTCGTACTCTCTTCATTCCAGTTCTGAATCAACCCTTGTCAGCTAATCAGTACTACGTGATCGCAGCAAAAAAGAAACGTCAAGGGTATGTTGCAGAAAGCTTTTATGATTCCGTTCACTATAATCTTTTCTTATTTTCTAAAACAGTAATGTTAAGAGTTTGATTTGATCAGGAAAGCTTACGTGAGCTCAAAGGAAGAGGACATCAAGACATGCTT
>JAOSBL010000001.1:840468-858007 GCA_027568915.1 Erythroxylum roraimae | reverse complement strand
ATTTGGTGATATTTTGGATGATTTGGGGTATCATAACTATGTGAAAGTGTTATGTTAGTTAGATGGTGACTTAATATAACACTACTGATTCTTTAATGGTCGCACGCCCCATTCTTAGTATGACACTTGAAATTTTAGAGAGAGGATGTAACTCGTGGCTTATGTGGCCGAGTGGGAGTTGTTGGCAGTTAGACAACATGAAAGGACACAAGATGAACAGCTACATAAAATAACCTCCGTCGGTTATGTTTATTTTCATATAAAAGGAGGAAGTTGGCTGGTGAGAGTTATCTTTCTTAAGACAACAAATACATCAGAACCAAAGAAGTTTTGGTTCTCTTTCTCTCTGCAACTTTGCATATATCCGAACGAAAGAGAAAAAATGTATTCTTTCTTCCTCACGTGAATCACACCATCAAAGGTTAGAGTTTGGGATATGGATTAACAGTGCCTCTAATAGCCAACCGTGAAACATGAATTATCAAACAAAGAATCAATCAACCGCTTCTGCATTAAGGTCAGTCCTTATTTATAAAAATACAAATGGGAACAAATTTGGCAAAGGAGGTGTCGTGACAGTTGATACTGAAATGGTGGAAATTGCAGGAAAAGGATAAGCTCTGAACAGGAAAGTGATTGATGAGGTGATTTGGTTTGACACGGAAGGTGAAGAAAACAATATTAGGATGAGTTTAACAGTAGTTGAAAGGATCAAATGGGAAGAGAGGATGTTTGGATGGATTGGGAAAGAAGGGAAAGTGAAGGTGAAAGGATTGGAGGAATCTTCAGGAACGAAGAAATGGAGGAGTTTTGGTTGCTATGTGTTGGTTGAGAGGTTTGTATTGAAGAGAATGAATAGGAGTTTGGCGCTAACCTGGAGTGTCAGGCACACACATCATATTAAGAACAAATGGGAATGAAAGTTGAATCATAGTCTTTGGTGTTTGACAATACCAATATTAGGAACTCTTGTTTATGTTTAATAATAGTAATAATAATAATAGAATGTAATATTAGTTGGATTTTTTTATTTCACTTCTCATGATTTGAAAAATATTACTTATTTTTGTAATATTATTCAAATATTATATAATTCCATTTATCATATTCTATTAATTTTTATCTAGTTTTTACTTTTTACTCAAAATGATGTAATTTATAATTCTTAAATTTTGATACCAAATTATTTTAGAATATTGATTGAATATAAGATTAATATAGTATCACGAACTGATTATATGTAGTCAAATAATATTATTAAAATATAAAATTGAAATATTTTCTATTATAAATAAAATTGTACTTAATTTACAATAAATTTTCTAGATGGGTTTGATTGGAAAGCAATGTTATGAATACCGTATCAACCTTAGTACCATATTAGATTCTGATACGATACTGTACCGATACCCGTTAATACTGGATAATAATTTTTGAAATTTATGAAATAGTTCTTAATTTTTTTTAAATTACAAAATAGTTTATTAATATATTATACTGCATATTTTATAATTTTACATCAATCATGTCTCAAAAAATTATAATAATATAAATTTAAAATAATAACAATTTATTGATTTTTATTAACATTAATTTCCACATATTTTAAATATAAATATTAACAAACAACACCAAGTTTCTTAGGCTGATCATAAATGGTAAATAGAAAGTAAGGCAAGTAGAAAATGCTTAACATGTATGTAATATAGTGTAAAGTTATTTATCATTTTACATCTCATCATAAACTTTTCAATTCACAGTCGATGAAAAAATATTACATTTTATTCCATTAATAATTTTCCAAGCAAAACTAATAACAGTCGATAAAATAATAGCATATTTTATTCCATTAATAAATTCTCAAGTAAAACTTAAAATAATATTATATTTGATTCTACTAATAAATTCAACGGATAAATAATATTACATTTTATTATATTAATAAATTCGGAAACAAAGATAACACAAAGGAATAACTCGTAATAAAAGCATGACTTAACTATAGACAATTGATGCGTTCGATCCCACTCTTTAACCAATACACTACTCGGAGGGTCTCACTCTCCCACATTTCAATCATTTCCTATTTTCGATTTTCTTTTCAAATTTTCAAGTCATTCTTTTTTACTTAGATCAAAATTGATCCACATGGTAACGTTAAGGTAACATACTTTTACACTCGGTGCGCCTCACTTTCTATGAATAATTTAACATGAAAGTTTATATCGAAATTAATTAAGCTTCGTTTAGTCCATCGGATTATTTTATTATCTTTAACTGAATTGAAATCGATTCGTAATTAATTGTTGTCCAATATTCAGAAAATTATTAACATTCTTTTCCTTGTACAATAATCAATTCCAGTAGTTATAATAATAATGAAACCAATAAAAGCAATTAAGCCAAATCACTATATAGGTTGACCAAGTTTAAAAATTATTTGATCCAAAGATGATAAAAGTTTATCATTCTGTTCAGTAAAGTTTTCAATATCGAAAAATATCAAATGCATATATCATGTGTGACACAAATTCAATACAATTATATGTATATAATACTACTTTAAATTGAGTTTACTTATAGTTTGTATTTATAAGGTATAATATCTTCAAAATTATTAATGTGACTCTCTCAAAATATTACTAGGGATGACTCGACCTCATATTCTCGGCCCGGCCCAACCTTATATTTTTTTTATAAAAACTTTGATAAAATGATGTCGTTTTGTGACTTCCCGAGCCATAAGTTAGGTCATTTTTACTATCCCTAAATATTACTTGAATAATATTTGACAATATTAGAATTGGCATTGGATTGGGTGAGGTTCAAACTATGAAGCCTCGAAGTTCAGCCCAAAATCTAAACATGTCCAAAATTTCCAATTTTAAATTCTCAATCAAATTTAAGTGGGACTAAACCATATTTTTTTTAATTAATTAATAAAATAATACCGTTTTATGAAATATTCAAATTTCAAGTTAGACGGAATAACTTTAGCTCGAGTCCGATCCGATTTGAGCTTGGTCATACAAATGTCATCTTTAGAGAATATTTACACAATTATTTCAATTTATGTTTATTAAGTTAAATATAATACTTATCAAATTGAATATTTATTACTATTAATAATATGGATTAATAGAATCTTTTAGATTAAAATTAATAATAAATTTTACATTTATTTATTATTTTAAAATGTTAAGATTAATTTTATTTATTGGGTTGAAAATACTAATATATGTGACTAATATAATTTTTATTGCAATTTTATTAATGAAGCATCAAAATTTGTTGTTCTTTAATTAAAAATAAATATAAAAAATAAAAGACTAATGCTCCTTATAATTTTAAATATCAAAGTAAAAAAAATTTATACTGAAGAATAATAATAATAATAATAAAACCAAAAATTAAAAATAGAACTGTAGTTACTGTCATAGAACAGCCAGTTCAACGAAACACAGAGACAGGCACAAGAGACTGTGGGGTTCAATGGCTTCTCACTATTACCATCCACTTGATCGCTTTCTGCGACCTCATCGCTCTCCTCTTCTTCCGTTCTTCTACCGCTCACCAACCCCCAGAATTTTCTCCGTTCGGTCTCACACCAAAACCACTTCTGACGGCGGCTTCGATCGTTTAAGATCCCATGTCTCTTCTCCTTCTCCTTCTTCTTCTTCTGCTATTGATTTTCTCACTTTGTGTCGTCGATTGAAGGTACGGAGTTAAATGTCGAAATGGGCAATTTGGTTGTGTGGTTCTTTGTTTACTCTTTTGATTTTTAGGCCTTAGTTGTTAGAAATTTAAGTCCTTTTTAGCTTGTCTTGTTTAAAGATTGCATTTTTCTTATATAGTTGAAATTCTTAGAGCAGAAAAATAATTAAATAATGTTCAAGTGTGTCCTTGCTAAGTGTCTTTCTAGTCATTGCTTTGAAAATTTTGTCTATCAAGTTGTTGTAAAGATTTTTAGATTGAATTGGATTGTTTTAGGGATCAGAAGTATGTTTGGAAGATAACCCATCTCCTGTAGGACTTATTTGATATTTCAAGGGACCTGCATTTCATAATAGTGGCACATAAAGGCTTGTTAACCCCTCTCTAACTCTCTTTGTCAGACCACTAAACGTAAGGGTTGGATCAACCATGGAATAAAGGGTCCTGAATCAATTGCTGATCATATGTACCGAATGGCTTTGATGGCTCTTATTGCTGGTGATCTTCCTGGTGTAAACCGCGAAAGGTTGGACTTTTCCATTTTATGTCAAGGCTTTACCTTGTTCCCTTTTTACTTGCCTTCCTATAGAACTGCAGTTCCCATCTTATGTAAAGCATTGGTTTTTGGCTTTTGGATCTTAGCTGTTTGCTCTACTTATTATGCTTCTGTACCCAAACTTGTTGCCATTTTTCTGTGTTATTTGCCTTTCACAGGTTAATAATGTAACCTGATTTATTTTATCTTGACATTTGGGACATGGAAATGAGTGGCATTTGGTTGGGTTAGGCCCAACTTATAAGGTATATTTATGAGCTTCTGTTCCTGAAAATCCTGCAGGATACCTTTTTATACAATCCAAACTTATAATGAGAGGCCAATTTTTGAAGGGGTGATTTTAGACTCCTTAAATACTGCTAGGATTTGATTCCTGATTTAACCCCTCTTTCATCACTGAAACAGGTGCATAAAGATTGCAATTGTCCATGATATTGCAGAAGGTATTAATTCCACTTGATTTGAAATCTGATTGCCTTGGTTCACTAACTGGTCAATACAATGGAATGAATTCTAAATCCCTTAATTCTTGAGTGTACAATTGCAACTTAAATGATCAGTTTTTCCACTTGGGTCTCAAGCTGGTTTGTAGAATGGATGTTGTATGAGATGAAACTGGAGAAGAAAATTCTTAAGGAAGAAGGAGAAAATTGGAAGTAAAGAATAGGACACTTGATGTTATAAGACTTTACAGTGCTTATTATTTAATCGTTTTAAGAAGATATAAATGGTTAGGTTGTTATATTTTGCATTAGGACATACCTAAACCTACTTACACCTTGTCCTATATAAGAAGTGTGATGGATCATCATCACGACGTAATCTGTCAATTGTAACATGTTCTCTTAGGAAAGAGGATATTTGTGTTGTGGATTGGTGACTGGCAGATTCTTATTTTTATTAAAATAATTCAACTTGGTATTGTTTCCTTTCTTTTGAGATTTGAGTTGGGATTGGACTTTGATAGCTATTGTTGGAGATATAACACCATCTGATGGTGTACCTAAACATGAAAAGAGCAGAATGGAGCAAGCAGCTTTAAATGAAATGTGCGAAGTTCTTGGTGGAGGAATGAGGGGTACTTCATAAAACCATTCTGCCTTGCAATTGGATTGGTTTGTTATATTGCCTTTAAACTGTTCTGAAATTGGATATGCTTTTATTGCAGCTGAAGAGATCAAAGAACTATGGGCAGAGTATGAAACCAATGCTTCTTTAGAGGCCAATCTTGTGAAAGATCTTGATAAAGTATGTGTATATGTAGATCATTTGTTTTAATAGGTTAAGGGTGTGCATAAAGCATGTAAAAGTCTTGTTTTCAACATTGCAACATATAATATTGTCTCATAGCTAAGTTTTTCTATAGCTTAAAACAATTAAAAGCATTGATAGCTCGTACTTCATAAAAGCTATTTCAAAAAAGACAATTGAGGGCTTAAGATAACCATAAATGTAGTTGTTTTACTTCTAGCCAAGGATGTGGGCAGGCTGTAATCTCCATACTTGTGTTTTCCTGTAATACATATTCATTGTACACTCACATTTGATGATCCTGCTTACTTTCCTTTCAGGTTGAGATGATTTTGCAAGCGTTGGAGTATGAAATGGGTAAGATTTCAGATTAATATATTTTTTTTATTGCTTGATTTTTCTCTGAGTTGTCTGATTATAGATCATTATATTTGTGCAGAACATGGGAAAGTTTTGGATGAGTTTTTCCTTTCAACGGCAGGTAGAGTTACTATTATGCAACTGCAAGCATTATTTATGCAACTGCAAGCATTATACATGGCCAACACATTCTTTAGTATTACTTGAATATTCAAACTGTTCATCATTTTAGCTCAATGTTTTCTTCTGTAGGAAAATTTCAGACTGATATAGGAAAGAGTTGGGCAGCTGAGATAATCTTAAGAAGAAACACTAGACAGGCCAACAAGTTAAACTGATTTTCAGGTTTGCCCAATGTTTTCATCAAGTTGACGCAGACCCTTTGCTCAGCTCAAAGTCTGTTAGCAAAGCTTCATTTTAAACCTTCTGATTTCTGCTCGTCAAAACAAAAGGATAACAGATTGGATTGTCTATGGAGGCCACCACGATTCTGGCAACTTGACAACCTTAGTTTTGAAGTTCTATAAATCTAGTGGAACCAGTATTAGCACTGAAGATCCAAGAATAGAGTTGGTTAAAGTTATCATATTTTGAACTTCTTTTCTGAATATGCACATGTTCTCTAACACTCAAAAGTAAAGCATTTAGAAGGTAGCATAATCAATTCTGGACATATTTTTCCATTGTTGTATCTTCTCAAGAAGCACTAACAAAAAACAGTAACACAAAACCAATGGAGCTCTAAATTGAGAGCACTGATAGCTACAGAGAATAGACATTACCAAAAAAAGTAGCTTTCTTGTGAGCTTGGTCCGTGTAGTGTGGTCTTAGGTGCTCCTTTTCAGTTCCCTCACTTATTTCATGGTCTTACTCCTGTAAAAGTGCAATCCTTCTAATGATGATAATGGAAATGGGTTATGTTATTATGTTTGTCTTTTTTTTTCCTTCTTGCAGCTGAACTTGGCTGTTGCATTTTGCAGTAAGTATAGAAACTTGCCATTAATGATGGATTATGTGGTTACTGTTTGTGAAAATTAAGGTAAAATCAGGGTTGGCAATGGACCATAGCCTGTCGTTTTGATCAATTCAAACGACGTTGTTTTGGTCTAAGCTGGTTTGGATCGGCCCTACCGAGTCTGGTCAGGATTCCAGTCAACTCGAGCTTCAGGCTGGTCCGAGCCTAAATGCTAACCCTAGTAACATCCTGTTTGTGAAAATGAGAAAAATTATGAAGACTAAAAAGTCTTCCTTATGTATTCTCCAGTCTTCTTTCCTATTCAAAATTGGTTTGGAAATCTGAAAATAGTTTTAAAAAGTCAATTTCCCATAAAAGATTATTTATGTTTGTAAAGCTCAAATCAGGACTTTTGGCTGCTGCATTAATAACAGAGGACCCAGAGTATATATATTTGTTTTTGACACGGTCATCATATGCATTTTAATATATTTTCAATGAATATTTTTATAATATTGATAAGAGAAGTGTAAATTATTTCAAATATCACAATCTTCAAATAATTTATTAAATGTATTTTAATTTTCATTTTAATTTTGAAATATTATATCATGACACATGGAGAATACATATTTTGAAATATTTTATTTTGAAATATTTTTTAAATTTTAATTGACGCTGCACTAGGTTATTATTAATACATATATAAATTTTTATGTATTAACTTTTTTTAAAAAAAGCTCAACACAATTAAAATTTCTCAATTATTATTATATATAAGTTTGTGATATCTAATGCTTAAAAATAGAAGAACTAAAGAATTTGTGTTTAACTTGATCATTATTTAATGAATCGGCAAATGTCTCTTCTACTACGAAGACCACCGAGTCGCGAGGCTTATTCAGAAGATGTTTTTTATTTGCATTCACGTCTTTTGAAAAGAGCAGCTAAATTAAGTTCTAATTTAGATAAAGGAAGTATGACTGCTTTACTAATAGTTGAGACCCAATCGAAAGACGTTTCAGCTTATATTCCTACTAATGTAATTTCTATTATAAATGGACAAATATTCTTATCCGTCGATTTATTCAATGCCAAAATAAAGCCTGCTATTAATGTGGGTATTTAAGGAGTAATATTTTCTCTATTCCCTAAATAAAAATTGAATATCTAAAATTAATTGGGAAGCATATTACTCAACCACTAAACCCAAACCCTTGAATTTGCTTTGCCTTTTCACGGTCAGTAGGCTTTGAATTGGGCCGAGCTGAACTCAGGCTTTTATAGAGACTTGCAACTTGAACTCGAGTTTGATTAAACTTGGATGACAGGAAGTTCAATCGAGTCAGACTAAACTTGATTATTTATTTTTTGATTTAAAATTTTAAAATGACATTGTTTTACCCAAAAAGACCATTTATATTTGATAAATTAAGATGTCGGGTCAAATTAAATTAGCCAATTTAAGTTCAGTCCAACCTGAAACTTGAAAATTTTAAAAAGTCCAAATACAAACTAAAACTTGATCAACTTGAGTCAAGCCCGTTACCTTTAAATTGAATCGAATCAAACCCGAGCTAAAAAATCATATTTATTAACACCTTAACAAAATTAAAATTGGCTTATGTTGCCACAATGTTTGTAATAGTTCCACAATGTTTAAATTAATCGTAATAATCCAAATTTTAATGATGAAAATTTTAATCCATATTACTAAAAATAATATTATCCTACTATACCAATTATGATATAATCTTAAATAATGTTTTAAAAATCGGATCGAAAGTTAAACTAGTAAGACGAGTGAAGGGGACTGTCGTTATCTATCGAAGAGTTATATCAATTATTTTTCGTTATATATTAAATAAAAACGAGTTTGATTCTTAATCTATCGCAAAATTACAAAAGATGATACAATTCTACATTTTTTATTATTAATGTTTATGATAATTCGTTTAGTAGATTATTTTAATGATTTTAATTAATTTTTCTTAAATTCATCAAATATGCAATTAAATATTCATCAACATCAATAAATCGTGGAACGTAAGATCCGAAAAAGTTAACTAATTCACAGTCTTACATCTGATTAGTATGGAACTTCCAAATCACTAAAGAGTGAAATGTTCCGAGAAAAAAGAGTATTAAATTCTTAACAAAATCATTGTGATTTTGGACATAAAGAAACATTCTTTTAAGGTAATAAACAAAGAAAAAGAATCTGACAAGTTCGGCTTTTTACCAAATCTATGGCTTCTAATCTTTCATTATTTAACTAATTACAACCATTTATGTCTTTTTTATGGTTACTAGACGTCAACATGAAGCAAGTTCGTTACTTTAAATGAATCTTGGAGAATAATCGTGCATGATATTGCTAATGATTCTGTTATCCGGTTTTGAATTTGAAAACACAACAAACTGGGTCTGGATGGCGTAATCTGGTTTGACTTTGAGGACCCACATTCCGTGTTTTTAGCCAAGAGAGGGTCAAAGGTTATAAGAACCACCAGAGCTTGCCTGGGTTAGATTTGTTTGAAGAATCCAGAGACGTGGCAAAAGAAAGGTGAAATCTTTACGTCTTTTTGGCGTCTGGTTGCTTTTCGATGATACAGATTTTGGTGCATTTGTTAACCGACAGTAGGGAGTGTTAATGCTCTGATGTTCTGTAGACTCGTGATGCTGGATGGCTTATTGATAGAAAGTTCTTATATTGGTTTTAGTCTTGGTGTAGTAATCTGAGTGGTACTTGGATTATAGTTTGGAAGTTGATGTAGGGTTGCGGTTTGGAGCTAATCGTTTTTCTCTGGGTTTTAGAGTGATAAATGGTTCGAGGGTTTTACTTGAAACTGGGATTAGTGATCTGGGTTTAGCACAGAAACTTGGATACTTGCTGGAATCAGTTTATCGAGATTCATGGTGGTTTGGTTCCATCGCGGTTAGTGAGTTCTGAAGTTTGTTTTTTTAAGTTTACGCTTTGGTTGGTGAAGTTTGGTGCTTTTCTTATCTGCAATTCCGAAGTTTGGAAATCTGAGTTTGTATTTGAGGTTGATCTTTGAGATTGTTTCTGTTTTTGCTTGCTCAATGAACTGAGAATTTTGTGAAAATTCATGTATTGCATTGATGAATTATATGATCTTAGAGGGAAACATAGAAAGATTGGATGAGTATTGATGACAACCACATCTCCAAATACATCTCCTACTGCAATACCATCACCACCACCTGAATCTCCTCCAGTTCTTGCACCTGTTCCCCCTCCTAGTGTCCCACCATCACCAACACCGCCATTAGCGCCTACAGATCTTGTACCACCTAGTTTTGCCCCGCCATCAATGTCAATTTCACCACAATCCCCAATGTCAGCAAGTTCACCAGAGAGCAAACCTCCTCCTGTGCCTCCACCTACTCCTCCACCATCAGTAACAAATCCACCACAAAGCTCTCCTCCACCATCAACATCAACTCCACCACAGAATTCACCCCCACCACTTATAACAAATACGCCACCAAACTCTACTCCAACACAGGCATCAACTCCACCACAACATAATTCACCTCCACCAGCAGTTAAAATTTCACCAAGGAGCGCACCTCCACCACCACAAACTTCTTCTCCTCGACCACCGACATCTGCTCCACCACCACAAACTTCTCGACCACCGACATCTGCTCCACCACCACAAACTTCTTCTCCTCGACCACCGACCTCTGCTCCACCACCACAAACTTCTTCTCCTCCACCACCACAAACTTCTCCTCCACCACCGACCTCTCCTCCACCACCACAAACTTCTTCTCCTCCACCACCAACATCACCTCCAACACCGGTAATAAATACACCAAAGAGCTCCCCTTCACCGGCAACATTGGCTCCACCACCACAATATTCATCACCACCACATTATTCACCTCAATCACCTGTACCAGAACCACCACCAAGCTCTCCTCCACCACCAAGAGCAGATCCACCCGAGAGCCCACCTCCACCTCCATCGTCAACACATTCCCCATCACCTGCTTCACCTGCATCTTTACCATCCAAACCACCTAGCAATTCACCCTCAGCCCCGCCATCAACTCCTAAAAAGGACGTGCCTCCTCCACCTATCCCTACTCGTAGAAATCCAACCCCAGCTCCTTCACCACCAAAATCTATTCCAAGGCCGTTGCCCCCACCTCCACCATTAAGGTTGGGATCTCCTTCTTCTTTCCTTCATCCACCACCTTCTCCTTCTCCATTTGTGAATCCCACTCTGGAAGAAAATTCAAAATCCGGACATAGCAATGGTATAGGTGTTGGAGTTATTGCAGCTATCAGCGTGTCTGTAGTAGTAATAATTCTCATCCTGATTGGATTGAGTATCTGGTGCATGAAGTGGAGAAAAGTAGCTTCAGTACGCAACGGAGGTTATATTATGCCTGCTTATTCATCAGGTAAATGTTTTGCTTAGTCATGAATTAATACTCTGTACCCTGTTATGAGGCTACTTACTGATGGTATGAGCTTTAGCTAATGAACAAATAAAATATTCAAAAGTACCTTATAGGTAACATCTAATATGTCCTTCACCATTGATACTGCATGTGACAGATTAGGAGTTACGATAATCAAATTCTTGTAATAAAAGCAACTGCGATTATGAAATCTAGTGGCATTTTATTGGTAGGTAATTTGTTTTAGCTTCTTTAGGCATATTTCATTTCAGTAGTGTCATTTATTGGAGTTTGAAGGCTTTGGAACTTTCTATCCAGATTCAAATTTAAAGAAGATGGGATCTCCTGCTCCCTTGATGGGATCTTCTGCTTCCTTAATGGGAAGTGGCTCTAGCAGTGACATATTCATTTCACCAACACCATCCGACAGATTAGACAGTTCAAAGACATGGTTTACATATGAAGAAATAGTCAAAGCCACAAATGGATTTTCATCACAGAATCTTTTGGGGAAAGGTGGATTTGGTTCTGTTTATAAAGGTTGCTTGCCAGATGGGAGAGAGGTAGCAGTTAAACAGCTTAATATTTGGGGAGGACAGGGTGAGCGGGAGTTTAAAGCTGAAGTTGAGATTATCAGTCGCATACACCACCGCCACTTGGTTTCACTTGTGGGCTACTGCATTTCTGAGAGCCAACGATTGCTTCTATATGACTATGTGCCTAACAATACCCTTCATTTCCATCTTCATGGTTAGTTAAAACTTGTTTGAAGTATTACTTAACTGTAGCTGGTCAGACTAGTGCAATATATTCTTAAATTTTTGTAGGGGAAGGTGGGCCAGGGCTGGACTGGGCAACACGCTTTAGGATTGCACTTGGTGCAGCTCGTGGACTAGCTTATCTCCATGAAGATTGTAAGTATATCATTGGCATTTTGATAGCTAATTTGATATTTGCGTTCATAGTGTCATATCTTCAGGACTTTTCTTGCTTGTTTCTTCTCTTCAGCCCAGTATGTATCCTGAAATTATTAGATACTAGCTTTTATTGGCAATCAAATTGTGTTGATATTGGACACTGGATAAGATCTAAGGTACACTGTACATTTATTTCTACTTTGATGGAATTCAGGCTCGCAGAAGGAAGATGTCTAGAATTTGATTACCCTTCAGATATATCAAACAGAGTCCTCTTTCTCCTTTCTTTCCTATAAGGGCTACAAGGCAAAGATAAATTAAAAACACCGTTTCCAAATTGCCAAGACCAAGTCTTCTATAAGTAGAGTTTTGAATATCCCTAACATAGTGTTGAGTACTCCCATAAAAAATATACGGCAAGCTTTACATGATTGTAGAATATGTGAATACTGAACAGATTAAGGTGTGCATATATTTTATAGAAAAAGAATTTGTCACCGTATTGGTGCAACGTGTCATCTCTGAAAATAATATGTAGTTTTGTAAGGATTTAGCTTTTGGCAAGTGTTGTTTATTACTTTGATTGTTGTGCGTGTAGGTGATCCTCGTGTTATTCACAGGGATATCAAGTCATCAAATATTCTTTTAGATGACAAGTTTGAAGCTAAGGTATAAAAAGTTACTCCCTTTACCATTTTGTGGTCCTTTTAAAGTAGGTTATGCTTTAACCTTCCATAAGTACGGCTTTTCAGGTTTCAGATTTTGGGCTTGCCAAAATGGCTGTTGATGCAAATACTCATGTAACAACACGCGTAATGGGAACTTTTGGGTAAGTAGCTTATATGTTGTTTGTTTCAATGTGCTTGCAGGTTTGGACTATCAAAATGGTAGTTGGGGACGGTATTTATTCTTCCATGCCTAAGTGTGAAACTTTTGTTGGTTTTCAGATACATGGCACCTGAGTATGCATCAACCGGCAGATTAACGGAGAAATCAGATGTGTTCTCGTTTGGGGTAGTGCTTTTGGAGCTAATCACTGGTCGGAAGCCAGTGGATACTACACGGCCGTTAGGAGATGAGAGTCTTGTTGAATGGGTAAACTATTATGTTTTTCTACTATTTAGCATTTACCTGTTTTGGGAATCACACATAAACTTTTCTACTTATGTTCAGTCCTTAATGACATTGACAGTTAAGAATCCTTTTGCTTGTTTAGACTGTTGGATTTTGTTGAGAATCTAGCGTCAGGTGCTTCTATCTGGAATAGTCTTAGTAATAGCAATGTGTGATTTTGTTTACTGAATGTGAAGTTGGGCTTCCTGATCTCTTTATGGATCTATGTTTTTAATCAAAAACATACTTTTTGAGTTGAACAAACCAAACCTATGCGAACTTTGAATAAACAAGGTACCGTTGATGGGGGACAGTAAAGGTATATGTGAAAGGAATAAAACATAGTAGAGGGATTCTCAAAATTATGAATTTTGAATAAAAGCTTTATTTCTCAACTTCATGCTTTATTCATCCAAGGGCAAAATTTTGTTTCAGGCTCGACCTTTGCTAAATGATGTCCAAGAGAGTGAGGGAATTGATGGTTTGGTAGATCCAAGGCTTGGAAAGGACTATATTGAAAGTGAAATGTTGAGGATGATGAAGGCTGCTGCTGCCTGTGTTCGACATTCGGCTCCTACAAGGCCTAGGATGAGTCAGGTAGTTTGTACTGGTTATGCAGATCCAAGTAGCTGTTATATTGAAGAAATTTAAGGATGATGCAAGTATATAATATTCTCAACCCACTGATGTTTCTCAGGTTCTCAGAGCATTTGAAAGCTCATATTCGGTGGATCTGACAAATGGAATGAGAGTTGGGTCGAGCTTGGTTTTCAACTCTGACGTACAATCTGAACAAATCAGATTGTTTCAGAGAATGGCTGGTGGTAATATGAATTATACCACGGACTTCTTTAGTCTAGAAAGTTATAATACTCAAAGGTGACGTGGTAAATATTTGAGATGTATATACGAACGACATGGTTTCTGGGTTTTACGTAGGGTTCTATGGGGGTTGAAATTAATCTAATACAAGTGACAAGGTCGAGATGTACAGAGGTGAGCCTTTTGCTCGAGCTATAGCTGTATTTGGCGTAGAGACTAGTTCAATCTCATATACTCTTCTCCAGATTGGTTTAGCTTCTGCATATAGCAGAAGTTGATGTATCTTCTCCATGTGATTAGCTCAGGCTAAATTTTGATCCTGCCAGTATGTTATTTAAAAGTTTGAAGCATCATCAGCATCTAAACATATCATCATGAGCTCAGCTACTGAAATCAGTTTAAGAACCTCAGAAGTTTCCATCCTGATCTTACATTCACTTCAGGGGTTATTGATTTTGTTACGAACTCGCCTCATTCCATCCTTTTTCGTAACAGTTTTGGCTGTAGCCTTTATACATGATCAGGTCATCCTAGTACCTCAAGACGATCATGTTCATGCTGGTTTGAGTTAAAACAGGATCTTCCACCATTGTCTCTGCACTTTAGGTATCAAGAAATCTTGAGTTTGCAGTTTTTCAGGGATGGGACGGGACCGGACCAGACCCTGATAATGTTGGAAGTTTTAGTATAGACCGCAAATAGCTGGAAAGGAAATTTGATGACAGGCAATGTCTGTATATCAGCTAGAAAAATCCTGCAAAACTAGAGCTTATGGATATCTCTATTCCCTATACATCATAGACATAGTGAAAGTATCAGTGTCATTGTAACGATGATAAGATTATAGATTCAAAGTTTAAGGTTAGTTTTTAAATTTCACACGCAAATAAATTTGTTCCATTTTTGGATAGAAAGCCAAGGAACAGCAATGGAGCAGACCAGGTTCAGGTCCCTATAGCCCATATTTAGCCCAAAATTTTTAAATCCTGATTTTGGTTCAAAGTCCAATTGGATTTAAGAAGTTTGACTTGAGTTTGAGTTTAATCGAATTTTCAGCAATTCAAAGCTCAATCGAATTTTAGCATTTTGGAATAAATTCAAGTTCAATTAGACTTTAATTGAAGCACAATTGACGTAAGTTAAGTTTAATTGAATTAAGTTAGGTTTAAAAGTTCAAATTTTCTAGAAAAATATTAAATGGTCCAAATTTCATTTAATTTATGTCAAGTTCGAAAGTCTAAAATTGTTATAAAAATATTAAATATTTCAAAGTATATTGGGATAAAATTAAGTCTAAAAGTCTAATTATTTGTAAGTTTTGCGACAGACTAAAAAATCTAAATGATTTATTTGTGTAATCAGTTTTCTTTTCGTTGTCTTTTTACTTTCAATATAAGAATTAGGAACCGTCCCAATTGGGCTTTGGGCTCATTTTCTTAAATATCCTTTATTGTTAAAGAAACATAGTTTTTTAAAAAAAATAAAATAACATTATTTTTAATATAATTAAGTTTCGAGTTGGATTGAACTATGAAATCTGAATTCAAGCTTAACTTAAAATTCAAAAATTTTTATAAATAAAAGATCGAGATTAATATGAAGTTCAATCAACTTAACCTAATAGTTAATTTTGCTGACTTTAGATTGGAATAAATTTTATGATCCCTTAAATTAGTTTAGACATGGAAGGGGAGTTCAAAAGGAGGAATGGATCCTTCATCCACCTTAGAAAATTCAATTACATGTAAATTAATTGAAAGAGAAAATAATAAATTGATGCATTTAATTGATAAATTTTATATGAATTTATACAGTGTACTCAAAATTCAATAAACATATATTTCATTAGCAAAAAATTTATTATAAATTAAAAATATATTCTATATAAATTTAATTTTAATAAAAATTTTGATTACAAATATTTATAATCTGACATCAATAATTTAAGATAAGGGCGAAATTTTATGGGGTCTTTTTTTAAAGAATATCTTATTAATTTATTAAAATTATAAATTTAACCCATTAATCTAAGTTGGACCATAAAAACTATAATACAACATAAGTTAGTAATTTAAATTATTAAATTTTTGTTGTACTGAAGTATTGAACCCTCAAATTGATATATTATTGGAACTCCACACGTTTAACAGAAAAACAGAACAATCCAAAAAGAAAAAAATAAACAGAAACTCTTATCGTTCTCTTTCAAGATTGAAACTTTCAATCATTTGTAAGCACATTTTAACATATATTCAACAATAATACACAATAGAATAAGCAAACAAAATAAATGCGGAAGAAAACAAAATTACCTCCTACCATTGTTGTTTGTTTTGGAAGAGATGTGTTTTTTGAATTCTTCCAAGCTCTCAATTCCCAAATACGATTGTGTATCTTAACAGAAGAGAACAAAAGCTTTTGGGACCCAAAATTAGAGAAAAAACCTATATGAATGTGCTTCCATCAAATACTATAAAAGTTACCATAAAACTAGGAATTGAATACCCACTAAATGCATAACGCTTGGACCATTACTATAGCAAGAATATGAAAGGTTCTCACATTCTCCGACTTGGTCCATACATTTAACTTGGTATCACATCCTAATCTGATCCAAGTATAATATATGAATCATGGCGATAGGTCCTCTAATAGTTGAGTATTATCTTCCATATATTACGGTATACTATAATTGTATCAACTGAATGTGGTAACATTACTTAATGAATAAACCCTATGTTTATTCCAAGTCCAAAATAATCAATTTTCTCAAAACTCAATAATGTGCACCATAGTATGCGAAAATATTATAAGAGTTTCATGAAAATAACATTGTCCATACAATGAAAACTATATAATGAAACTCAATCACATTCTAACAATATGATACTTGAACTTCACTGGTGGCATGCCTTTTGTTAAAGGATCAACTATTATCAATTTGGTGCTAACGTATTCAATGACCACTTTCTTGTCTTTAAAACATTCCTTTATAGATAAAAACTTGATGTTGATGTGTTTACTTTAACTACCATTTTTATTGTTTTTAGATAGAAAAAGAACAATTGAATTATCACAATATATCCTCAATGGCCTAGAAATGGAATCTACAAGTCTAAGCCCATATATGAAACTCTTTAGCCATATACCATGTGATGTAGCCTCAAAACAAGAAACAAACTCAGCCTTCATGGTAGAAGTAGCAATAAAAGACTGCTTGGCACTCCTCTAACGTATGGCTCCATTGGCAAACATGAAGATGTAACCTGATGTTGATTTCCGTGAATCAACACACCCAACAAAATCTGAATCTAAGTACCCTATTACCTCTAGATTGTCTGCTGGACCCCGTTCCCGGAGTCCAGTCAACAGTGACGGACCCCGTTCACGGAGCCCAACTATCCAGAACGGAAT
>JAOSBL010000001.1:809246-823985 GCA_027568915.1 Erythroxylum roraimae | reverse complement strand
TTTGCCATTCACTTCACCATGATTTAACCAAAAAATTTTAGACCGTTGTTTCCAGTAAATATCCTCTTGGGCCAACAGCCTGGACAGTTCAGATTTAAGAGCCATCAAAGTTGGATCAGCTACATTAGCACTACGTAAAAGATCCAGTTGTTTTTTAACGTCCTCAATTCGACGCTTAGTCGAGGATCCAAGGGACTTACTCCAAGCGGTAACCGAGGCACTACAGGCAGCAATTTTCGTCAAAACATTGGAATTCACACAACTCAGCCACGCCGCAGATACAACTTCCATAAACCCAGCTTCAGTGATCCACTTGTTCTTAAATTTAAATCTACTAATCTTCTTCCCAGGGACGCCAATATTTGCATAGAGCTTTATGGGATTATGATCCGAATAAGAACTGATGAGGCTGAACAGCTTATGGTAGGTGAAGTGGTCGATCCACATAGCTGAAACAAACGCTCTATCTAGACGTTCCATAACAAAAGCATTCGAGCCCCGACCACGCTCCCAAGTAAAACCAAATCCCGTGAGAGGTACTTCGGTTAAATTACAGTCCGCAATGCAATCCCGAAACCCATCAAACAAAGCTCTAGGATAATCATGGCCACCAAATTTCTCAGATTCAGACATCAGGTTATTAAAATCCCCCATACAGACCCATGGAAGAGGAGAAAGTTGTGACAGAGATCGCAGGAGCTCCCAGCTGGAGCGCTTTCTGTGCCTTTCTGGAAATCCATAGAACCCAGTAAATCGCCATTTAAAATTATCAACTGAAACAATCTCAACATCAATGTGGTTACTAGAATAACCCAAAACAGAAACATCTTTATTAGAATGCCAAAGGAGGGCGAGGCCTCCACTGCGACCAATACGGTCTACACAAAAGCAACAATCAAAATGTAACCTACTTCGAATATCCTCCATTCTAGCAGAGGAAACAAGAGTCTCACAAAGAAAAAGAAAAGAAGGACGATGTTGTTGGACAATATCCTGTAGCGTCGTGACTGCACGAGGGTTGCCCAAACCTCGACAGTTCCGCGCAATGCAATTCATAATGGGCGGCGGGTCTCATGGAAGAGACCGGCTGATTGAGCTGTAACTGGCGATGCGTCATTGGTCGTGGAGGAGGAAGCACCACCATTTGCCTCCCCTTCGTGATATTCAACTGTAATAGATGACGAGCGCAGACGTTTCTTTGAATCAGCAACGTCCATAACAGAAGCTTCCTTATCAGCATTGGGTTTGGCTAAAGTAACAGGCTGATCCATAGAGGTTGATCCAAGCCCCGAAGAGCCCACACCATGAAGCCCATGTGTTAACGGGAAGCTAAATTGTCGAGGGTAATAATCATAATTATTACAGATCTTCGTCTTCAATCCATCGGTCTTTTCCCCAATTTGAAATCCCTGATTCACGGAGTGAAATCCGAGATTCCCGTGATTGGAGGGATCTCGACGCCACTGATTTGGGCGAATGCGATTTTGAGCCCGGATCTCCGATCGGATACACTCCGTCCATCCCCGTTGAAGCTCCACCGCCGGTAACTCCGTAAGCTTAGGGCAGTTATTATCACCATGTCCGATAATACCACAGAGGTAGCAAAGGAGAGGAACATGTTCATAACTGAAAGTTGCTTCAAAATGATTGCCCCCTTCCTTTCTGATTTTCTTAGTTCGCATAAGGGGTTCGGTGATATCCAGACGAACTCGAATGCGCATATAGTCTGTTATAGAGTTCCTCCTGGGGCTCGAATCATAATCCAAGAACTTACCATCAAGTTCCCAAGATTTCGAGCTAGTGTCTCCGAAGCAAAGCCAGGAGGAAGGTCATGTACTCTAACCTAAAAGTCTTTCTGTCATGTACTCTAACCTAAAAGTCCGCAGAAAGAAACACAATGTCTTCTAGATTCTCACCTTCCCGTAAGTGATGAATTAACAGAAGGCAATTGTTAAAGCTCCAAGGTCCTCCAGCAACCATCTTCCGCAAATCGACCTCATGAAAATCCTATTATATACTAATATTAACATAACAAAGATAGAGTGTGATCCACGTCATTAAACAGTTGTATACAAATATGAGTGATCTCCAAGTCAACTCCTTCCACACGTTAATGGCATATAAAGATGAGTGCTTTCCAACTCCATGAAGAGAAGAATCAGAATTCAGAAATTGAAACTCAAAAAATGAGTACATTCTCGTGGACAGAACTTCCAAAGGATCTCTTGGCTTCAATAGCCAACTGTCTCAACTCCGTTGACTTTCTTCGCTTCAGGGGTGTCTGCAAATCATGGCGGTCCTCCGTCAAACTCTGCCAGACTCCAGCTTTCCCTTCAAAACTTCCCTTCCCCATTTCCTTCGACGACCCAATTCACCGGAACCGGCGAGGCTTCTTTTCCCTCGAACACAGTTCCTTTTACCTTCTCGAGCCGTTAGAACCCCGACCTGAGGCTCCTCATCAAGCCCTTTTGATCAGGGTCAAAGCCAAAAAAGATGGAAAATTGTGTCTGTTGAATCCATTTGAGCAGGTTAGGCACATTGGGTTTTCTCCAAAAACACTACCCAAAGATTTGAACTTGTTGGATTATCGTGTCACAGAGATTACCAGAGCTTATAGCATTCGATTCAACAACCGTTCGAAGTTTCCCGCTCCGCGAACGGTATACGGCGCAGATTATTGGCGTTATCGACAAAGACAAGAACTTTGTGCTCTTAATGTCAACAGGGTAGAATTGTCTTCCACTTCAGATGTCATGGTGGGAATATACAATGGTGGGACTATGTTCTACATGAAAGATCGCGACAAGAAGTGGACTTTGATCAATGAGGGACGAGGTTTCAAGTACGAGGATGTTGCTTTATATGAAGGGAAATGGTATGGTCTTGAAAGGTCGGGGCTTGTTGCAGTGTTCAGTTCATCATTGGATCTTGTTCACACGATCTCATCTCCAGTTTCAGACAGTGGTGGTCGCAGGTACTTGATCGAGTCTTTTAGTGATCTTTTCATGGTTCATGCCAACTTGGATCCTCTTGAAAACGACGATGAGTCTTTTCAATACTTTCGTCACTATGATAAAGAAAGTTTAACTTACGTTAGAACAGACGGAACTACTCATCAGAGACTTGTGTTCTTCGTCTTCAAACTGAATTTGAAGGAGAAAATATGGGAAGAGGTGCCGAGTTTGGAGGATAGATCACTGTTTCTTGGTGATAACTGTCGATTTTCCGTTACTGCCAAGGAATCAGCAGGATGTATAGGCAATCACATTTATTATGAGGATCATTTTGATGTTCTTGATATGGATTATTCAATGACAGACCTTGAATGGCGTGAAATTAGAGTGTTCAACAAGATAGGAGTTTGCAACTTCTGGGATGGCGTTGGTAGGCCACTAGTTTGTTTTCTTAGTTTGGCTGATATATTTTGGCCACCACCAATCTGGTTAAGGCCAAGTCCAACATCTGAATCTGAAATGTAAGTATATCACTAAGTTGTTTTTTTGATTTCCTTTTGGATGATCCAATCTTTTATCGCTCAGGTACTCGGACATTGCAATTTCTCTTTATTTCTGTTCAATTAGTTGAGTTTTCTGGTGCATATCGTATGTTCTGATAAAATTGAGTCAAACTTGGCTATCAGGCTTGAAGATGATGAAGAAGCTGACAAGTCTGTTGAACTCCGACAATGGATCGTAGTTTCTGATTTTTAGGAATCAAGTTTTAAGTTTGAGTTTTGCCTCTTACTCTACCATTCTGATGCAATTATCTAGCTCCTCTAATTCTTACGATTTTCAGCTTTTCTCTTTAAGTCGGCTTCTGAAACTTTTTCTTCAGGTTTCCAATTACTCATCTTTTCATTTTCAAGCAGGTGTGCGTATATTTACATTAAATTGCAGACCGATGATGATGAATCATAACCCTTGTGTAGAGATACCCATTGAATCTGAACTTTTAAGCAATAAAAAACTGTGCGCTCCTGATCCTGTGGAGAAGAAGACTTGCATAGAACCTTTTTTTTTTTTTTGGCATTCTCTGATGGATTCAATTTGGACTTCTGCTTCCTGATATGATTCTTGTCTAGAACATCAGGAAGCAGATGATCTCACCTATGTTAATGTTGACATGAACATTTTCTCTTTGGTTGATAATCTTCCATAAGTTTTCTTGACAGTCTAATGTTCTTGGTAAAGAAAACAAATATGAAGCATAATACTTCTGGTAATTGGTAAATACTGGAACAAGCATTACCAACAAGAACACTTGGCCGTTAAATTATCAGTAAATATACATCTGATGGTTATATCAAGTGGGATTAGATTTACAGAAGAAGAAGACACAGCTTATCCAATTCAGATCTCCTCAAAACTTGATTGAAGAACCTGATACACCACCACCATCAAATCGAAAGCTTTTTTTCACATAACTAACCAAAACCTCATTTTAGTCTGTAGATTTAACAACGTACATAACTAACCAAAACAACATCCTTTTATTAAGTAGATTTAACAACGTACATACAATCCCCATTATCATCCGCAGATGTCATATTCATATACACAGCACCGCAACATCTGAATGGATAAAGATTTTTCTGAATTTGTTCTAAATATATTCCAGCAATCATACACGGGAAAATAAACTACATTTTTGTCAGCCAAAAATCAAAATTTTACTTGATTTGGGCATTTTAATCCTGTTATACTTCACGGTTACGGATGATTCTGTACAAAAAATCCCAAAACTGTATAAACCTTGTATTCTGAGTGTGTAGTAATATATAAGAAAGAAAAAGTTAAAAGTTCCTACCTTTTCTATTATAACCAGAGACAACAATCTGTGATCATCTTCCATGAAAGGCACACCAAGCTCACCAGTGGTTTCGGCTTCTATCCCTTAACCGATCACTTCCTGCTGCCGCACGTGCGGTGGAACCAACTGTTGTCGGCCGCAACGACCTTTGACGCACCATTTCACAGTACTCCGGATCATTCGACTGACCTTCATGATTGATCCACTGTATCATTTGATGGTACATGGGAAAGAACCACATTTGGCCAGCCGAGAAAGTGAAGAATGGAACCAGGGATGAGAAGATAACCAGCAACTTGACGAGCCAGTACGAAGGGGTTGGAGCAAGGGCTTCAACAAAGATTTTGTAAGCATTTGTAGAATGAATGGGAGATATGCTTCCGTATACCAGGAGAAAAATGTACCACAAAGCAATTGAACCCCATATCAGAATGTGTTGTATAACCGTGAAGTAACTGATAGACAGTATCATCTGCAGGTTCACTGCCCACACCACGCATGAGTACATCGTCGCACCCAAAATATCCCGCCCCACAGTTTTTCCATCACTGTTGAAGGCTTGGTGCTGCAGTGCTCTTGAGCATAAGAAGAAAATTATTATTGCACTGCAGAAACCATTGAACATCCAGCCAATAATTCGGCGCCAGCTGAAGAGTGCATTTTGGATCCCTTCTTGGTATAGTAGAGGAAACTGAAGAGAATTTTGAGATCAAACAGTATGAAATTGGCCAAAAGATTCAAAATACAATCAATCAAGACTCCAAGTTTTCAAACAGCAATCATTTTCATCAATCTGCATAGTTTTACACGAATGTATTTTCAAATGACGCATCTTTACGGTTCATCCAATACGGAAAACTAATGTCTAAAATGGTACAAACAGGCACCAGTCAAGAGCCATAAATAATGCTTAGGCCACATACCTTCACAGAACAACCGGGGGATACATCCTGGTCTAAGACACCCAAAGCAATCACCGGAAGTGAAGTGAAGAACATATTGTAAAGTGACAAGAACCAGTCATTGTAAGCAGGTTGCCCAGAGAATGATGTGTATGCTTCATATAAGAACAACGAGAAACCAAACGTGATACTCTTGAAGAAGAAGTAGCATATCTGCCAACAGAAGAATGAACTTGTGAATTGACAACATATAGAATGCTCAATTGGTGATCAGTTACAAGATCAACCATGACGAAGTTCGATTTGAAACTGATGGTGAGAATATTAAGCCAAAAGTCAGAATTACCATAGATGAGACCCTTCTATAACACCAGTGTCCATGTACGAGTAGCAACCTCTCCAAATATCGGAACTGTGCAATTGCTATGTCACTTGACATGACAGCCTGAGTTGACATAAGCACCAACTAGGGTTTAAAAGAATCCGAGCAAACATAGTGATACCATAGTAAACGCAATGCATATATACTATATGGTACCTGCATTCCTTCAACCCCACTGATTCCAACCCCAATATCTGCTTCCTGAAGCATGCCCACATCATTGGCACCATCACCAATTGCCAAGGTTGTTTTTCCAGTCCCAATTTTGACTAGTTTCGTGACCTGTATGTTGAACTACATAGTTTAATATAATTATACCCCAAGCCAAAGTTTAGAGTTAAGGAACTAATGACTCAAGCACAGGTCCAAAGTGCTGATAGGAAAAGGGATGGACCACCAAAAGAAAGGAATAATGCAAATAGCAATAACCCACCAATGCCTTCTGTTTTGGTGAGGAACGACAGCAAATGACAGATGCACAACTAAGAGCAAGCTGAAGAAATTTGTTCTTCATATCACCCTCCAAAGCATAAGCGAGTGATTTCCCATCTATGATCAAAGCACACGCCTCAGAACTTCCACTTGATCCAGAAATCTGAGAATTCCCTTGAGTTATTTGCTTGAGGACACTTGCCTTTGATGCCTGTAATAGAAGCAACAGTGCAGACTTAAGTAAGTATTTTGTATCACATTCTTATATGCACCCTTAAATCCTCTTAGCAAATAAATTGAGTGAACTCTTTGGGTTGATATTGTTGATGAATGAAACTAATAATTACCTTGATAAGTGGTTCCTTTTCCCCCGTTTTCTCCAATGCTTGGATCTCTGGAGTATCCAAGGTGATTACAATTTGCTTCATTCCTTGTCGAAGTAAACTACAAGCAAATCTGCACATTCATACCAAGTTAGAGAGAATCGTTTTTTATATGAATTATAGGCCTCGTCTTAGAATCTAGACAAAAACTCCCAAGAAAGTAGCATACCCAATGTTGATAGCAGTCTCCATTTTGTCTCCAGTCAAAACCCAGATCTTAATTCCTGCTTGAGCAAGCTTGTCTATACAGGCGGGAACCTGATACGAGCAACAAAGCAAATTATATATAAATCTTTAAGAAAGTGATGATAATGTAATGCTGTTTTGGCTTTTTCAACTGACCCCATTTTGGAGTTTGTCTTCAACAGCAGTAGCACCGAGAAGAATTAGATCCCTCTCAATTGTGTCAGCTACTTCTTCTATCAAAGCTTCCCGATCTGCACTAACTGAAGTTTTGGCCTCAGCCAATTTCTGATTGAAAAGCTTATATTCTTCTTCACCAAGTTCACGATAAGCAACTATCAAGGTCCTTAGGCCTGCATCAGCATACTCATTTACATGGTCTTTTGTCTCCAATTCAAACTCCTTGCCATTCTTGCTAAGCCTTTCAAACATGACACTGCATCGGATAAAAGGTTAAAATGAAATTCTATTGGAGTTTAAACGAAAAACAACTATGATCAAGTAGATCGTAACATACCTATCGGCTCCTTTAGAAAGTAATAGTAGCCGTCCCTCCCCATTTCTCACAATGACAGACATCCTCTTTCTTGCACTGTTGAATTCTAAAACACTTAAGATCTGGTACAACCTGCAAGAAAGAGGAAGTATTTCCTAAGAAAAGATTTTAAGAATTGAAACAACCACACATGGATGTATGGCTACACAAAACCAATTCTCATCTTACCTGGAAATACACATAATCAGAAATACTAAGTTCTGCTTTAAAAATTAACAAATAATTGTAGTAAAGGAAACAAGACCACTAATTCCCCAGATACTTCCCAAGCGAAAGCTATCAGCAAGAAATATAATACTAAACATTTATCTACTTGAGCTCAACATTAAAACCTTCAGCGCAAGGAAACAAAAGGGATCAGAAATAGGATAAGAAGACTGGCTTGCTGAACAATCATAATGCAAAATAATCTAGAGGTATTGAAACTAAAATCTCACATGATCCAACATGATTGCTGAAGAAAAGAAAAAAGAAAAAAACATTTACAAGGTTTCTTAAATTTTGATTGCATGTTTCCCTTATTCAAAAGCATGAAAAAAATAAGATATACTGACCTTTCAAGCCTTGTCCCAGACTCCATATCAAATTCACGCACAGAGATGCTTGTTTGAGTCCTTTTGCAAAATTCGAAACCAAATTCTCTTGCTGCAATCACAAATGCCGCTTCATCTGGTGATTCAGCTTCATATGAGATTGTACCTGTACCTTCATCCTCGTCAGGAATGGCGGTATGACAGATTGCTAACAAACGGAAAAACTGTAGTATTACAGAAGCATTGCTCTCATGGATCCAGTTTCCATCCATTATCCTTTCGTCTTCAAAATTGAAGCCTTTAACCGGTGGTTTTGTATGGGTTGTATCCTTGTAATGGAAACCATTTTCCTTTGCATGCACTGATGGATGACCTTTTCTTCGTTCCATAGCTCGCTCAACCTCAGTAACACCATGACCATATGCAACCCCAGCCACTGAACACTTAATAAACTCCATGGAATTACAAGTTAATGTGCCAGTCTTATCAGAGAGTATTGTATCAACTTGCCCAAGTTCCTCATTCAAATTTGATGTACGGGCTTGAGCTGGTTTATCACCTTCTTCATAGTACATGTGAATATCTTGATTGATGAAAAGACTCTGAAGAATTTTAACGATTTCCATTGATATATACAAGGAGATTGGGATGAAGTAGCCATACAACATCAGGGCTGTCAGGAAATGAAGAACAGATGCAACAGCTGCTCTCTTGGGATCAAAATAAACTGTAGACTTATCTGGTCTCAAATACCACCTTTTCATCCTTCCATTTTCTAAATCATCTTTAGTATCAACGCCGAAGCAAATAGAACCAATGAATGCCATCAAAAACACAATACTGAATAAGAGATAGATAACCTTGTCCATCTTTCTCTCAATTCTGCTTCTCTTTGAGGGGGGAGAAGTTGAATTTTGAATGACTTTTGTGTCATGTCCCGTGAAGACAACTGCTCCATATATGTGATCTGTGTTTCTTAGCTTTGAGTCTCTAAGTAAAAGCTGTTGAGGATTGAGGGGATAGACATTCTCCTCGAAGTCCAAACTTCCCACAAAGGAGTATAAATTTGCATTTGGGTCTTCACATTTCACCATAGCCTTGAAATCCTTGAAGTTAGAATCTTCAACCAACACAGAAGTTACATCCACTGCCTGTTTAAGTTTCAGGTTTGTTTCTCCATCAAGGTTCATGGTCTCCACGTAGCAGGTTCCATCCTCATAACTGGATGAAAGCAAGAGGAGGTCAGCTGGAAAGAATTCATCCTTCTCCACCTTGACTATATCGCCCACTCTCAGATTCTTCCATTGAGTTTGATTGAAAACTCCATCACGTTCATGCACTTTAACTTTCCTATTGTTCACTTCAATATCCTGAGAAGAAATTTCATGTTCAAAATCATAAATTGGCAACAGAATTTCCAAAAAAGGAGAAACTGCAGAAAGATTATTATCACAAGAAAAAACATGCTTAGGCAACACACAAGCTTCAAATCAATTTGAAGTCCTACCGACAAATCTGCAGTTTTCACTAATATATTACCCAGAAATATCAAATTTTGGTTGGAAAACATATAACCGAGGGAAAGACCTAGATCCTACAATGATGATGCTTCAAGAAGTCTAGCTCAGGTTATGTTTTCCCTTACTGGTAAACAGAAAGATATTTGCAGATAAGAGAAATGAACTGATTATGAACCATCTGAAGTTAAGCACCTACAGATTTTCATTCCTTCAGGCCTCCTGAACCACACAAAATCTCCATTTTGATAATCATCAGAATCTGTAGCCTGTCTAAAACTTACCAATTATCCCCTAAACTAGACAAACTTCTCCAAGGTTTTAGGAATGACCACTAAGAAAGGGCAAAGGAAAAGAGATAAACCTAGTAAACAAATAAAAATACCTGCTGCTTTCGTCGTACATCTTCAATCAGCTCTTTGATTATGCTGGCTCCAATAACCACAATCAGAGGAATAATAGAACTGACGGCCGTGAAAGGTGCAAGAGGAGTGAAGGCCAAAATACCAACGACCAAGAAAAAAAAATTGGCCACTCTCCTGAACTGCTCAAACAATGATTTAGGAATGAAAGTTGCAGGAGTATATTTGGTACTACTAATACTGTTATCAACATACTTTCGAATTGCGGCCTCAAAACATTCTGGTTCATTACAGAACACAACCCTTGAAAATCCTGGCGTCCCAATCTGTAAATGGTCATCCTTGAATAATGACCTTTTACCACATCTAAGTGAGTAGATCTTACTCAAACGTAGTCTCCTCCTTCTACCACCGGCCATTGGCTATCAGATACAAATAGGTAAGGTAACCAGTGAGTTGTGGTGTCTGTGATATCAAATTGACATCAATAAATGCTGCTTCTTTGAGAAACAGAAGAAAACACTATGAGAAGATCTTTGGAATCAAACAGAGGATTCACCCGGCAAATTTGAATCTTTTCTGAAATTTCTTGGAGAAACTGTTACCAGTAGAATGCAGCTTCTTTGAGGGAAAGAAGAAACTGGCAGAATCACCTAGAAACAGAATCCTCCGAATAACACCAAGAAATTTCCTGCCAATGAGCTAAAAACAGCTCCTTGAAGAGGGAATCTTTGATATGACCAAAACTCAGAATCAGTAACCCCTACACAACCAATAGAAAATTTTCAGGTAAATAAAAATTTCCAGCCTCCAAGTATAAAACAAAAACCCAGATAAAAGATGCAAACTTTATAGAGAATCTAAAAGGCCCACTAAAACTAAAGCTCAAGACTGGTAATAGCTGAACAGCATGTTCAAGGGGAGCGATAAAGTTGGGAACTTAAAACAAGAAACCCACATAGGTTTTTTGGCAGAAAACAGGAGATCTATAGGATCACAACTAGCAAAGAAGATGAACCCAAAACAACGAAACCAAACCTAGTGTCAGTTAAGGTGAAAGTTCTCAAATGAAACCCAAGAAACAAGTAACAACAGTATTCTCCATGAATACAATTCTACGAGGAAAACAAAGACTTGGTCGAACAGGACATACGAGCCAGTGCCTCGACTCTAACGAATTTATACGGAAGTCTTGTTAATATTGTTACTGTTACCGTTTTAAGAAATCCTAAGGAACACTCATGAAACCTGACACAGTTTCCCATGAAACAACGCACCAAGGATTTGACTTTTACAACTTCCAATACAATTAAAAAAGAGAAACACTTAAATCAAAGCAACCCAAGTAAGAAAAAGCAGAGAAGAAAAGAGATGACGCAACCTGCACGTTGGATCTTGGATTTTGACCTTTTTTTTTTCAGTTCATTTTGTTACTAGCCTGCGTATGTTGATTCCTTAACTTTAATTTCCAACTTCTTTGAAATTTCAACAAGAAAAACGCGCAGTTGATCTCAGCCTTGCCTGTATATATGTACAAATCATCTGTTTGGAAAGTAAAGAAATTGTCAAGACCCATAGACAAAAGTTCCAATTTTAGAAAAAGGATCTTCATTTCCTTGGAAATGTTACCATGCCATCAATCAAAGATACTACTTTCTTTCGCGGGAAACTATTCATAAACGATATACTTTTCTTGTGGTCGAGGAAATTTAAGAAATTGTTAACGTCCCAAAAAAAAAGTTATAGTCTTCAATTTTTTATAAAGCTCATTCTTTTAGATCTCAGCTAAAAAATAATTACAAAATACGCATAATGTGGATATAATATATAGATTAATTAAATATTATTAATATAAAAATTCAACTTAATTCTTAAACATGACTAAAATTAATTGACAGAATAATTTAAAATAATTATAAGAAATTATCATTTGAGTTAAATTTGACGGTTTGAATTCAAGAGTCTAAGATCTTAGAATGAAATCCCTTATATCATTGACAATTCTCATTAACTATTGGATCTAGTAAGGTTTGTGTCCGAAAAGTTTAGTAACTATTAGATCTACTTAAGGTCATCTCCAACCATTCCACTAAAATTTTATACCAAATTTTATGTAAAAGAGAATATTTTAAGAATCTTTTTACACCAAATTTGTTATTACTCTAACCACTCAAAATCAAATTTTTATTTATTTATTTATTTTAAAAAAATTAAAATAAAATCATTATTCTTAATTAATTAATATATACTTTATATTAAATTAATATTATTTAACAAATATAATTAATATTATTGCAACGACAAATTAATAACATATATAAATATAATATTTTTATTGCACATTTAACCTCTAATCATCTGAATTACGGTATTGTTCTCACAAATGTTCAATTAATACATTACAAAGTTCATAATGAGTTTCTTTATCTTTAATTTACCTTTTATTTCAGATTTACTTTTTATTCTTAACATATTTTATTAATGAATTTATAACACTTATAAATAAGAATTAAAAATAAATTTAATATTATATTTAATATTACTATCATTTTAAATGTCTCAATGAGATATTTGTAATGATATATTTTGTGTAAAAGTAATATATATTTTAAATTTAATTATTTAGTAAATTATGTAAATAAATTAAATTATAAGAAAGACATAAAAGGAGTATGTTAAAAAGAAAATGGACAAAGTTATCTTTTTACAACTTTTAGTACATGAATAATAATACAGTAAATTTAATATATTACTATTTATTACACTATTTTAGTGTTAAATTTTAGTATCTTTCTGCACCAAAACACCAAATTTAATGTTTCGGTGGGAAATGACTAACAATAAGGTTTCTATACTAATTTTAGTATCAACAATAAAAGGTTTTCGTGAACCTACTCTTGTCTCAATCTCAATCTGTTTTAGGAAAATAATATATTAATTTGTGGAGGAAAATTCTACAAGTTAATAATATTTATATCACATAAATTTTATTTATTTATTTGTTTATTCATTATTCATTCATTTATAAAGTATATTTACAATTTGATAAATATATACTTAATTGAATTTATGATTCCAACTTTAATATATTATAAATATCTGAGCCGTGGAACTATGATTGGGCAGACAGAAAGCAGTCCTCTTTGACTTTGACATTGTCCAATCAGAATTTTTTTAGGATAATTATAAATTCCAAAAAGTATATGGAAATTAAAATAAAATAAGCAAGCGTCAAATCAATCATGTACAACGTACCAAAAAGCAAAAAGACAATTAATAATGAAGATAAAATACTATAATGATATATTTTTAATAAAGTGGTTGGTAGATTCATGCCATGGTTCCTTTTATTCCACGTGAAGTTCATTTGACCGTTTTTTTAATTTAAAATATTAATTCTCTCCAATATTTTAAATGTGCCACAACATTTGGTTTCGTTTCAAGATTTGAATTTAAGTTAGCTAAATGGAAAATTTTATTCTTCCCCCGTTAATTAATTATAAGGTTTTAAAAATTGAACCAAAAGTTAAATTAGTAAGAGAAAATGTTTAAAGTTTAAAAGATTAAATCGGTACTAAATATTTATAAAATTGACTAAAGATTAAATAAAATTAAACAATTTAAAATATGATTAAGATGTTGGACATTTTTTTTGTCCTTTTTTCATAAAATTTGAAAATTATTAATTGCATTTTTCAGTTTTTAATAACTTATCGGTTAAGTTACGTAAGTCGATCAAGATAAAGATAATAAAGTGGCCCAGTAAATAATCTAAATCAATGAGTCAAAATCTGAATGAAAAATAGATCTCGATTAGTGTGGACCAGATTCTTATCGGTCTTGTGATGGAGAAACCCGATATAGATGTTATATAAAGATTAAGGTATCCTGTAGTTACTTATATAATCAATCGTAAGCATAAGAATTCTTTAACTCGTTAAGAGAGCTTATGTTTTGAGAAAACTGTAGAAAGACCTTACCTGCGTCTCAAATAGGAGTTTCCATAAAGACGGTGATAGATTCGCGCTCGTTTGAAGTTACGGAGACTAAAATCAGGTATTTTTGCATTTTTTCATTTTTTATCCTTTCACGTTTGATCCAGGATACGTAACTAAGATACCGTTACATATGTTCTTATTTATTGAAGAATTTGAAGTTCAATTAAAAAGATTATTAAATAAACATTATTTGATTTATTTTAGTTTATAAGAACTTATTAATTTACAAAAATTGATCAATTAATTAATAAATCGATCGGTTCTTAACAACAATAATTATTAAAGTAAATCGAACTAAAAATTAAATGATTCGAAATTTTTCGGTTACATTTTTAATTATTACGGCATCAAATTTATTAGAAAGATATTATACTTTTTATACTTACTCATATTTAAGAGATTTTTTTAACTGTCCTTACATCATAGTTATAAGAAAACTTTGAGGAGACTATATGGATATAAATATATTATCTCTCTAAATATTTTTTAATTAAAATCAAAGTCGATTGTTTTAAATTAATTGATTCATTAATTAAACAATGATACATATAATCTTTTAACCGTGTGACATGTCTCTACTTCAAGGTCAGGTCTCTAAATATTTTTTAATTAAAATCAAAGTCGATTGTTTTAAATTAATTAGTTTTTTTACCAAGTAAAACCTGACCTTGAAGTAGAGACA
>JAOSBL010000001.1:773680-789119 GCA_027568915.1 Erythroxylum roraimae | reverse complement strand
TAGAGAGCAGTAGTGGCGACAGAGAAGCTGCTGTGAGTGGCGGCAGCCATGGACGAACACTACAGCCAACAGAAGGATGTTAGAGAACAATGGTCGCTTCGTCAGCCGTCACACATCGTATGCGTCGTTAAAACTCCAAAAATTAAAGAATTTGAATTTAATTAAAGGTTAAGCTTGAGTTATATAAAAAATATATAAATAATTATTTAACATTTAGTAATATTCTTATATTATTTGAAATTTTATTAAAATTATAAACTTTTGTAGTTATTTATCTAATTTACATTTTTTATAAATTCATGACTGTTATTTAATTTATATTTTTATAAAAAGATTTTTTGTTTTAAAATAATTTTATATATTAGGTTTATTTTAATAAATAATTCATATTTTATATAATTATTAAAATTGATAAACGAGTTTATAAGTTGAATTTAAATTTCTTTCAAAAAAAAAGTTGAATTTAAATTAAAAATTAAAAAAAGCTTTGAGTTTAATATGTAACTAAAATTCTTAAAAATTTTAAATTTGACATTAATTAAATTAGATATATATATATATATATCTGTGTGTGAAAGTTATTATTTTTTCTAATAAGAATATTATTCTTTTTTTCATAAATGTTTTTTATTTGTATATATTAATTTAGGCTTGTGTCTCTTTTAGCATCCTTGGAATTTATACTCAGCCAATCTTTATTTATTCTTGATCTCTAACGGATAATCTATAATAAATCATAAATTATAAAATTTATATTTTAAAAATTACTCGAAATAATTCCAACATTAGCTTTACTCCAAGTTTAGTCAGGCTTCATATCTTGCAGTCACCAAGTTATGTGAATATTGTTGTGCCTGGTGATCTTAGCAGCTTTTTTTTTTTTTTTAATCCATCAAAAACATATTTGACTGTAGCCTGATCTTGAGCAGAACTAGGAAAACCAAGCAATTACAAATGCAACAAGGATTTGCATTTCCTTTTATTAATGAAATTTCTGTATACAAAGTATAAATCTGTTCATGTTCCTGAGGTACAGGAAAAGTATCAAGTTGATGAATTGTGAAATCATCTTCAACAAGTAGACACAATGGTTCTTGTTGGAAAGATTAGGTGTTAGAGAAATTCTAAGACCCAGAATCGAGTTCTATGAGCAACTATTGCCAATGAAGGTTCAGTTTCAGTCCTCTTCATCCACTTCACGAAAAGGAAGCGGTACTGTTTTGACTGCTCTGAACTTGCCTGCATTATTTAGATGCTCATTCTCCAACCTGGACCGTTTGAAAAAAAAAATCTCTTTCAGTGATGATAAAAAGGCTAGAGAAGGTTATGAATTAGTTCAATCATATAACTAAAAGTTGGAGCTTTACCTGTAAAAATTCCACTGTCCTCTTCTAATCACTTCCAGGGAAGCTAAGAACAGACCTGTTACTCTGTAATCTACATGTTCAAACCTTGAATGAAGAACTGTCTGCAGCCAAGCAAGCCTGAGAATAAGGTTGAGTACCTGCAGGAAGTACCCAAGTTCTGTTCAGAATCTGGAAGTTATATGATATGTAGCAGAAATATTGATCCTGAAGTTCAGACCAGTATTATCAGAAAGCTATTGTTGGTTGGGAATCTTGTTCTACAATGTAAAAAATTTACAAGAATATGTTCATTATCCTGTTTCTGATATTCTTACCTTAACGAAGATATGCTATTCGATCGTCTAATCAAATAATTTATAATGTTCTGATAAGTTCTGAGTCATTAATTTTGCTGTTAAAATTGGATTCCTAGGAACCTGGAACTAAACCTGAAACCTTTTTCTACTGAAAACATAAAGGGAAGTGGAATGAATGAATTATGATGATCTCATGTATACCATGGAGAAGTAGTAAATGAATTTTTGACGAAGCATTAATTCATTCCTTAGCCATGGATTCTTGGAATTCATTTGGAGCAAACCCCAGTCCTTTACAAAGTCCCAATACAATTGGTAAACTGTTGCAGAACTTGACATAACCACTAGAAGACACAGGCATCCAACACTCCTTTCCTTTTCATATGCAACTTTAGCTCCTGCTGCTAGCATTGCTGAAACATACTTCCCCAGATTCACAAGGTGGCTTGTCTGTCCTTCATCGAACCATCGCCTCGCGCACTGCATACCCGATTCAGGACAGAAAATATTAGCACAGGTTTCCGTATTGGTTCTGGTAAAATTACTGCAAGTTATTCAATCTAATATTGCACATCTTAAAGTGTATGTATAGAAACTATACCTGCATTGCCCTCCAGTAGTAGGGTAGGAAGGATACTGCATACGCAAGATCACGGTAGTGCTTGGCTCTCATGCAGTAGCCATAATCTTGTGTTTTGTAGCTTCCAGTTATGTAGTAACATGTCACATACTCAAGGTCCCTAAGCATTGGAACCTATTGCCATAACAGCTACTGTCAGTAAACTTTAATAATTGATTCTGCCATTTTTGTTCAGTGATTCATGTCTTTTACCTGACTACAAAGCTGATCAGCCATAAAAAAGTCCAGCATCACAACCTGCAGAAGAAAATTGTTTAAGCAGTTCAGAGGAATTCTTGGTTATGGCCGCAAACACAGAATGACTATTTCATACCTTATACAGGGGTGACAGAATGATGTTCCGAATCACTCGAAGGAAACGGTAACGACTTGACCGATATAAGATATTGAAGGGACAAACTAGTAGAATCAATACCATCTGCAGACATAAAAGCAATAGTTATTAGTAATGGCTAAATGAAGAATTGAGTTAGGTAAGCTTGTAAAGACTTCTGTTAAAAGATTTACCAGTAACAGGAGGCCAGGGATTGCTTGAACTTGGGAATATGAATATCCTTTGGTAAGAAGTGTCAAATGAATAAACATAACCCCAACTACTGCAGTCATTGATGCAGTACAAATCAAGAACACATCTCTATACTTAAGCTCCTTGGTAGGGACCGACTCAAAGATGAAGCTATAGTTTATCCTAGCTTTTCTCCACATGAAGATGTTGCAACCATACAGAAAGAAGTGAAGGAATAGCAGGCTAAACATGCTGCAGATTGAAAAACACCACTATTGTTAGTTTCCTTTCATTGGGGATTCAAAATTATTACTTCAAACCTAAATGGATAGCAACTTGCCTAAACACAGGGTAGACAGTTTCCATGTAGACTGTATCGGGTTGTTTTCGGTACATTCCGGTGATATGAGCCATTATAATATACCCAGCAAGCAGAGCCAGGAAACAACCAGCGAAGAGTCCTGATTATTAAGGAACAGAAGTGATCAATATGTTTGTTAAGGATGTTGCTAAAGTAAAGGATTAGCATTTGCTCAGTTCCAATCCTACAAAATTATCATTGAGTTTTAACGTTTTTCGAGTCCCGAAAGAGGCAAACTAAATAAACATTTTGTTAGATTCATATTTTCATTGCAGCTAACATGTATACTGCAATCTTACATTCACGGTGGACATGGACACTTTACTGAGTAAAACTTAAAATGTTCTCTTTAGGCATGATGATTAATGTGCGGCATGGGACCTATGCTTTATCATCCACCCAGAGAAAGTGAACCAGGCACTTCCCTGAAAGCTTAGTGGCCTGATGGGTCCATACTTTAGTTTCTTTCTTTAAGATCTAATAATGTATCCTGAAGTGAGCAAGAACAAACCTAGAACACATCATTACCCAATTCTAGGCTAGTTCTGTCTAATTTTGAGTTTGAACTCACCAATGAAGAAGGTTACAGCATGTGATTCTTTTCGGTGATTTGGTTTAAGATACCTCATAGCCTTTTTCCTGTCTTCTTGAGCAAAATATTTCACAAATAGCTCCTCAACTTCATCTGCTAAATTGGTCACCTGTCATTTCTAAGACTGGTAAGCAAATGCAACCAACTTCAGGAATAACTGGTTCATAAGAAAGATCAAAAAGTGACAGACAAGCAAATCCAAGTTCAGTTTCAACATATCCCACTAAATCTCTAGTTCAGACATGCACTGTAGGATCATTGGTCACTTGTCACTGTCACAAGCACTAACACGGTTTCTAGTGGCAGGCAAACATTTAAATCTCATCCCATCATAGAATCCCATGTAGTTTTTCTGCTTCTGCAACAATCCTATGATGAATATCATCATTTACCTTGTCAGAACAGTTGAAATATGAGCTTTCAACAACTTTTAGATATATGGGCAACACTTGTTTTCCAGTGACCTGATGAAAGTAATGACAAACAAATCTCATTAGATACTGGGACCAGCAGAAGAACATACTGAAACAAAATAGGCCACTACCTATATCCTTACTTTGTTAAACTTCTTCAAGATTTTTATGAAAGCAAGCATATTGAGATTCCTGAAAAATCAATCAAAAGCACACAAAGTGAACTTTTGGTGTGTAAAAAATCCAATATTGCAACAAAAGTTTCTTTCCAGCCATTGTTACCTGTAAGTTTTCAGATATCCCAACCCTTTGTAAAGCTCAATGATAGCACCTTTAATCATCTTCTCTGCATGATGTAACTTAGTTTTGTTGATATGAAGCTTGTTCCCTTCAGGTTTAGATTTCCTAAAGGACTGGTTCACTAAATCTTCCCAGACTACGTAGCTAATTGCAGAAAAAGTACGAGCAGGTGTTGCTAAAGGAATGTGTATCCTCATGTTCTTGCCTTGGCAATAAAAAGCACGACCAGAGAGACTCCTCAATTTGCTGTCCTCTCTTTTCAACCTCATTGATCTTCCCAGTTCTTCTGATCTTGGATAGTCTAACACATCAGTCTTCTCAGAATCCTCTGTGCTGTTGTCTTGCACCTGCTCTTGTTCTTGTTCTTGTTCTGTTCTTTCCCTCACAGAATCCTCCTCTGTAACCAAGAAGATACAACCATGTACAAGATCATCAGAGTTAAAATGTTTTCAATTTTTTGAATCATTTAGTCAAACAGAAGTATTTGATATATTACCACTTGAAATGGTGCATGAAATGGAAGCATCCTCCTTGGAATCCTGAGAAGAGTCTCCTTTGCTACGCTGTTGCTTTAAAGCAGATTTCAGCTCACTGAGAATCTCCAGCTGTTTCTTCAATGATTCACCTCTGTCCAGGAACTCTTGCTCCTTGTTCTTATAGAATTGATTCACTTTGTTAAGTTGCAGATCCAAACATGCAAAGAACTCTTTAGCTGCATCAGTATCATCAGTATCAGCAAAAGTTTCAAGAAGTTCTGTCTCATACATGTCCCCTTTATTACTCGAAGAAGCAAGCTTCCTATGAACCTGTTCACGTAAAACACCATCTTTTTTCACTTTTCATGTAAGGTATTAACCATATTATACATGTTAAGTACAGAGTTATAGAACACAGTACATGAATAGCTCCGTGGTCCCTATGATCATGTCCAAAAAAGGAGACCTTCTTAAGAGAAGAAATGAAGTTGTTCGATAAAGAACTATTGTGTTGGTGCTTGGTGGGTATGGAGTTGACATTGTTAAGGACATGGAATTTCTTAAGATCCTTCTTGAGTTGCCAGTAATCAACAAAGGCCTCTCTCCATTCAGGCACAAGCTGAGCCTCAAACTGCCTAGTAAACTTCACCATTCTCGGTTCTCTTTTTTGGTGCTAAATATACAAAAGAAGAAGAAACAAATGAGCTCGTGAGTGTGTTCAATGGCTGGCTTTGTTCACCATTTATGGGGGTGTGAGAAAAGGAATATGGATGATGTGTTAGTACTGATGCTCAGACAGCACATTCCAAAATATCCTCTGCACTTATACTAATCCTAATAGTGGCTAAGATTCGCCGGAAATTGACTCAGAAACAGTCACCGGATTTTATGATCTCTCAGGCCAACATGCATGCCCTCACGAAGATCATCAAAGTATGGAGTCCTTTTAAATGGATTGACGTACGTGGGGTCATGCATATTTCAAAGATACAACAATTAAAAAAGCATATCTCCCTTTTAGATGTTCTTTTTTGAAGGGTAATATAGCTTTCTTAGTAAATTTTTATCCTAATTTTACTATTTATTACGTAATAATAATAACAACAACAACTCAGTAAAAGCTTTATCGTTAATACACAAAATTTAAGAAGATTCAATAGTACGTACTTTACTACTAAATAATAGAGAGACTGGTTCGTACTTATTTGTGTAAATTTTCATTTTAGTCTATGATATTTTAAAAATTATCGCTTACCCTCTTTAGTATTATTCAATTATCATGTAAATTAGTTTTTCTTCTATTTTTCTTTAATCAAAATTAACATAGTATCGAATAAAAACTAGACTTGTATAATAACTAAATAATATTGCAAAAATAAATAATAATTTAAAAATAAAAATATTAAAATAAAAAAAGATCAAATCACAAGAGATACTATTATAATTAACTTTATTCTAAAAATTAGAACTTAAAATTTTGAATTTTTCTAATAAAACAATAATGTATTTTTAATTTTTATTTCAAAAAAAGGATAGTAAGCACTAGAAATAGAATTCAACCACTTTCATTTTCATGGTTTATTCCTTCTTTCAATGTATATTAATATATAGGTTTATTCCATCACTACTTCGTATGCTTGATGATTAGAATATCTTACGTTTTGGATAATGAGTTTGGATCAAGAATACGATGCCTAACTTGCTTTAAGTACGTGGTTTCCATATTACTAGACTAAAATTATAAAAAATACATAAAAATGGTATTTTAAAAAACATGATTTCTATATAACTAGACTATAATTAAAAAATACATAAAAAATGGATTAAAAAAACATGATTTTAGAAACTAGTAGCTAGGTCCAATGTTTTAAAAATCGGACCGGAAATTAAACCACAGGACAAGAGATTGAAAGTTTAAAAAATTCAATCAGTATTAGACCGTCATAAAATCAGTTAAGGATTGAATAAAATTAAATAATTTGAAATATGATTAAAAGAAAATGAAGATTTTGAAGTTTAATTAAAAATAGATTGTTTCGTGTAAATTAATTAATTAATTTTGGTTTATAAGAAATTATTAATTTACAAAAATTGACCTATTAATTAATAAATTGATAAGTTTTTAACAACAAAATTTATTAGAATAGATCGAACCGAAAATTTAAAAATTGAACCGAAAACTTGAACGAGTCAAAATTTTTACAATTATACTAATCGAAGTGATTGAATTTTTTAATCATTAGTTAGGTTTAGTAGCAACGGTGGGTGATGAATTAAAATTTGAGAAAGTGGAAGGTTCTATGTTCTATTCTATTCTTTAGTTCTAATCTCCTCTCCTTCTTTCTCCTTCCTTCCCAACTTGACAAGAGCATGAGAACTTCTACACTTTTTCAAGCTTTCAAAACTTCTAATCTCCACAAACACATTCGGTCCTACCCAACTAGACATATGGATTGTAACATCAAACATTGTAATTGTGGAAAATTGACATTGTGCCTTGTGTTGCTGACTCAGAGATACCCCATTTATATTATTCCCTTTCTACACATATAGACAAAACCCCCTTTTTTTTTCTTTTCTAACTTAGAATTGTTAAATTTTGTTTACAAAACTCAAACATGAGAAGAGTATGTATTAACATATCCGATCTAGCGAATATGACAATTACATCGATCATGTCACTTAATCTTTAATCATTGATTTGTTAAGTAATTTGTTAGAAATATATAATTTATGAATTATTAAATGCACTTAATAATTTGCTTAATATTATGATGATATTAATTAAACATACATAAATTATAAATTATCTCGACATGAACATACTCACTACTAAATTCAGATGTAAATTTGCTATGATGATATTAATTAAACATACATAAATTATAAATTATCTCGAAGTGAACATACTTGTGAATAAACTCTGATGTAGATTATGATATTAATTAGACGTACATAAATCATAGATTATCTCAATACTAACATATTTATTAATAAATACAAATGTAGATTTACTATGATGAAATTATTTAGACATATATAAAATACAAATTATTTCAATACCAACATATTTATTAATAAATTCATATGTAAATTAGGGAAAACTGAAATAGCAAAGAAGAAAAATAAAGTTTTTTTGGAAAAATAAATAAATAATATTTTTAATGTGGTGAAAGTATTGAAAAGAAAAAAAGAAAAATAAAGTTTTTTTGGAAAAATAAATAAATAATATTTTTAATGTGGTGAAAGTACTGAAAAGAAAAAAAGAAATAGAGGTAGGCAGGACTGCAGGAGATCAAAAGGCGTCTGTACCAATTGCAAGACATTGAGATGATGGTCTGATTCAGAGAGCATTTTATTTTGGTGCGCCTTTGTAGGCTACCACCTATAGATATCGCCTCTCTTTTCTTCACCTTCATTAAGTACATTATCATCTCTTTTACATATATATTCTATGTTGTATCCAAACTTTTGACCACACATGACACGTCTAATCATTAAAACTAACTCCCAAAATTTCAATTTGTACTCCTCCATGGGTGGTCTAGTAGAATTTATTTCTTATACATCAATTTGCATTTTAATAACTTAAAAATGGCGGGTCAAAAATTAAAAAAACTGATAAGCCGTAAGTAAAAATATATTAAATTTAAAATATTAATTAAATTGAACATATCGAATATATATTCATAATTCAAATATCGAATGTCTATTTTTTAAGTTTTAAGGACTAGTTTAGACGGTCACATAATCATTTGTTTTGTATTTTCTTCTTGATTGATGATATTATTTTAAAGTTTAAAAATAAAATGTTGAATGTGATTTCATTGCATAATTCTTTTTTTTCTCCCTGACCAATATTAGATATTTTTTATAGTGGACTATATGCCATATTCTTACTAATCATCTTTTATTTAATTAGAAGATAATTATATATTAATAATTATTATGTATTTAATGATTAATAGAGAGATATTAAACCTAATTAAGGCAAATGTTAATAAAGTATGAAAGATTAAAAATACCTGATTGTAGAATTATCCCTCTCTCTATCTACTAAATATACACTTATTATCAAAGAAGTACATCATCAAATCTAAGGAATTTAAGAGAGAGATACACTTATTATCAAAGAATTACATCATCAAATCTAAGGAATTTAAGAGATAGATACACTTATTATCAAAGAAGTACATCATCAAATCTAAGGAATTTAAGAGAGAGAATCATAATCTTTTACAATCTTACCTCTAATTGATAATTATCTTCATTATGTTTCTACGCGAGCACGCACACACACATATATATATGCATGAGTACAATGACGGAGTCAAGAATTTAAGATAAGAGGGCTCAAATATTTAATTTTTTTAAATCTTGAGGGGTCCAGTGCATCACTGAACCCCAATAACTCCATCGGTCCGTCCTTATGTATATATACTTTCTTTTTAATTAAACCTCAAATTTTTATGATAGGAAAGAACAATTTCTTTCATTCATATTCTAATTTTTTATTTTTATTTAATCTTTAGCCAATTTGATGACGGTCTAATTTCTACTGAACTTTTTAAGTTTTACATCTCTTGTCTTACCAGTTTAACTTTTTGTCCGAATTTTAAAACATTAATAAATTAGGGTCTATAATAGTTTACAGTTTATTATTAAGTCATTAAATTTTTTGTGATAATATTACAATTATCTTTTTTTAAATGCATACTTTTTTTGTTAAAGAAGATGTTGAGAAATAAAGTGTGTTAATTGAACATATTAGTACTAACCTTATGGTTACAATGCATCGACAAAAAGATTACCTTCAAAAACATTTAGTGAATATGGTAGAAGAACGAGGATTATTGTAAATTACTATTGACATTATAATGATATATTATGTTACTTATTTTTGATAATCTAAATTCATTGTGTAATATTTATGATATTTTAATTTTAGAAACGTCCTTTCTGCTAACTTTGTAGTTAGGAGTAAGACTGTGTATTCTAAAACTTTCCAAATCTCACGTTTAGCGAGAGTTTTTACGGGATCGTTGTCATCGTCGTTGTAATATTTATGATATTTTAATGAACACTTTTTATTAGTCCACATACATAAATGAATTATGTGGATATAATAGAATTTATTTTTTTCACAAATATATTATTATTTAACCATTATAATATCTCTCATTAAGTGTTATATTAAGTATAGAACTAATTTTGTGATACATAGAAGGAACTAGGTCAATCTTTATTAATTGTTTACTTATTAATAATTTATAATTTAATCGATTTTAATAAAGGATTTTGTTCATGATTCGCACATCATTTTCTATTACCATAACAAAAGGTTTAATAGTATCATAAGGATCGAATATTGGATATTTTCTCTATAATGGTTTACATATTATATTTTTATTAGTCATCCTTGTATTTAATTAAAAGATAATTATAATTTTAATAATTATTATGTATCAAAAATTCAAATTCCTATTAACTTAATAGATATATTCTTCCTAATTAAAGGCATGGGAATGAAAGATTAAAAAAATAATTAAAAATTATCTCTTTTTACTCACTAACGAGATACTTCTTACTATTTAAAAAATATATCCCAAATTTTAAAAATTCAAAAGAGAAAATCACAATTTTTGTGATCTTCTTCGGATTGATTATTAAAAAAATATTATAAATTCACACACACACACGCACATATATATGAATTGTGAAAGTTTAAAAATAATAGATATTGTGTTTAGGATGATTTATCTTTTAATTTAAGAATATTTGTATTTTGATTTTGTGCATAAGAAAATCTAATAAATATCCTTAATTATCAAATTATTTAAGCATAAAGTAGCTAATTCTCTTTTAGACTATACCTAAATTCCTCCAAACATTATTATACTTTCTAAGAAATGATTCACTCTTTTATCTTTTTTATAGTCTTGGAACATGTAATAAACCTAAAATTCTCTAGATCACACGTGAGCATCACTTTAGGAAAAGTTCAATAGATGATCCAAAGATTCATTAGCCACAGTGAAAAACAAGAACATACATTACGCAAAGATCAATCAAATCCTGACAAGCCTTTAATGCTTTTATTGATCTTAAGCTCATCCACTGCCTTCCACGTTATTAGTCAATAGTTGCTTGAAAACGATATGGAATAAGGTGCCAATCTTCAATAACACACCACATTCCTTGCAAATATGTAAATTCCTGCAAAGGACACATGGTTTTAATTTGTGTAATGCAAGTGTTTGGTTCAAATTTCCAAGGGATTGAGAAGATGATTCTGAAAGCATATGATTCCTGGATTACATATCTCTCCCTCAATTTGACACTAAAAATGCCTTTCCTCACTTAACAAGGAATATCCAAATTTAGAAGGAAGTTCGATAATATTCGAATTAAATGGTTTGTAGTTTATTACGAGCACTCGATGGTTTGTTCCATATACCTATTTTTTAAAAGGGCTTGATTGGAACATGTTAAGGTTGATAAATAATAGTCGAAGTACTTAGTAATTTATTTAATATAAGACAAAGATATAAATTTCTTTTATAATTAAAAAACTTTAGAAAATTTCATGATTTTAAATTTTTCGAAAAAATTCTTTTTATTTTTTAATTTTAAAAAAAATCCAAAAAACGACAAAGCGCATTCGCTATGAACATCAAATATAGATTAATCAAATATTGTTTACATAATAATTTAACTTAACTCTTAAACTCGAATCAAACTAATTATATTCAACTTAAATTAATAATTTATTATAATTATCTTATATTATTAATTTAAATCAAATTTAATTGGTTCAAATCATGTTTAACATATATTTAAAAACTAGTATTTTACAAGTTCAATGACTACTGCCACCAATACTACTAATAATTATAAGAAGAAGAAGAATAATAAAAACTTTAGAAAATTTCATGATTTTAAAATTCTCGAAAAAATTCCTTTTAGTTTTCAATTTTAAAAAAATTCCAAACAACGACAAAGCACATATGTTATGAACATCAAATATAAATTAATCAAATATTGTTTACATAATAATTTAACTTTAACTCTTAAACTCGAACCGAACTAATTATATTCGACTTAAATTAATGATTTATTATAATTATCTTATATTATTAATTTAAGTCAAATTTAATTGGTTCAAATCTTGTTTAACATATATTTAAAAACTAGTATTTTACAAGTTCAACGACTACTGCCACCACTACTTCTAATAATAATAAGAAGAAGAAAAGGAATAAAAACTTTAGAAAATTTCATAATTTTAAAATTCTCGAAAGAATTCCTTTTAGTTTTCAATTTTTAAAAAATTCCAAACAACGCCGAAGCACATGTGTTATGAACATAAAATATAAATTAATCAAATATTGTTTACATAATAATTTAACTTAACTCTTAAATTCAAACCGAACTAATTATATTCGACTTAAATTAATGATTTATTATAATTATCTTATATTATTAATTTAAGTCAAATTTAATTGGTTCAAATCATGTTTAACATATATTTAAAAACTAGTATTTTACAAGTTCAACAACTACGGCCGCGACAACTACTAAGAATAATAATAATAAGAAGAGTAACAACTTTAAAAATTTTCATGATTTTAAAATTCTCGAAATTTTTTAGTTTTTAATTTTAAAAAATCTAAATATTGACGAAATGTATACACTATGAACATCGAGTATAAATTAATCAAATATTGTTTACATAATAATTTAACTTAACTCTTAAACTCGAATCGAACTAATTATATTCGACTTAAATTAATAATTTATTATAATTATCTTATATTATTAATTTAAATCAAATTTAATTAGTTCAAATCGTGTTTAACATATATTTAAAAACTAGTATTTTACAATTTCCACGACCTCCGCCACTAATAATAATAATAATAATAATACCATGGATGCTTTAAAAAATGGATTTGTAGGAACCCATCACTTCATTGTCCTCTATTTCCAATGGTTTTGTAATTCAGGCAGGGCATATACTTCAATATATATTAAAGGTAATGCAAAAGTATACTTTAGATATAATGTCTTCTATTATAGTCATAGTTGTACAGCATTATTGCACATTCTCTAGCTAGCCACCTAGTATTTTATTTTTTTTGAAAGTATATGCTTTTAATTAAATTACTTTGCATATTAATTTATTCCCTTTCGAGGCAGTGGACAAAGGATTCGTATTCTTGAAAATATGATGGGAACCTAAATAATGCTTTGTTTTGCCAGAGAGTTGGATTGGATAAAGCTTTTGACTCTTAAGTTTTTGAAAGATACTTGAATGATGTGTAAATAATTGGATTAAATATTATATGTCGGGTTGGTTTTATGTATATCACACCAAAAGAAATAAAGAAAATGTTGGTCTTATGTATATATGTTTTTTCATTGCATTGTTTTACAAGTTAATATATATATTTTTAATTTCCAAAGTGTAATTTCTTTAATAATAAACTTTAGTTGTGCCAAGGGCTTGACAATAAGCTTTTTTAAATTCCTTTTTTGTATTTTTTATTATTATAATAGACCATATAAAATCATTTCAAATTGTACTTCAATGAAAGGTTTTTTTTTTTAGAATTTAGTTTCCCAAATCTACCATTTATTTTCCATCATCTATTGCCATTTCTGGAATGATTAAAAAATTAACTGGTCTGGTTCGCCTTCATTTGTCGGGTTCCGCTTTCAACTATGAACCTTGAATCATCCAATTTTTCGATCCAGTTTTTAAATTTATGATTTAATTTATGTTAATAACTATCATTATTATAAGCTGATCAATTTATTAATTAATTGATCAATTTTTGTAAATTAATAAGTTATTAAAAACTAAAATAAATCAATTAATTTTCATTCAACAATCTCTTTTTTCAACTTAACTTCAAATTCTTCGACAGGTAGGGACAATTTCTTTCAATCATATTTAATTTTAGCCAATTTTATGACAGTTTAATTCCGACTAAACCTTTTAAACTTTAAACAATTGTCTTATCGGTTTAATTTCTGGTCTGAGTTTTAAAACATTTCATTTACATGCATTTTCCACCTGTTAGTGAATATATAAAATTAATTAAGTTGGCCTCACACAATAGCTTAAGCTATTGTGGAGAAACGGTCACTTAACATGGTATCAGAGCCTTTATGATCAAGTGGTCGTGAGTTCAAATCCTACCACCCACCTATTATTCAGCACAAGGTAGAGTGGGCCTGTGCAAGTTTCAAACCCAAAGGGCTTTCACTTGAGGGGGTGTGTTAGTGAATATATAAAACCAATTAAGTTGGCCTCACACAATAGCTTAAGCTATTGTGGTGAAACGGTCACTTAACACCACCTCCTGATTTTAGAAATTCTCCTCCTTCCTTTTTTTTAATGGAAATTAAAATTTTCCCCATCAAGTTTTTTTTTTGGGTGGAGGGGGATTTCCATCATTGATAAAATCATAAAAATCAAATTCCACTTTAAAGTTATTGATTAGAGTCTGATTAACTTTATAAACTTGTAGGTTACAACTAATTTTAGTTTTATTGAAATGAAATGACTTGATTGATATAAACTATGCTTACTTGAGTACACAATGTTTTTTTAACACAAAGTTCATAAATTTATGAATCCCTAGCCCCCGGTACCTTAAAAGATACTCCATAACCATTAAACTAAACCCATGATAACTTAGAGAAGATATATTAAGATAAGATAACATATTAAAATGATTTTAAGAGTAAAAAAACAAATTAACTAATAAATTATTATCATTATCTGCTTCCAACTTTCCATTTTGTTGATTGATTCCTAAGCGCTTAGAATCAAAATCTTGCAAAGACTTCGGAAAGAATATATCAAAGAATGTTGATTGGATCTGATTGATTGCAGTAACATGAATTGATGCTCTATGTCTCCCATTTAACCTTAGAAATAAAAGTTTTGGTTTCCCTAATCTACAGAATTATATATTATTATTCAGCTATTCACAATATGTAATTTATTAGGGAGACATTTCGCTGGTTCATGTGTACTAGGATTTTAAAACATTATAGTTTATGGAATTAGAACAATCTTTTCTTATTACCAATTAAATTACTATCCGATTAAGACAAATTGGTTGATATCACTCAGGTCATCTCTTTGATAAATAATTTCTATCTTATTTTTTATTTCGATTTTATTATGTAAGCCTCTGTTTTGTTGGGCTTATACCAGTATAGTTTTTGTCAGTAGTGTTTTTTTTCTGTAGATCTTTTATGAGAAGAACTTTTCTAAAAAACCAGTTGACAGTTTAACTGTCATTTAAAAAAGAGCTTTTTTGAAAGAGTGATAGGTCCCAGTCAAAGCTACAAGTTTAGAAAGTAATATTCTGCTTTTGGTGAGAATAAACCAGTAAATTGTTGTCGAAATATTGCTTGCTTTCCATTGATGACTGAACCAAACTTAAATACATAGGAAAATAACCACTTTCTC
>JAOSBL010000001.1:754572-773580 GCA_027568915.1 Erythroxylum roraimae | reverse complement strand
CAACTAGTCCTATTTCTAAGCAAACACTCAATGACCACGTTTAACTTATTCTAATGTAGTCAAAATACTTGAAATTCTTCTTAGGTATCCTCTGTGACTTTCGTGACTTATCAAAGAGCTTCATACTGTAGATTGTTTGGTAACATAAAAATAAAAATCACTTTTAATTTTAACTATATTTTATTTTGTAATAAAAATTATTTAAGCATATAAATATTATTTAAAGTATATTAAACAATATACAAGGCACAATATATTAATTATTATATAATTTTAAACCATATGAAATATAAATAAAAATATATCTAACCAAATGTTTTATATAGATTATAACATAAGTAAACTAATATCGAAAATAAATATTAAAACATATAAAAAAGTTAAATAATATTATATAAATTTCAAAATAAATATTCAAGTTGAGTAAATAGTTAAATACATAATAAACGGGAAGATAAGTTTGTGGGTATTGTAAAAATTATGTGTAAAACATAAGGGCAAAATTGACTAAAAATAGACTCATTAATTGATCTGAAAAATCTACCTGAAAAAGTACTTTTTTTAGAAGCTCCAAATTAGAGCTTCTTAAAAAGCTGTATTTTGGCTGCCAAAAAAGTTATATTTATTAAAGAAGTATTTTTTTAAGTCAAACACTGATTTTTCTTAAAAAAAGGCTTTTGTGGTAAAGAAAAATACTTATTGGCTTCCCAAAAGTCCATCCAAATAGACACTAAATTTATAAAGATATTGGTCATAAATTTTAAAGGAGCAAAATAAATTAGAAAGCCTAAATAATAGTCTCTCCTATTCAAAATAAAAGTGGTTTTAGAGGGATTTTAATTATTCAAAATAAGTGTCGTTCGTGACTTTTCATGCATGTTTGTGATTTTATTTCCAAAATTGCCCTTTAATTTTTCTCACATCTTAATTACACAGATTACATAGATTATATTTTCAAGGCACTTTAACATACAATTAATAAGGGTATACCAAACATTTTATTAACTTTCTTAATAAGTGTGCATCACTCTAAAACGACTTTTATTTTGAATAGGAGGGAGTAATAAGTTTACAAGATTGATTGTTTAAATGCTCTAAATATTACATGAAAAAGTGTGTATTCATTAATTAAGAATCAATGACGATTTTGAATTAATAAATGTGTTAGCTATTCATTTTATTAAATATCCCTCATTCCTATTGAAGGTATTTAAATAAAACATCATAGTTAATTCAAAAAAGTAAGGAAATTAAAGTAAAGAACTTGGAATAGAGTTTCAACAATTATTTTCCCTTTTTGTTTTATCAAAAATATAATAATAAGAATTCAACAATTATTTCGAAATAGTCTCTCTATTAGTTAGGGATAAGGCTGTGTACTCCTCTTCAGTGCCCGCGTCTTAGCAGAATTTATACTAAATGTTGTTAAAAATAATTAAATTCATTTCACTAGTTAAATTGAGATAAGTAATTTATTTTAAAAGATAATTAAATATAACACTCAGAATTTGAACTAGATTTTTCAATCCCTTACTTGCAATTGAAAATTGGAATTCTAATCTCGTCACTAATTCTAAAGGCGTAATTTGTCCTCTACCTTATTATAAAATTCAATTCTCATTACCGATTTTTCAATTTGATTCACCATTTATTTTATTAAGCAATCTTTTGTATGTTCATATTAAATTAAATATATATAATAATTTATAATTATGTGCATTAAATAAGTCTTTAAACAAATAACACATTCAAGATCATAAGAATGCCACAATACAAATAAGTCTTCAAACACTTATCCATTTAAACTTGTGGTAGCACAAACTTTTGACTAGGAATACATTAGAAATGACTCCTGTTGCATGCCTTTAGAACACATTTACGTGCACGGGTCATCGAACATGACAATCCCATGCTTTTGAGATGAATCAAACATGACAATCTTGGATAGGTTATGAGATTATCCGATATATCTGCATGCAACGAGCAAAGAGGCAGCATAAATACGCAATGTTTGTGTAAGCTAAAGAGAGAAAAGGATAAATATATAGCTTGATGACTTAATTGCTTTTGGGTTAGGGAAAGTCGCACTATAAGTAGTTGACATAAGCATGCAGTCCTCTTCTTATATCAGATTTAAATTAAGAATTATGAGTTACATTATAATTAAAGACGATTACGATAATTACAAATAATGCGGTTATAATTATTAGAAGTATACGAATAATTACAAAAAAAAAATACTATTAATTTGGATCACAAAACAATCTTAGTATAGAACTGATGATGATATTATATTTTTAGAAAAATATGTTATACTCTATATTTTTGTAAATAAATTCATTATTACAGTCACAAGCTACCAATTTTAATATAATCGAAAATAATTGTGATTCATCTGAATAAAATTGTGATTTATTATAATTATGATAAATTATAATAATGATTCATCTTATAACCACAATCGTGACAATTTAAAACTATGATTGCATGAATCAAACGAATCATATTCATACTCTTGTAATAGCTGACATAGGCATGCAATCGTCTTCTAATATCCATACTCAGCAGCCAAATAGATATGTTCCACGCAAAGTTTTAATTTATAGACTACTAATTTTAATATAATCGTGAATAATTGTGATAATTACGGGAAATTCAAACATAATTATAATTTATCGTATTTATGATAAATTATAATAATAGTTCGTCTTGTAATCACAATCAATGAGTAAAAAATTCAACTGATTCGTTCGATTTAACTGTAAAAATCTTAAACCATCTAATTTTTTTGTTTAGTTTTTAATTTTTCAGTTCAAATTACTTTAATAATTCTTGTCGTTAAAAACTAATCAATTTATTAATTAATCGGAAAATTTTAATAAATTAATAAATTTTTATAAATTAAAATAAATCAATTAATTTTTATTTAACAATTTATTTTTCAATTAAATTTCAAATTATTCGATAATTAATGACAATATTTTTCAATCATATTTCAAATTTTTTAATTTTATTTAATATTTAGCCGATTTTATGACTGTTAAATACTAATTGAATCTTTTAAACTTTAAACTTCTTGTTTTATCTGACTAACTTTCGGTCTGATTTTTAAAATATTGTTGATAACTAAAAAAAATCCAAATATAATTGCAATTCCTCGTGAATATGATAAATTATAATAGCAATTCGTCTTGTAACCACAATGGCAACAAAACGAATCATCTTAGGATGGGGTAGAAAGAAGATACCTCCATTTTTATATCTAATTATTGCTCTTCAAGGTAAGCATCCAATAAGTATGGTAATTAGATATCCATTAGCTGTCACCCACTTTCCTCTGATTGTTAGCACGGGGACTGCTGCTATTTTAAACTCGAGAATCCATAATCTGTGCACGATTAAACAATGCATTAGGATCACATTCATATGTTTAAGATGGCAAATTGGTTTCTATAGAACTATCTATTGGTAAAGGTGCACTAAGTTTTATATCATATCTAAACATGGATTAGCGTATATATTAAGAGAACTAGCCAACGTGCACTAGATTTATTAAGTATTATTTATTCGCGTGAAGACTATCCCTATAAAGTATAAACTAGAAAGTCATTAGATCTTTGTAGATATTATCAATATTATTTTAAAAATCGGATTAGAAATTACACAGGTAAGGTAAGTGATTTAAGGTTTAAAATATTCAATCGGTATTATACTGTTATAAAATCAGCTAACGATTGAATAAAATTAAAGAATTTAGAATATGATTTAAAAAGATTATTCTTATTTATTGAAAATTTTGAAGTTTAATTCAAACAAAATATTATTAAATAAAAATTAATTATTTTTATTTTAATTTATAAGAACTTATTAATTTATAATTGATTTTTAACGACAAGAGTTGCTAAAATAAATCTAATCAGAAAGTTAAAACCGAATTGCAAGTTGGCTGTTTTAAGATTTCTACAATTGAATCGACCAAAATGATTAAATTTTTAAGTCATTGAATATTATTTAACCCTTTTGAAAGAGCAAGATTTTTGGATAGAGCTTAGCTTGCTTACATGTAAAAATTTAAAGGAAACTAGAGGTTGTACAAGTTATGATGGATAGGAAAATTTTTAGTGTCTAAGGCCCACTTTAGGAATACTACCTTCCAAGGTTATGTTCAACTTTTGAAAGGGATATAAAGAAAAGAAAAGGAATAGACTAATCAATCTGATCCTTTTTACTTCTAAAAATGGTACAAATTTTGATTTATAAGTAATGATTAAAAAATTCAACCGATTTGTCCATTTCAATTATAAAATTTTTGAATCGATCAACTTTTCGGTTCACGTTTTAACTTTCTGTTTAGATTTATTTTAATAAATCTTGTTGTTAAAAATCAATAAATTTATTAATTAATCGATCAATGTTTCTAAATTAATAAGTTTTTATAAACTAAAATAAATCAATTAATTTTCATTTAATAATCTCTTTTTTTAATTGGACTTCAAAATTTTCGATAGATAAGAACAATCTCTTTCAATTATATTTCAATTTCTTTAATTTTATTTAATCTTTAGCTGATTTTATGACGATTTAATACCTGTCGAACTTTTTAAACCTTAAATCTCTTGTCTTACCAGTTTAATTTCCGATTCAATTTTTAAAACATTGCTTATAAGTAGGTCTCGACACAAAAATACAACTTAAATAATATAAGGTTTCTTTCATATTAATAGTCTAAATCCTAAATTAAAAGGAGGATTAGTGTCATGAAAGGATTAATTTCTTGGTTAAATCAAACAAAATTAATTCTTCGAATTACATTCTAAACATTAGGAAAATTTAGTATTTATAATCATTAAATACATAAATGAACATGGTTGCTTAATTTTACGAATCACTTAGAATTTTTTTTACAATTAAAATAAATTCTTTGCTTGAATTGGGTCGGATTAAAATGAATACATCTAGCATAATCGAGGTGCATCAATCATCATAATATACTTCCTGAAAAGACTTGAACTTAAAAATAACAACAAGAATCTATAACAAAACAATCAATCATGGAAATCAATTATGGTACTTTTCTAAACCAAGATAACATAACAAATTCATTCATTATGGACCTCCACAGTCAACACTTCCTTTTGCACTTTATAAGAGTAATACTAAAAGATAAACTTTTCTTAGTCCTTTTCGTTTATGCAATGAAGTTGAAGCAGTCTCATTTGCAAAAAGTGGGTCTTAGTAATCATTATTATTAAATAAAATATTTACTTTAAAAAATATGAGTTATTCAAAAATAATCTTTATATTAATTAGAGGTAAAGCTACGTATTACTAAAACTCTTTAAACTCCGTATTTCAGTAGAATTTTATAGTGAGTTGTTGTGATTGTTGTTATAATTACTACTGACGCAATCGAAAGTTTTCCCTTTCAAAAACACATACTTTTGCTCAGGAGCTGTTCAAAAGTTGTATCCATTTTGGCCAACTAAAAAGCTTGGCAGCCATAACTAGTCTATCTTCCTCATCATTGAAATCTTATCCTATGCTAGCCATTAAATGATAATAAACCGAATTAGCTAATTGGGTTTCATTTCGATGATTTAGATAAGGAAAGGCTTGTTCATATTGCTAGATTATTGCAAGATTTAAGGGGTTGAAAGGGAGCTGGATACCATTATAATGTGCTTTATTAGTGCTTTATCATGTATATGGTGGACATTTAGTGATTTTAGAGGCAGTCATTATTTTATGATTCCCTTTGGACTCACTAAGAATTACATCCAAAATTTTTTTTCTTTTTTCCTTTTTTTGGTATATATGACCCTTTTAATTTCAAAAAAATGTAATTCATCATCTTGTCTTATATTTTCAATTAAGTTGCCTCTTAAATTAGGTCATTTTCTTAAGTTTCTGAACACACACTTAGAATAAGTTTGTCATGTTTAAACAATGTGCAATATGATTTCTTAAACTAGTAGAAAAGACTCAAAATGATTTCGGTCAAACTTCAAAATGACGTCAAAATATCACCCGATCTATTCGAGTCAGATCTAGGTCGAACAATTTAAATCATATTAGATTTTGAGTTGATTATGACTTATTGTTATCCTTAATAACATTATTCAAGCATTCAACCTATAATAATCTAAGTAGTGGTCGTATGGAATTGTCTATACTACTTCAACTAAATCTCTTCTCTGAGTTGTTCAACAATGGAGTTCATCATCTCACGATCTCTCTACCGTGGCAATATATAAAAGCCAAGTAAAGTTTAGAACAATCATGCAAGTAACTTTAGGCAATCAAGTAGGTCATTAACACAACATTTTGGTCAAAATGATCACTTACCACCGCATCCAAAAAGCATGGCTTTAAAACCGCAAAACCCTACTTTAGCTCTTTAAGTGATGACTCTTTATTCAAGCAGCCAATTTACTTCATTGACTAATGCATGCTTGCTTCCTACTTTTGCTGAATATGTGTCTATTTCTTAACTTTTGGCCCTTTGTTTCTTCTTTTAAGCAAATCATTTGAGCTCTATCTTACTTATATAGGTGTAATCGTCTATAAACTAAACATGTTTGTTACTTTTTTGTGCTTGGTAATGGCGTATCAAGATATGTTGGAAAAGATGGAAATAACTTTATGATGATATTGTATCTTTTGATAAGCTGTCTCATTGTTTTATAATCATGAAAAAGCTAAGGAGTTTATGTTTGTAAATAATTTTGTGTTAATAATATTATTCAGCTAATATTAGAATTTTGCTTCAAAGGTTAAATTCTTTTTAGATTTTTAAAATTTTTCTTATAAAATTAGAAGCAAAAGAATAAAACTGAAAGCAAAAGTTCAATCCGATCTAATATTTATAAGTTAATTATAACTATTGTTTAATATTTATTTTAGAATAATTAATAATCCTGTAATATTGTATTGTTTACATTTTATAAAATATAAATATATAATTTAATTAATATTTTAGTATATTATTGAAGATATTATATTTTATTTAAAACTTTAAAAATTTTAATAAATTGCTTATATTTTGTATAATTATTAAAATTATTAAAATACAAACTTATTGGTGGACTTAAATTTAAAATTTTTATAATAAATTAAATGAAACTCATTTTATAAATCAGATTAGATACTAACTTCAATTTTTTTAATTTTGACTGAAATTTAATTAAATTCGACTTATGTACTAGGTCTTGTTTTGGACTGCTCGAGTAAGAATGAAAATCCTCTCAGAAGTGAGTGAACCAAATCTGTATGGCCAATAGGCCCAGTTCATAATGGGTTGACCATGGCACTCTCTGGTAGTCCAATCCAGTCTCTCATTGGGTCAATTCCAAAACCATAGGAATAAATAGTAGCCATATATAAGTTGAGGGATGACAAACATCTGTTTTACTGTTTCAATTCTGTTTTAAATTATCTTATCTACACATTTATGTGGGACTTATATAAATAAGTAGATAAGATAAGTTAGAATAGCATTGGAACAATAAAAATGGAACAACATACACCTCCCCCTCGGCCTGGCCTGAGTTCGGCTTGGCCAAGCCTAAATTGTTTCTAAAATTAAAAAGTCAAAATGATGTCTTTTTTAGTAAAACAACTTTATTTTGCTAATACATGTCAAGCCTCATGTCGGACTGGGCCAGGCTTAGGTTGCCCAAGTCCGAAGCTTGATTTTTTAGAAAATCAAGATCGAGGCCCAGTTAACCCGAACTTGACCACAATTGTCACCTCTAGATAAGTTTTTCAATGGATATGAGTTTAGGAATTGTAGTATTTAAATTTTATGATTTGTTAAATACAGGTTATATGACTTATGCAAATTCAGTATAGTGTTTAATGTCATTATTTAGTTTAATTTAACCATAAAAATAATAATATCATTATAAAAAAGAAAATAGAAAGATATAATGACAATTTAAGAACAAATCTATATTATAATCTGTCAAATAATCTGACAAACTTTATTCATATAAACATTTAAAATTTGTTGGAATCCCTTTCTGGTGCGACACGAGCCCGACGTCCTGCGTGACATCTGGACGCGCGTGTCACGAGAGAGTGGGTTCCTCACCACAAACTACACCTCAATTGGGACTTAAAATCACTTTATCCGAATAGACCTTGATAAAAATGACCTAATAAAAATAAAAAAAAATCCAATTTAACTAAATTCCTGAAATTAATAATTATTGCTATAAATTCTAACTCTCAATTTCTTCAATTACTAATTATTGCACTAAAATCCCAAATTACTCTAACAAAACATCTAAACCTCCAAATAATTTAAAACCCGAAATTAGACAATACTAATTGAAATTCATTTAAAGAAACCTATTTAATGAGGAAAAAGGGATCAGGGTCTAACAAAATTAAACGGTTGTAAATTATGATTAAATTATATTCTAATTAGGACTAAGAGAATTATCACAATTCTTTTTAACTCAAATTTAATCTAAAATTTGATTTAATTAATAATTAAAAAGACATTATGTCAACAAAATTTAGTAGAAAGATGTTATCTTTATTATTATTTTTTAATATGTAAAATTGATAAATTATGTTAAAATAATATTATATTAATTTGGACGGTTGGAATTAACTTTAACCCTTTTTGCTATTCCTAATTTCTATCTTATATAATTTAAAATCAATATGGTTTAGGTATATTAAAAAAGAACAAAAAAATATATAATAAGACCATCTCGGAATTATCAAATGAACCAATAATAATTAATTGTTTCACCAAATGTTCACATTAAATATAAGTGGACCCAAAATAGTATTATCATCATTTGGGGCGTAAGATTTGGGAAAATATGATAATAAGCAACGTTTCTTTTATCTAGTAGAAAGATTATTTTCGATACAGACACAAAATACTATATGAACGAAAAGTATATTTCAAGATTGGACTAAAATTTAAATTGATAAGACAAAATATTTAAGATTTAAAAGATTTAAACGGTATTAAACAATTATAAAATTAGTCAAATATCCAAAAAATTGAAGAATTTAAAAAGTGATTTAAAAAGATTGTTTTTATTTATCGAAAATTTTAAAATTTAATTAAAAAAGTTGTTATATATAAATTAATTGATTTATTTTAATTTATAAAATTGATTAATTAATTATCAGACATATTTATTAATTAATAAATAAATTAATTTTTAACAATAAAATTTATTAAATTAAATTTAAAAAATTAAAAATTGAATAAAAATTAACTTATTTAAAACTTTTAGATAAAAGATTTTTAATACACTGCCAAAAATTGACAAAAGGGAAGCAAAGACTTAGTCCGACACTGTTTTCTGCAATCACATAGCTTCTTCCTTCTCACGAAGGACCAAAAGGAACAAAATTCGGTTTTCATCCAATTACACAGCCGCACGTGGCAGACACCAACTGGCAATTCCTTCTCCAATCATCGACCCTCTTCCCCATCCTCTAGATCTTTCTTGTCATCAACTGTAAAAGAATTGATGCCTCAAAGATCTCTTTGCCATTACAGATTCAATCTTTTTCCGCCAAGGAGTAGAAAGTTTGCATCTTTTTTCCCTGTAACATGGAGATGCAGTGAAAGAAAGAGGTTTCACGAGTACGCAACAAATAGGAACAGGACAGCATTTGGTATCTGTAACGTGTTGTACCTCTCAGTCATGCCATCTCCTGTTTTACCTGTAACTAGTCCCCAGTCTTCGAAACCCATCTCTCTTGGTGACCCAACTTCACCGAATGTGTTGTCATCAACGATGTTCCTCAAACCAGAGATGCTCGACGACCCAACAACGAGACTTTTGATTTCTCCAAGGATTCATGATGAATCCAGCGTTTCAATGAGCCCTCTTTTGTCAAGGACTTCTAGTTTTGCAGGTATTAATAGCACAACTACTAGTACTACCAAGTTTTATCAACAGAGACGTCGCCGGATCGCTAGTGAAAGCTCTCTCTGTTCCCTTTCAGATGGCAATGGTCGAGAGCAGTCTTTTGGTCACGATGTGGGTGAAGTCGCCTCTCAGACGTATGTTGCCACTAGTTTGAGTGTGAAGCTCCTGAGTTATCTTGGGTATGTTTTTCTGAGTTTTAATTTGTTGCAACATTTATATGCTCAGTTATCTAATTTGCTTACACTTATACACTGTTGTGCTTTGTTTCAAGATATACCAACATCTAGAATTGTACGGACAAAGAACATGTTTTTATTTTTTTTCTCAACCGTCTCATCTGGATTCTGTGTTACTTTCCTTTTTGTCTGTTGGGTGCCTTTTCATGTTATAAAATTTTAAGTTAATTGTTTATCACACATAAATGGTGGGTCCTTTGTTTTTAAATTGCTTGTGGCTTCAAGTTACAGTTTTCTGTACCCCTTTTTGAAAGACATATGGTTTACATGACTACTCTCATGGTTCTTGGGATAGGATCACTGTTCCATACTCTTTCAGAAATGATCTAAGGAGGTTCTTTTGTTTGGTAAAAGTCTTTTTCTTGATAGAAGAAGCATTTGTCCAACATCATCTTGGGCTTGTTGAACGTAATATAAATAGATTGGCGGTTGATTCATAACCAGAATACATGAATTGTCTATTTGATGCTTGCTTAGTAAGCCTGTGTTATTTGAAATAAGATGCAACTTGCCATTAAGAAGAGTCTTCTGTTTCATCTTGATTGGATCTGTTGCAATGAGGAGATTAAACTTTATTTGCCATTTTATCTCTCAGCAAAGTGAACTTATTGATGAAGATAATACACTCAATTGTTGGATTATGTCACTTCATTTGTGTCTGTCCCTCCATAAATGTTTCCTCATTTCTGTGCTAGGCTTTTCAGTTCTCTGTTATCCTCAATCATCTTCTGTAATACACACAATGGATGCCATTTAGAAATGTGTTTAATGGAAGGATTTTGAGTTCAAGGTTATTGGTCCAAAACATTTGTGTTCAAGTCTTTGGAAAAATTAGCATCTAACCACTATGAAAATCTGCTTGTTTTCTGAAGATCACTTCACCTAAATGAAGGGGGAACTGAATAGCTGCTTGAACTTGGAACTTAATGTTTATTTCCTAACTTCCTCACAACTGTCATGTGCTTCCTAATCATTTCTTCTCATTCAGGGTAGGCTACAGATGGATTCTGAGATTTCTTGCCCTTGGTTGTTACTCTTTGATGCTTCTTCCTGGTTTTATTCAAGGTAATTGAGCAGTAAGTCATGAAGAAGTTCTCCAAATGTCATATTGAATCCTTCGATTATTTCTATTAAAACCTCATAACAATTTGTTTTGTTTGGTAAGATCACTAGGCTAAAGATTGGTAAAATGTATCCATGGGTATCGAGTTCAAAGTTTTCTGTTAGTCTTTTGCAGTTGGGTACTACTATTTCTTCTCTCGCCATGTCATTAGAGGTATAGTATACGGGGAACAACCAAGAAATAGGTATGATTTACATGCTATGTTTATCCTGAGTTGCCTCACATTGAGTTCATAAAAACTCTATTAGAACACATTTGTAAAATGAATATCCAAATCTTTCTCATGCAGGCTTGACCTTTATTTACCAAAATCCAGTGATGGACCAAAGCCTGTAGTTGCTTTTATAACTGGTGGAGCATGGATAATTGGGTGAGTTCCTTGTTCCTTCTAGATTTGAATATAGAGATGCAGGAGATACATTGCCTGACATAATATGAGATGAAAGTCAATCTCTTGCCACTTACAACCCTCTTCTGAGTTGCATGGAGATCATAGTTGCTTCTTAGATACTTCCTATGAAAAAGGAAAATTAATATGATGGGAGGAAGTCAGAGCAAATTTCTCATTGGCAGATGGAGCTAGATTCAAAAGTCTTAACCTTTTTCATTTTTTGAGTACGCTTATAAGAAATTTGGAATTTCCTCTTGAATGTTATATTTGTTTATTTAGCTTTGGTATTAAAAAGAAAAAGAGGACTTGATGAGACATAGTCTGTGTATTGAGATTCTATTGAATGCCATTACTGTGCCTTTCTCCTTCATCATTCCTGTTTGATCATATATCATGGAGCTCTCTTTGTTTGTACAGTTATAAAGCATGGGGTTCTCTATTGGGACAGCAGTTGTCAGAACGAGATATCATAGTAGCTTGCATAGACTACAGGTGAGATTTTGTACTTCAAAAGCTAATATCTTTAAATTATCAATTTACCATGCCATGTTTCTTGTATATTACCTTTATGTGATGCTTTTTGTTGAAATTGAGTTGTCATTTGGTTATTTAGTTACTGATTCACATGCCCTATATATGGAAGTTTGTGTGCACACTACAGTTGAGGAAAGGTTCTTAGCGTAGGAACACGTAGTTTCCATCTTTCTGGCACAGGACTGCATTGTAGTTGCTAACTGCAAAAATTCCTTCCTCTGTGACGTTATATCATTCGAGAAATCATAGCAACATCTCATCTCTATCCAAACATCTGTTCTGTACCTTTTCTACCTAAAGCCTTATTCTTTGTTCCACTGCATATTATCTTGCAAGTTCTGGTAAACTAAATAAACAAATGCTTGCATCTATCTCTCCCTTTGTGCACAGCCTAATGTTCCTTTGTTGGTATTTGGTGATCATCACTGTGGATTACCTAATCTGTGTTCCATTTCCTTTACCAACGAGTGAGTGTACATGTGTTTCTTCCATTAATTTCTTTAATTTGTTCTCTGTTTTGCTTCTTTTTTTTCCACATTTCATGTCTAACTTTGTTTAGTAATTATACTGATTGATGAATGTTATTGGACTTCACACATTTGGTTTTATTGGTGAATGACAAAAGATTATCTTCTAGGTTATATTTTTTCATTCTATGATCTATTTATGAACTTTATCATCACAGACAAAGATAGTTTTTGGTTAAGTTTATCTCAGTATCTTCTCTTCATGTTTTAGTTTCAATTCATTTCTAGTTAATGACTCCTTATATCCTAACCCCAGTTCATTGCACATGTAGAAACTTCCCTCAGGGAACTATGAGTGACATGGTTGCTGATGCATCCCAAGGTATCTCATTTGTCTGCAATCACATTGCTGAATATGGAGGTGATCCTAGCAGGTAATTGGAGCTTTTGATCCTTCTTCATCTTGTCCTTTTTCTTTTGTACTAATTCTTTTCCTGTCTCTAAAAGCTTGCGTGAATCATCAATTTCTGTTTATGATGTTCATTTTTCGTTTGGGTAGGATCTATCTAATGGGACAATCAGCTGGTGCACATATTGCAGCTTGTGTACTTGTAGAACAGGCAATCAAAGAGGCTGGTGAAGGAGAGAGCACTTCTTGGAGTCTTTCTCAGATAAATGCACACTTTGGTTTATCTGGAGGGTAAATATAGATTTAAAAGATGTTATATCTTAAAAATTTATCATGTTTCATCATGATTATAAGGACCTTTTCTTATCATTTGGAATAGGTACAATTTGTTTAACCTGGTAGACTACTTCCATAGTCGGGGTCTGTACCGCTCTGTATTTTTAAGGTAACCTCATACTACATTCCTCTGTAAATCGTCCAATACGTGTTGTTTCGTTTTGGTAATACATTATGAATGACTGCATCTTTGATTGTTGTCGTTGTCGTTGTCGTTGTTGTATTTATGTACAGCATAATGGAAGGGGAAGAGTCTTTAAGGCGATTTTCTCCTGAAGTTGTTGTTCAGGACCCTAACTTGAAAAATGCTTTTACTCTTCTACCTCCTATCATCCTTTTTCATGGTACTGCAGATTACTCAATTCCAGTTGATGCCAGGTCAGGACCTTCTCCAATTAAAATCCTGGATATATACATATATCCATACATATTATTCTCTTAATTGCAGATGATTATGCAACTCTAATAGGTTTTCAGAGACTTAGTATGATCGAATTCACCATTTTAATTTAAGATCACTGTAGGTTAGAGGCAGTTGTGGTTGCAGGCTATTGTAGCAAATATTTTTATCTCATAGTTTAAGGCAATTCATAATGCTTTCAGAGAATTGGTGTCTCTGAACCCAAACCCTTTTCACTAAATGGCTGATCAATATATCATCTGAACCCTTGTACCGAGGCATATCAAATTGAAATGTGTTCGTGCCTCAGGATTTGGCAGCCTCCTTGTTCTAGTGCGTCAGGTTGGTGCATTTATACTGGTCTTGAATCACTATCACAAATGTGAGAGATTAAATGATGAGAGTACTGATAAAATTAGAATTGCAGTACTTAAATGAGAAAGCTGTCTCTGAATTCTATTCTGCACAAGAGAATTTGTTCCCAGAGAGGATGTACTGTATGAAAAGTAAAGTTGCGAAATTTGTTTGCTGTTCATGGCCTAATACATGTTCCAGGTGCTTGTCAGCAGGAACAGGATCTTATCATTTGAACTTCTTTTGCAGTAAAAACTTTGCTGAAACTCTCCGAGGAGTTGGGGTCAGAGCTGAATCAATCGTGTATGAGGGGAAGACTCATACTGATTTGTTTCTTCAGGTAATCTACAAGATAAATTAGCTATTTATCTTGTGTAATCCCTGAAATATTTTCATGATTGTAAAGCTGAAATTCCTTCCCCATCAACTTCTTTCCAATGGGAGACTATAACTTGTTCTAATGGATGGTCATTTCAGGATCCCATGAGAGGTGGAAAAGATCAGATGTTTGAAGATTTGGTTGCCATAATTCATGCAGATGACCTGCAAGCACAGGCCAAGGACGCAGTGGCGCCTCCAAGAAGACGTATGGTACCTGAATTCATGATTAGGGTGGCTCGCAAAGTTAGCCCCTTTTGACAGTTGCAGAAATCTTCAAAATGCCAAAATCCTGAGGACTTTCAATCTCTCTATTATACTGATTTCAACTATTGGTGTAGTGTACATATTCTTCCATTTTTCCTCAGGTCACCAACTTCTCTGTTTCAGCCATTGAAACGGTTTATTTTACACGATCCTGGTCAGCTCAGGACAACATTTATCGAGCTTACAAGACATGTAAAACCTTGAAACAGAGCTAATCCATCACAAGATAGCTTTCAGTAGATGATTTTATAGTGTTACTAGTATGAAGTGGTTCTTTTACGATGTTGTGAAGATAAATTGACTTGTGTCATTTTGAAGAAAGGCATGGTAAAGGGAAGTTTTGAAAGCAATTCTTTATTAGTTAAGGTTAAGATTGCATATTATTGGACCTTTTTAAATTCGCATTTTAGCGAGAGATTATTTTTGTTACATGATAGAAGAAACTACTTTGATTTTGGAATATAACTTTGTCAAAAAAAGTCATTCTAACGGCGAAGTTTAGTTTGAAAAAAATTCTGATTTTGAGATTGAGCTTGAGGTCAATCGAACTTAATTACTCAAACTCAAATTTAATAAAGTTCAATTTTTTTAATAATTGATTGATTAAAAAATATATGAAATTTGAGTTTGATCACACTTAGGTACTTAAATAAGCCTAAGTATGATTAATTAAATTTAGATCATTATTTTTGATGCATAATTGGAGTTTATAAAATAACTTATCTAGATTGAATCTTATAAAAAAATTAAATCAAATAATTGAATGTTAATCCTTTGATTGTAGGGAACAAGAATTCAATCTATGAAAAATAGAAACGTTAAAATAATATGTTCATTTAAAACTTGGCAAAAAAGTAGACTTGACAATATGACAGATAAATTTATCACACCCTTGATAGATTATTGATGCAAGTAGGATGATGTTTGTGGCTCGTCTTGGTTCTCTTTAAAGCTTAACAAACTAAATCTAAATTGATCGGATTTCGAATTGAATTTAGGCTTGAGGGATTGACTTAACTTTTCTAAAGATGATATCGGATTAGGTCGAGCTCGAGCCCTACTGGCCAGAACAGGCCCGAGGCTTACAGCCTAATTGAGCTTATACAACCTAAAGCTTGCCGTGACTTTTGTGCATGCTTTAATCTGTGGTCACAGGGCTCTAACGATAGGATAAGTTCCAAACATCTTGGACTTTTCAATTTCGCCGTATCCAATACGCTGCTTAAACCTCTATAAACCATGCAAAAAAGAAGAAAGAAAATAAAAAATATTGAAAACGATATGAAGAGAAAATAATAACGACCAAATATATAAATAAGTAATTGGATAAATAAATAAAAATAAAAGCAAAAATAAAATTCAAAATTAAAATAAATATTAAAGTAGGTAAATAAATAAACAGAAAGAAAAAAGTTAAATTATATAAAAATTTAATGTAATGAATCTTTTGTGTCAAAAGATTGATCTTGATTATGTTTAACACATTAACAAAATAACTGTAATAAAATCTTTTAAATAAATATAACAATATCTCTACACTTCCTAATTACAAATACTTGAAATGTGGAATAATATCCAAAATTATTATTAGATATTCGAGGAAAAGCAGACCTAATTGGACAAGCCAAGCTGCTTCCTGTGCTGTCCTTCTCCATATTTATTTCAGAGCAGCTGAAATCCTTTGGCCTCCTTATTCTAGCCCTACCCTGTCCCCTTTTGATCCAAGTCATCCATTTACGTGACAGCTGAAATCCTCTGGCCTCCTTATTCTAGCCCTACCCTGTCTCCTTTTGATTCAAGCCATCCATTTACGTACCACTCTAGCCCTACCCTGTCTCCTTTTGATCCAAGCCATCCATTTACGTTCTTAAATAGGATGTGATCTTCTGGTCCCTTATTCTAGCCCTATTTTGTCCCCTTTTGATCCAAGCCATCCATTAACGTGCGCCACGTAAATGGATGGCTTGGATCAAAAGTGGACAAAATAGGGCTAGAATAAGGGATAAGAGGATCACATCCTATTTAAGAGAATAAAGAAGTTATGGTGAAAGGCGGAAAAGCACACCTAATTGGACAAGCCAAGCTGCTTCCTGCGCTGTCCCTCTCCATATATTTATTTCAGTGAACAAAGAAGTCATGGTGCATGGCCTAGTGGATGTCTTTCCAAGAAGCTTTCAATTAAATGGGTTTGACATCAGATAATATAAATAGAGAAGAGGAAGTCTTCTCATTACTTATTTGGAATGTTTTTAAGTTGTTATTTATAGTATTGTATTGAATTTAATATTATTAAAATAGTAATAATAATACCGTAAACTCTAATCAAATTAAGTTTTTATCAATCCTTAATAAATAATGTGATTCAAAGTCTGAATTTAAATGATCAAACTTAATTTATTGATCTCGAGTTGAGCTAGATTATAATAGAACATTTTTTTTAACACTTAATTAGAGCTTGTAAAGCAACTTATCTAAAAATGAAAGTACTTTCCAAAGTTTAGAATTAAGATTGAAATCTTATAAAAAAGATTAAATCAAATAATTGAATGTTAATCATTTGGTTATAATCTATAAAAATTAGAACGTCAAAATGATATATTCATTGAAAACTTGGCAAAAATTGGCCAAAAACTAGAGTTTTCAAGATTGCAAATAAGTTGTTCATATAAGTCGGATGACTTATTTTTGGTCAAGTTCAACCGGTTTGAAATTAACGAGTTAATTCCGAATTATTGAAAGGTAAGACTAAATCGAATGTAAGAAGGTTGGCTTAATTCGCCCAAAAGGATTGAGTTCCACCACTTAAAGGACGTTGTTTAAGTAGTAATTTGAGTCTGATCAAATTTTACATCAAGTTCGGACGACATCTAAGGCCTAGATGCAAAACATCAAAATTGATCGAGTCCCGTTCAGATTAGAACCAAGAGTTTTGTGGACTGAACAATTAAGGAGCTTACTCCCCACACTCCTTGTCAAATGTCACCGTGTGAATGATCTGCCAAAGACTGATTTGCAACGTATCTTATACTCTTAAACCTCTATAAAATCATGAATTGCAGACGATGCTTTCAAGGAATGAGTTAAACTTAGCTACTGCATTCGTGATGAAGCCTACTTCCTCACTATACATTTGCTGCTTTATCTTCGTCATCCTTATCTCTAGAGCTAGAGCCCCACGTGGTCCTCCAGTTCCTCCAGCTCCACGTAAGTTTATTTTTTCACTAGCCATCTTTTATATTTTAACTGTATTTTTTACGGTTTTGAAAAATAAATTATTTATATAAAATTTTAATAATATCGACTATAATTTTCTATCTTTTCAACTCTAATTTTTAGTACTTTCATCCTCTATTAATGCCATTTATAATTTATTCATTGCATACAGAAAGTTAAAAAAACTATATATGATTTATCCTTTGTGTAGAAATAGAGAACGTTAAAGAAGAAATCTGTATTTCTGTGAGTCTCAAATATGAAGTACATACTCCTATTAATACACTCAAATGAAGTGTTTCTAATTAAAGCAACAAATCAATACAATAATATACACCATTAATGTAAAGATCTTAGGAGAAAATAAAGGCTAATTATACGATGATATACGTTATGATAATATACGTTAATATTTTGAATGATTAATTTTCTTGGAGAAATGTTATATGAGAATATGGTACTATGGTAACAGAGGGAGAAGTCTGTGGAAGTCCATCGCAGCGGGCTGGTGGTGCCTGCCTCTACAGCAACATGAATTGGGTTAACAAGACGGTCCAAACGCAGGCTCAGGGTCCAGAGTTGGCCACCCGTGACTATAATCCTCCTCCTCCTCCGGGTCCATAGATAGATACTATTCTAATTAACGTACTAAAAAAGAAAATTATTAATGACAGATAAATAAATAGCTTTATGAGCGCTTAATTAAATTTGTCATACTAATGTGTGCTTTTCTACTTCATCGAACTTAGCTTTCTAAATAAGAAAAGTGAATGGTTTCGGGTCCTTTTCACTTCTCTATATTCGATGCAATTGTACCACATGATGCTCAATATAATAAAATTAAAAACCAAAATTTGTTTTTAATTTGTATTTTATCTTATAAAAATTTACATTTTCTAATTTTAAAAAAAGTATTGGTTCAGCCGGATTTTGCTGGACTGGAATATCATCGTTTTGATCCATAATTCTGAAAGGTTGCAACTAAAGGATTC
>JAOSBL010000001.1:741168-754472 GCA_027568915.1 Erythroxylum roraimae | reverse complement strand
TTTATTACTAATAATAATTATAAATTAAATAAAACTTAAAAATAAAATATTTTTATTTTAATTACTAATAAATTATTTAAATTTAAATTTAAATTTATTTTTATATTTTATATAATATTTATTAATAAAGTATTAATAAAAATAATTTATTTTTTAAAATAAATTATTTAAAAATTATAATTTATAAACTAATATTTATTTTTATATATTTTTAATTATTAAATCAAAGTTTATTTGAAATTTATATATTTTAAAAATATATTTTAAATGTAGTTATATTTATTAATAATTATTAAAATAATTTTATAAATTAAATTAAAATTGTGATTATGTTTAATTAAATATAAAATGGAATGGAATTTGAAAAGATAACAATTTTAAAAAATAATTCAAAATTTTGATAAAATACAAAAATTTGAATTAGTTTCATTATTTTACAATAAATTATTATATTGTAAAAATTATTTTATATAGATAATTATTATATATAGAAATAATTAGAATATAATAAAGATATATAAAAACTAAAATGGATAAGATATAAAAAAGCTAAATTAAATAAACTACTATTGTACAATATGACAATGAACTATTTTGTAATTTTTAATAAATTTAGGGACTATTTTATAAATTTAAAAATTACCCGAAACGGTGCCCGGTATTAATCTATACCGGTACAGTACCGTACTAAAACCCAATTCGGTACCAATTCTGATACGGTATTCATAAGATTGATTTTAACTTTATTTTTTAAGGTTTTCAAAAATAAAATTATTTATATAAAATTTTAATAATATTAACTATAATTTTCTATCTTTTCAACTCTACTTCTTATTATTATCGATGCTACCCTTTTTTTTGATAAATAATTATGGATGCTACTTTCATCCTATATTAATTCTAATTGTAATTTAAGATGAGACTAGAGTCCACTTTTATGGGAGATCTATATTATTGATCGAGGGAATACACTTATAAGCTTGACACCACATTCTAACTAAAAATTTTAAAACATTAAATTTTGGGTCCTTTCCATTTATATATCTCTTATTAATTTTATCTATTTCTAATGTGAGATTTCTTTTCACACTTGAAATTTTAACAATCTCTTCTTCAAGTATAAATTTTCATATTAGGCTTGAACTCTTTTTTGAAGGAAAGCCTTTTTCTTAAAAATTGAGTACATGATGTCATCAAGAGCCTTTCTATTCTATTGGTCTCGGTTTATTAGGAGTCTCCGTACTCTTCTACATGAGAATGACAATTACAAAATTCGACTACCGTCTCTATATCTATCCCCTGCCGAACTATCGGCTCTGATACCACTTATTGGCATTGGGAAGCTCAAATATTTGGGAGATTTTTACATGAGCCTAGTGAGAAAACATATTTGTAAGCCTAAAACATCATACTCCAACCTAAAACTTTAAAACATTAAATTTATGAGTTATTTTCTTTATATACCCCTCACTAATTTCACGTAGGATTTCCTTTCATACTTGAAATCTGAACAATTTATTCATTGCATAATGCATACTAAACTTTAAAAAAATTATATATAATTTATCTTTTGAATGATTAATTTTCTTGGAGAAATTTTATATGAGAATATGGTATTATGAGAATAGGCCCAGTACCGGCAGGATCAGTCGAAGGAAGTCACTCGCGGAGAGCTGGTACTGAGAGTTACCCCTCTGACGATTACGACAACAACACAAATCCGCCTAACAAGGCGGTCCAGACGACGACTCAGGGTACAGAGGTGGCCGGCCGTGACTATAGTCCTCCTACTCCGCCGGCACCATAGATAGATACTATTCTAGTTAACGTACTAAAAAAGAAAATTATGACAGACAGATAAATAAACAGCTTTATGAGCACTTTATTAAATTTGTCATATTAATGTGTGCCTTTTCTACTTCATCGAACTTAGCTCTTTGAATAAGAAAAGTGAATGGTTTCCGGTCCTTTTCACTTCATTCAATGTAATTGTACCACATGATGCTCAATATAATCAAATTAAAAATTATGTTAATTGTGCATTATAATAAGCTCTTTTTCTTACTTTTTAAAAAGCCAAAATTTGTTTTTATTTTAATTTTATCTTATAAAAATTTACATTTTCTAATTTAAAAAAAGTATCATTAGCCCTTAGTGAGTGTATCTCCAATTTTCAATCCTATGGAAAACTTACTCCGTTATAATCCTCCTTTCACTCTCAATTTGTAGCCATTCACCAAGAAAATTACTATATTTTCCATATTTTTCACTTCCTCTAAGCCATAGTTTCAACATGCAATTGGAATTACAATTACAACTATAATATTGTTATAATTGCAATCTTTCTTTTATAATTACGTGCACATTATCCACAATTATAATAATTATTGTATTTTGTAATTTAAAATTTAATTTTAAACATTAATTATAATCTTGTGCTTAGTTAAATTTAATTATGCTTGACAAATTAAATTAAATTTATTTTAAAATTAATAAATTAAATTTAAATAGACCAAAATTTAGACAAAATTTAAATTTAAAGATTAACATCATTTTAATTTTATTTTTCAAAACGACTTTCTTTTACTTCCGACCATAGTTAGGCTTTTGTGACAGTCATACTCACCAAAGTAATGAACCAGTCGGCCTTCTTATTTTTTGCACTTGTCGATTTTCCGACTCCCAATCGCCGTGAATTTCGTACATGCTATAATCAATGGTAGTTAGCATTCGATTTTGTTGGATTCTCCAATTTGGATTTTGGAACATGGATTTTGGACAAACAAATTTTCTTTGATCGGTGGTAGACAGTATACTTTGAATCGGAATCGGGGGCCTGATTTAACCTTCAATCTTCACCTTATTTAATACTTTGCTTAAAACTCTGTAAAGCATGTACCAATATGGTTTCTGTTAGAATATATTTTATATATTCTTTGTTTGGTGTTGGCATTTTTAAATGGGACATATAAGATAATTAGAATATGAGATTGCATCTACGGTAGAAGTTCAAAAGGTGTGTTGCTTCATATTTCTATCATGGAAGGAATCTATTTTAAAAACACACATCCTATTTGCGGTGAATTCTAAATCTTTGAAGATTATTCATATAAGTGTATATCTCCTAATTATGGAAGGAGACTAGTGGTACACGACAGTTGAAAATAAAAAATCTACAGTGGGGTATTTTGTTGAAGTTGCGTTAGTCATATGCTATGATCAGTGGGCTGCGCAATTTTCTTTTTGAGTTGAATATTTGTGTCTTTGAAAAACCCTTGGCATACTGCGCACTTAGTATTTGTATGAGCTGAATATTGTGTCTCACTTTGAGCATATATATAGAACAGTCTGCGTGATTTATGTGGAAAAGGTGAAGATTATGTGGGTCTTGAAAATAGGTTGGATGGGTGCGCATATGATGCTTCTGATTCTGCGCACAGTGTTCTTTTGATGGGCTAAAACATGCTGATGATTGAACTGCAGTCAGTGTGTGCGTGAGTTTGATGAATTCGTTTCTGTGGGTCTTTGAAGATAAACACTGCTGCTGCGTATGTCAAAGAATATAGCGACTGATTTTTGTGAAGGAATTTTTCAGCTAAATTATTTTAAGAAGATAAAATCTACAGGGAAGTCTTCCTTTTATCTTAAGCGTATTATTTTGTTCTTAGTTGATTGATCACTTGAGTTGTTTATCTTTTTATCTTTATTATTAATTATTGTTGAGAAAATCCTCTATTGAGGTTAATACGAGGTGGTCGTACTATTGGATGTGAAAGTCTTTCACGGGAAGTGAGGTTGAGTGATAGTGTCAAGGGTTGAGTGGTGTCGACTCAGTAAAGCCTTGGGTAAATCTATTGTACTTTCGTGAAAGTGATTAAGCTGGGTGAGGGCCCCGCAGGCGTAGGCAAGGTGTGTCAAACTGCGTTACCAAATTTTTGGTGTTTTTATTATTTTGGTTTTGCTTGTTTTTTATATTTTATTGGTGCCAAGGAAATTTGTGGAAAGTTTGCGAAATAATTAACCCCCTTCGATTTTTCAATTGGTATCAGAGCAAGGTCACCAGTTCAGAACTTGGGAACAAGTTGGTGCAGAACCTAGTTTCGCAAACATGGCCATAAGAGAAAGAGCATCGATTATCAGGCCACCACTGTTGGACAACTTCAACTATCCTACATGGAAATCTCGGATGAGAGTCTTCATCCAAGCTCAGGATAACAAAGCTTGGCATTCAGTAGTACATGGGTGGACGCATCCGACAATTACTGACAGTAAAGGAGAGACAGTTCAAAAAGATTCATCTGAATAGACAAGAGCCGAAAAAGAAAGTGCACTTGCAAATTCACAAGCAATGAATGCGATATTCAGTGCAGTTGATGAGGGACGCTTCTCAATGATATCAACCTGTGAAACAGCTAAAGAAGCGTGGGATGCTTTGTAAACTATTCATGAAGGGTCAAAATCTGTGATAACGTCAAAACTACAGATGTTAGCTGTACGGTTTGAAGAGCTGAAGATGGATGAGCATGAGACTATCGGAGACTTTCATGAAAAATTGAGAGACATTGCAAATCAAGCTCATCAATTGGGAAAGAGGTACTCTAATGTGAAATTGGTCAAGAAAACGCTGAAATCGCTGTCACCGAGATTTATTCCAAAAATTGCAGCAATAGAGGAGGCTCATGATATTGATAATCTGTCATTGGAAAAAGTTATTTGAACATGATATTTAGAGTTTATTCCAAATATAAGTTTGCATCAAAACATAATAGATATCGGTATCACATAATAATATTTGAACATGATATTCAGAGATTATTCCAAATATAAGTTTGCATCAAAACATAACAGATATCGAAACACATATAGAATTTCCTGCTAATTTCTTCAAACATGGGTAACCAGAATATAACAGAAGATACATATGATTGGTACCTACAGAAGAGGCAATAGCCTCTACAACATAAGAGATTTAAGTCTCTAAAATAGAAGACACCGTAATGTCTCAGAACAAAAACAGCTGCAGATCCTTCTAGAACTGCCTATTTACCCACAACTAAGACTTGACAGTTTAAAACTAATCATCAGAACATCATAATTACATTTCAAAGTCGCAATAAAGAGCAACAATTCATAAGATACAAATTCATTGCCTAATGCTTGCAATTATAATTTGAAAATGTTTATAATGCCCATTCGTATCTATTATGCTTTATGATCATATTCTCTTTTAATAATACATCAATGAAAGCATTAAAGAATATACACATTACATGTATAATGAGTCTTATATTACCCTTACAATGGGTTTGCTAAGCTTTAATAACATCCAAAAAAGGTTCGGATGAGATGCGGTAAACATGATAAGTGAAAACAATGTCCTAGTTGTGACAAAAGACAGGGTCATGATTGTGACACCCATGTCACGATCGTGACAGACACTCACCATTCATACCTCTACTTGTTTCGTTATATGCATATAGAAAAAATTCGAATTAGTTTTAAGGTCTTTTATACATTTGTTCCCATATGTCTTGATTTTTGAATGGCATAAATTTAATGCAATTTGGTTAAGAATTCCAAGAGTTATACCCAAACACTACAGGAGATTCAAAAACAGGGATAACAACCTTAACTCAACTTCAAGCCAAAATTCAAAAATCTTAGAGACAGAATCAAGTTTTAGTTCCTTCATGAAAGTTTTAGACCTATGTATCAAGTTAAACCTCTAATTAAAAATATCTAATTTGGAGGTCTATAAGACAATATATGGCCAAATTACAAAAGCTTACTTAGTGGAACTTATCCATCCAGAGAGGGACATATCTCAAATCAACTATCTTCGGTTTTATCATGTAAGAGCAACGCAAAAACACATCCAATTTAACCAATATCATCCCATTTGCTTATGGAATACTTATTTTATCAATTCCTCTCACATCACGATCATAATCCAAGCAAACAAATCAAAAGTTCCTATACCTTTTGAAGGAGTGATCAAAACCTTTTTTCCTCACTCCACTTGCTTCCCTTTGCCTTTGTCTTTAGTCTTCTTCTTCTCTATACATAACACACCCATTCAAAACTCATCTTCAACAATTATATACCTATAACAAGAGCCTAGATGAAGAGGAGGTGAGGAAGCAGTTAATCTTCAATACATGAAATTAACTTACCTTAGACTTCAAATTCACCAATTTCTTGTGTATCTTTCAAAATCCCCTTTTGAGATCAATTTATTGTAAATTTTCGGTGTAAAGAAGAGCTCAAAATTCTAAAATTTTAAGTGCTAGGCCGGCCTCCATTCACCCTATTCATATGTTTATGTAAAACTTATCGTGTGTGGAGTCACAAGTTTAGGGTACGTAAAGTGACAAGGGGTTAATTCACATTGGTTCCTTCTTTTCCATTTTCATTGATTACCATTTAACAACACCTTTATTATATTCCATGTAATTGCATGCCAATTTAATTCATTTAGAATTTTAGCTAATGATTAATGTATATTTGTGCATGCATAACATAATTAACGCAAAATACCAAATTACCCCCAACAATTCTGGTAATACCGATTAGGTCCTGTACTAAGCACTTACTTTCATACTCGTTAACACCCATTACAAATACCTTCATTTACATGACACATTCCTACTAGGGTATAGTTTTGGGGCCTCACATTCACTTTCCTCCATCTAAATTTCTTCAAATCTAGTGGCCAATATTTGAAGTTTTGATGCAATCACCAATTTTGATCCCTCGTGTATGGTTTGTAATGTATCCCATGCTTCACACACTGATATCATACTGAAATGTCTTTCATCTCTAGCATTCAAAATTGTATGCATTGCTTGAGAGTTACCAAGCACTCTCTCTCCTTCAGCCCTTGTCCATTTAGATGGATCTCTAAGTAATGCTTCATTCTTTTCATCAGTTGTTATAAGATGAGTCTAGCCATTCAACGCCAAAGTCCATGCTTTAGTCCCTTGTGCTTGATGAATAAACACTTTCATTTTCGATTTTCAAGCAGGATAGTTAAAACCATCTAGTAACGGTGGCCCTGTAATCGACGCTCATTCTCTAGTAGTCATAAGTGCAGAATACTGATTTATATCAACTTGACACACCAAGTTTTGATGAAGTGAACCTTGCTTTGATACCAATTGAAAAGCCCGAAGGTCAAAGTTTTACAAAATTCATGTTCTGCCGTAATTGCTTCAAACTAAGACTGACGGTTGCTTATCAGAAAGTAACTAAGTTACCAACTTCGATTTCCATAATTTGATCACAAGTAGAAAAATTAAGTGTGCAACAAATAAATCAACACAAGAAATTTGTTAACGCATTTCGACACATATGACCTATGTTTGTAGGGTCCTCACCCAGATTTGCTTTTTTTTTAGTTTAAATATTTTTAAGTTGTTATTTATACACTATAAATTCAAATCAAATTAAGTTTTTATCAATTCTTAATAAATAATTTGATTTCAAATCTTTTTCAAAAAAATTATATTAATTTTTCAAGAAAATTAATTCCAAGTCCAAATTTAAATGATCAAACTTAATTTAATGATTTCGAATTGAGTTAAATTATAGCGGAACATATTTTTTTTCAACACCTAATTAGAGCTTGAATGGCAAATTATCTAAAAATAAAAGTACTTTAAAGAATTTAAAATTAAGATTGAAATCTTATAAAAAAGATAAAATTAAATAATTAAATGTTAATCCTTTCTTTATAATTTATAAAAGTTAGAACTCAAAATAATATGTTCGTTGAAAACTTGGGGGAATTTGCCAGAAACTAAAGTTAACAGGATTGCAAATAACTTGTTCATATAAGCAGGGATGAATTATTTTTCGTCCAGTTGAAGCGTTTCAAAATTAATGAGTTAAGTCAGACTTATTCAAAGTTAAGAATAAGTGGTGCTAGGTTTAGGAGTTTGAGAATAAATTAATAGGTATAGAATGAATACAGGTGTAGATTCTATATTATAATTATAAGACATATCTCACTTTTGAAAAATCGTTCATTCCTCTCGTATATTAGAGGAATGAGTTTTATTTATGAATTTGAGTAAGTGTTTACGGTGTGACAAAGGCTCTTGTCATGTGTGTGACATACATCTTCTTTTTTTTTAAAAAAATATAAATTAAATATAATTAATTAATTAAAATATAATTACTTAATTAATCAAAATATAATTAATTAAATAATATAATTAATCAAAATGTAATTAATTAATTAATTAATTAAAATATACTTAATTACAATTTAATTAATTAATTAAAAATTAATTAGTTAATTACAAAATAGTTAATTAATTATATTGTTCTCTTTTTTAGCAATTAAATATAATTAAATAAAATATATTAAAATTTGTTGTAAAACAAAACTTTAACACATTTTTATTTCTTAAAAACTTAACAAATTTTTATTTCTCAATTTTTTTAACAAACTAATCTCTATCAACGGTGATGGTAATCATTCTTTTCTTTTAGCTAACCATCGTAATTATAATGATTATATCCACTCTCATTCCTCGTAATAGTTGAATCAAATAATTGAATGTTAATAATTTGGTTATAATCTATAAAAATTAGAACGTCAAAATAATATATTCATTGAAAACTAGGCAGAAATTGGCCAGAAGCTAGAGTTATCAAGATTGCAAATAAGTTGTTCATATAAGTGGAGATGACTTATTTTTGGTCCGATTCAACCAGGTTGAAATTAACGAGTTAATTGAATTATTCAAACGTAAGACTAAATCGAATGTAAGTAGGTTGGCCTAGTTCGCCCAAAAGGATTGAATTCCACCACTAAAAGGACGTTGTTTAAGCAGTAATTCGAGTCTGATCAAATTTTACATCAAGTTCGGACGACTTCTAAGGCCTAGATGCAAAACGTCAAAATTGATCGAGTCCCGTTCAGATTAGAACCAAGAGTGTTGTGGACTGTACGGTTAAGGAGCTTACTCCCCACGCTCCTTGTACTTATACTCTTAAAGACTGATTTGCAACGTATCTTATACTCTTAAACCTCTATAAAATCATGATTTGCAGAAGATGGTTTCAAGGAATGAGTTGATCAATCTTAGCTACTACATTCATATTGAAGCCTACTTCCTCGCTATACATTTGCTGCTTCATCTTCATCATCCTTGTCTCTGAAGCCCGATCACCACCTTTTCGACGTAAGTTTATTTTTTCACTAGGCATCTTTTATATTTTAACTCTATTTTTTACGGTTTTGAAAAATAAATTATTTATATAAAATTTTAATAATATTAAGTATAATTTGCTATCTTTTCAACTCTACTTCTTATTATTATCGATGCTACTTTCATCCTCTATTGATTCCAATTGTAATTTGAGTCTATTTTTATGGGAGATCTATATCATGAATCTAGTGAAAGAATATACTTATGGACCTTGACACTACACTCTAATCCAAAATTTTAAAACATTAGATTTTTGGATCTAATTTGTTGGTTAAACCACCCGGTATTCGGCACCACAGGGGCAACCGACTAGTCCGGATTCGAGCCGGGTAGGACCCTTTCGGGCTGCAAAGCTCTCCCTCACGAGTGTTTAAAGCGACTTCATTCCCAAGACTAGAACTCGAGACCTTGGTTAAGGATAGAGGAGCCCCTATCGCTCCACCACAGCCCTCGTGGGTAGATTTTTGGATCCTTTATACTTATATGTCCCTCACTAATTTTATCTATTTCCAATGTGAGATTTGAAATTTCAACAATCTTTCCTTCAAGTGTGAACTTTCACATTGAACTTAGATTCTCTCTTAAGGGAAAGCCTTTTTTTTTGAAGCTTGAGCGTATGACATCATCAAGAGACCTTCTACTCCATTGGTCTAGCTTCAACAGAAGTCTCCTTGCTCTTCTACATGGGATGACAACCAAGGGATCTGACTACTGTCTCCATAATTGTCCCTTACCAAGCCATCGGCTCTGATACTACTTGTTGGCATTGGAGAGCCCAATTATTTAGGAGATCTTCACATGAGCTTGGTGAGAGAACTTATTTGTAAGCCTAAACATCATACTCCAACCTAAAACTTTAAAACATTAAATTCATGGGTTCTTTCCACTAATATACCCCTCACAATTTTCACGTGAGATTTCCTTTCATTTTTGAAATCCCAAAAATTTAATCATTGCATTCTGAATGTTAAAAAATATATATATATAATTTATCTTTTGAATGATTAATTTTCTGAGAGAAATTTTATATGAGAATATGGTATTATGAGAACAGGCCCACAAGGGAAAGGACAAGTATGTGGAAGTCAGTCGCGGCATGCTAGTATTGGTTGTATTTACCCCCTTGACGATTACTATAACAACACGAATCCACCTAACAAGACGGTCCAAACGCCGGCTCAAGGTCCAGAGTTGGCCAGCCATGACTATAATCCTCCTCCTCCTCCGGCTCCATATAGATAGATACTCTTCTAGTTAACATACTGAAAAGGAAAACTATGATAGGTAGATAAATAAACAGCTTTATGGGCACTTAATTAAATTTGTCATACTAATGTGTGCTTTTTCTACTTCATCAAACTTAGCTTTTTAATAAGAAAAGTGAATGGTTTCCGGTCCTTTTCACTTCTCTATATTCGATGTAATTGTACCACATGATGCTCTATATAATGAAATAAAAAATTATGATAATTGTGCATTATAATAAGCTCTTTTTCTTACTTTTTTAAAACCAAAATTTGTTTTTAATTTGTATTTTATCTTATAAAAATTTAAATTTTCTAATTTTTAAAAAAGTATCATTAGCCCTTGGTGAGTGTATTTCCAATCTTCAATCCTATGGAAAACTTACTCCATTATAATCCTCCTTTCAATCTCAATTTGTAGCCATTCACCAAGAAAATTACTATATTTTCCATAATTTTCACTTCCTCTAAGCCATAGTTTCAACATGCAATTGGAATTACAATTACAACTATAATATTGTTATAATTGCAATCTTTCTTTTATAATTACGTGCACATTATCCACAATTATAATAATAATAATAACAATTTGTTGTATTTTGTAATTTAAAATTTTATTTTAAAGATTTAATTTAAACAATTAATCATCTGCTTAGTTAAATTTAATTATGTTTGACAAATTAAATTCAATTTATTTAAAAATGAATAAATTAAATTTAAATAGGCCAAAATTTAGACTAAATTTAAATTTAAAGATTAACATCATTTTAGTTTATTTTTCAAAACGACTTCCTTTTACTTCCGACCGTAGTCAAGCTTTTGTGACAGTCATGCTCACCAAAGTAATGAGCTAGTCGGCCTTCTTATTGTTTGCACTCGTCGATCTTCCGACTCCTACCCGCCATGACTTTCGTACATGGTTTAACCTGCAATCAGAGAGGCGAGAGCTCTAACAATAGGTAAGTTCCAAACATCTTGGACTTTTCAATCTTCACCTTATTTAATACTTTGCTTAAAACTCTATAAACCATGTACCAATGTACCAATATGGTTTCTAAGGAATCAATCAAATTCTAGCTACTACAATGGTCGAGAAACCTACTTCCTCACCACCCTTTTACTGCTTTCTCTTGGTCATCTCGATCCCGCATACCACATCATAAGACCGTACAGCTAGAAAAACTCCAAGATCTTCCTCCATGTAGTAAGTATATATTGTTGGCCCTTGATACCCTTCTAATATGGTGAAGAAGAAAAAGTAGCGACAGATAAATAAACAATCTTAGTCAATTAATTATATTAATGTGTAATTTGTTGGAAGCTCTTTCTTCTTCGTCAATTCCACTTGTCAATCAGAAAAAAGAAACATATTGGTTTGTGGCCATTCTAAGTTTTCTATATTCAATGTAACATGTACCCCAAGATGTTCAATAATATTCAAATAAAAATTATTAAAATAGCTAGACAAATACAAACGGCCCGGTTTTATGTTATTTTTGTGATTCTTTGTTCTTTCTTCTCACTTAGTAAATTCTTGAAAATAATTCCTCAACTATAAAATTATTTCAGAAGGCAATTAATGAAAATTTCGTTCACTAGTGTAAGTCAATGAATTTATAACCTTTCACGGATTTCTTGTTCTTTGTGTTTCCTTGGACTCCTTAATCATGAAGTAATTAATAATTAAAAGCATTTGTATTAATAAAATATAGGATTTGAACTTTTTTAATTTAATTTTCATCACTTATTCTTATAATTATTTAGTTATATCGAATAATTAGCCTCTCAGTTTTTGAAATAATATAATATCAAAATTCTTAAATTTTAATAATCTTTATTTTAAAATTATAAATACATAGCAAATTAAGAAAAAATGATAAGAAAGATTGTGTGGCCGATAAAATATATGATAAATAACAATACATCTTAATAAAAATTTTACGGAGATGTAGAGTTTAGAGAGGTTCGGTAATATGTAGTCTTGCCTATAATTAGCAGAAAGACTGTTTCTTGTAGACTTACAAATAAAAAAACTTATTGAAATTGATTTGAAGAGAAAAAACTAAATAAAAATAAAAAACTAAAATTATAAAATAAAGATTAAAAATAAAAATAAGGAAAATAGATAAATAAATAGAAAAGAAAAAAAAGTTAGATTACATGAAATTTTAATATGACCAATCTTTTAATATGAAATATTGATTTTGATTAAGTTTAACACATTAACGAAACGTGAAAGAGAACAATTTTTATAGTATTATTTGATTTAAAATATGTCTACACTTCCTAATTATAAAGACTTGAAATGTAGAATACTATCCAAAATTATTATTTGATATATAAAGAAAAGCACACTTAATTGGACAAGCCAAGCTGCTTCGTGTTGCCGTCCTTCTCCGTATTCATTTCAGAGAAGAAAAAAAGGTCATGGTGCATGGCCTCCTGAGTTGAGTGTCTTTCCAAGAAGATTTCAATTAAATAGGTTTGACATCAGATAATATAGATACAGAAGATGAAGTCTTTACATTTTTAACCTTTCAAAAAATTTATAGCCTTTCACGCATGTCTTTTTCTTTGTGTTTCCTTTGACCTTTTAGACGTGAGACTTGTTTGATAAAGAGCTGATTAGCTCTTTTTTAACTGGTTAACTTATATTAGCCGATTGACCTTATGAAAAAGTTATTAAGCTTGTTTGGTAAACAACCGATTCAACCCAATCAGCTGAATTTTAAGAAGCTCCTCCTGAGAAGCGTTTAGGCAATCAACTGGTAGCTTTTTAATTTTATGCCGATTTTGCCCTCATCTTTTCTTTACTCTTGGCCGCTCCTTTCTCGTTTTCTCT
>JAOSBL010000001.1:702526-719037 GCA_027568915.1 Erythroxylum roraimae | reverse complement strand
TTATACAGTGAAAGGCAAAATATCTAAAAGCTAACTGTGGTTTGTGACTAACTAACTATGGTTACAAGAAAGCTAACCATAGTTAATAATAAATAACTATAGTTTACAATATATTTGTGATATTTTAATAATTTAATTAAAATTAAATTCTAATTTCAACTTAACTTTAATTAGAATTACAAATAATTCTAATTAAATACCATTTATGCTTGAATAATATCTAATATTTCACAATAATCCTTATTTGTTAAATATCTTATATTTAATTATAAAGTTTCTGAAACTTTACAATCAAGTCTAATTTGACTAAAATATTTTTGCTCTTTTCAACACATTCTATTTATGAGATTCATTAGGTTCTCAAATTTGTTGATAATGATTATAATTATAATTATAATTACATAAATTAAAACTCCTTTTAATTTATTTTTAATTCTTTAATTAAATAATTTATATCATAGATCAAGATTGGAGTCTAGCAACGCATCATAACCACCAAAATATTTGAGAATGTCAAAGTAGTTTTAACTAACCTTTCCATGCATGATTTTTTTGTATAATTTAATCATTTCATCATGCAATGTTCTAGTTATACATAGAGTATGAAATTAATATTTACTCTAATTTGAGTCCAATCATATTAGTTTTTCGTCATTACTTATTAATTCAATTAATAACATTTGTAAACTATTTACAAAATCTCATTCCACCTTGATCAATAATTTTCTGAATTAATATTAATCGAAAATAACAAAACATTATCTCTAATTACTTTAGGGTGATGGATCTTAATTTGCTCATTCAACTACCTCTATATAGTTGATGCTACATTTAATGACCATCGACTGAACGACCCATCATTAAATGAGTCATCAATAGTATCAAAGCATAGCAATTCTTATACAAGATAACTTTGTAGATCTCAAGTTAAAGAATCATTTATACAATTATCAGAATAAGAGTTTTATTGACATATAAGTAATGTTCTAATTTGATTTCTCATATCGGGTCTATTCAGTGAATTTGTTCTCTAACAAACATCCACACATTTGTTTAAATATCTCCATGCTTTAATTTATGAGATCGACTATTTCTTTCATAAGGGAAAATATATATAATGTGTGTTAATTTGTTTACATTCTATTAATGTCCAATCTTAATAAAACAATGATTAGGAACAACTTAGGTATATTACATAAATGTAATATGAATCTCATAATTATAATTTTATTTACAATGTATAATTATTCCATAAACTTTATCATATAAACGTGTATAAGATAAAGAATATTTTTAAATAATTGTCACTAAATTACAATCAAACCGATTGGCTCTAAGGCATAAACTAACGGAATAATCATCTGAATCCTTTGTTCATAACAAGTTTCCAATCCAATCTGAGTTATAGAAGGTGACTTTTATGGTACATAATGACCTCTAGTTAATGGATATAAACTATCAAGTTACCCTCATAATTTCTAAACATACTTATTCAACCAATTCGACCCAACTCAAGTGGAGTCAAATCATATTAGTCATAATAAGTCTACTTTAGACTAACCCTATTTATGATTAATGGATAAAATTATTGGGTTAACTTAACTTAATAGTTTTTTTAAAATACCTTTTTGATTATTTCGATTTGACTTAATCGGAAAATATTTTTTAAATATTTATAACTTTATAAGGGTTAAAGTTATAAATATTATAACTTTTCAATCCAATAATTAATATGTTTCTACTCTCATACAAATTAACATATTCCAAATTTTGCAATTATATAAATGCAATAAAAAAATCTGTCATATTCAAATAATCATTTAACGAATCTGTAATTTAGAATTCAATATTAAATAATACATTAAAAATATCTCATATTTAAATAATCCAATATTTCAAATAAATCATTTAATGAATCAATAATTTAGAATTAATTAAAAAACTCAGATCTAAATTTTAACATATTTCTACTCCCAACCAAGTGGTTGGGGGTTCGATTCCCACCTTTGGGAATGCAGCAAGCTCCTGGGCCAGCTGTAGCTCTCCTGTATTGGAGATGTTCTCACAGCGAAGGAATTAGTCACTGATTCCGTAGGTGGATACCCTGGGTGTACCTAAAAAAACAAATTAAATTCATCTTCTTTTAAGTCAACAAAAGAATTTGCAAATCTTTAAAAAAAAAAAGGTTGTCAGTCGCATTTGGAAGTTGTATTTGTCCTCTTCTTCTCTCAGTCTCGCTTACTTTCTCAACCAAAGTGTGTGAAAAACAAAACAGGTGGAATCTTAGTACAACACGCACAAGAGAGCTCACACCTCATGACTCTCAGGGACCTATTCCTCTGTACCAAACAACCCAGTGCCCTCTGTTTTGGTACAGAGGATCTGAAGGGTGACTCTCAAGTCTCAACATTTATATCTTTAGAGTACTGTGTCAATTCAACGAAGGTCATGATTGAACAACCGATGACTGCAACCTAAATGTCAGAGCTTTTTTTGGTTTTTGTAAACATACATAAAAGCAAAGAAAAAAAAAGTAACACCTGCGGTACAAGACGAACACACGTGGGGTTGATTCCACCTTGTCAAACCATATTTATCGGTTCAAGTTTACTTAGACCAACCCTATTTATGTTTAATGGATATAAACTATTAAGTTAATTTAATAGTTTTTAAATATACTTTTTTAATTAATTCAGTTTTACTCTATCTGAAAATATTTTTTTTAATATACATAACTTTATAAGGGTTAAATTTCAAGAGATGAGTGTAGTTTAGATATATTACTCTAATAATTGTTAAATATACATATTAGAACAAATTTAAAAATGTTTATTGAATATACATAACTTTGCATGAGGTCAAATTTTAAGTCCAATCCTCAATTAAAATCTTTTTTTGGACATTAATTAAAATCTATTTTAGATTAATAATTACACTTCTATCATTGATTAGTGGATATAAACATTTTAAATATATACCAATTTGACTTTCAATCCTACTAAATTTATTTTTCCTTTTCTGATATACAAAACTTTTAATAGAATTAAAATTCATATAAAGTTAAATCAAGTAAGTCAAGTGGAACCAAACGATACTAAATTAGATTAGTCCTATCTTAATTAATGGAAATAGAACATTAGGTTAACTAAATGAAGTTGAATCAACTCTAGTTTATATTAACCCTATTTTTTATTAATGAGTACAAATTAATTAGACTACGTCCCAATTCGATTTTGGGTAGATTAAATATCTAAATACTGCTTTATTTCTCTTTATCTTAATTTTCAATTCAAAATTTATATAATCTTTACATTTATAGGTTCCATATTTTGGGATTGACAAAACAAAAGTATAAGTGGTTCTTCTTTGTGAAATAAACTTGCATAAGATTAACAGCAAACATGATAAAATTGTTCTAGAGTTTCAACAGTACACAACCTTATTCTTAACTTTGTGATATAAATACAAATTGGGATATTCGTTTTTCAAGACTCTGATATAGCATTCTCATTAAACAATTCTCCAGTGATCTCAGTCCAGAATTCTTGTTAAGCCATGATTGATTTTTCCTTTCGAGCAGTCTCTGAGAGGTCTATTTTACCCCATTTAACACGATTCAAAATCACGAACAGAGTGCAGGCTTGGAATGAAAGGCCGCAGATTAAACCAATCCACAGTCCCTAGTACCGTGGAACAAAATGATAAACATCCAAAGAAAAGCTAAATTGGAGCAACAAGTCCCTGCTGCATTCTTTGAAATTTTTTATTTACCTGAGTGTAAAGCTTCAACTTAAATCCAAGGATTGCACTAATTGGCAATCCGACGAAGTAGAATGCTACACTATTTGCAGTAACAGCTAGTTTCTGCAAACCACAGCCTCTAGCCACCCCTGTATCGAGAACAAGTTATATAACGTGGAAATTGATGTCACTAAAATCTGAAAAAAGACATGGATGGTCAACGTTGAGAACCTGACAAAATTGCTTGAAAAGAATCTACTGTAATGGAGATGACAAGCAAAGCTGTCATAGAAGCGAAGCCTTTTCTAATAGAAGTGCTATCACTGAAGAGACCAGCCCATTGGTTGTGAGCTACACATAGAGCTAAACCAATGATAAGAGCGAGGACTATAGAGAGCTTAAGACACACAGCCATGGCGTTCTTTGCTCTGTCTGGATCGCCTGCTCCTAATTCGTTAGACACTCTTGTGCTAAAAGAAAAAACTCCCACTTTAATGTCTACAATAGAGCGTAGATATTCAAGGAACTACCATTAAAGATGGAAATTTCGGTTTCCAGCTAACCTCACTGCAGCGCTAAGACCAAATGCTCCCATGTAAGCAATAGCTTCTGTGTTCACGCTAAGTTACAAATCCAATTAATCAACATAAGAACAAGGGTAAAAACAAGTTCATAGATAGGACATATTTTAGAACTAACCAGGTTGCGATCAAAGAAGTTGTTATCTCAGAATTTGGCATGACTCCTGCGAGGAGCACCAAAACCTCGAAAGCCCAAAACTCCAAACTAGCAAAGAATGGGATGGAAAACGTAAGCGCTAGTGAGTTTATAAGTTCATCTGTGAGCTACATATGAAAACTTTTCTATTAGAATGCAATCAAACGAGTATCAAAATCGTATAGTTTTCTGTGATTACCATGACATAGCTGCGGAAGGCAAAGCCAGTTTCAGATTTGCAAGTATGTAACTGAAAGATACAGATGAAAATCCTTCCCATGTATGCTTGAATCTCTTGGAGAAAACCACGTATGCAGCCAATCCAAGCGTTGATGTCCACAATGAAATGGAAGCTGCCAATGGAGCTCCCTTGAGGCCGAGCTTAGTCCAATGAACCAAAACGTAAGTTAGGCCTACATGGATACATGTTGGTACTCCTGAAAAGGCCACCAGAGGCATAACAACTGATTGTGTCTGTAGAAATCTGAGGATGTTTTGCACGAATCCGTATGCAAACAAGCCTGGAATGAGATATTTCAAGTAAAGAACAGCAGATTTTGCAATTTGAGGATCTTGGTGAAGTATAATCATTATTGGCTCTGTGTAAAACCAGATTATGGACAGGATTGTGGAGAACAGAAAAGATACAATGCAGGATGCTTGGAGATAGATTCCTAACATTCTGTATTGTTTTGCTCCATACCCTTGTCCACATATCGTCTCAAGTGATCCACTTAACCCCGCCTACACAGAATGACAAAAGAAGAGAGCAGATTCAGAAGGATTTATAACATGCTCTAACCTTGTGCTTGAAATCAGGTGTTCAAAACATTTATCAACTCCATGTAACTGGATAGATGAGAGTGAGACGACTACTATTACATACCATGAGAGAGACGCCGGTGGCGAAGTACCAGGCATTGGCAAGGGTGGCACCAGCAAGCTCAAGCTCTCCGAGGTGACCAGAAAACATGAGAGAAACCAGAGTTATCAGGTAGTAGAAAGCATTAGTAAAAATCATTGGGAGGGCAAATAAGATCTGGTTCTTGGCTTCCTCAACATCAAGCAATTTCTTTGTAATACAACCAAACCACGTTCCTCTATGTTCTTGACATCCAATACTGTGAACTGCACTCTCCAACAGCGGTGCAACATGCTCCGGACTTCCTGTTGACTGCATATCTGCTGCTGCTTACTTGCTTCTTTCCTGCTTCACCTTACGGACCTCAAGGATTGTATACAACTTTATTTGAATATCTGCTAATACCAATGAAACGTCCAAATCTATCATTGGTGTTGTCCGATTCTCTATCTCAATAGTATAGATTCGAGCTTGTGGTTGAAGTGAGATAGGTTCTTTTCATGCTTGTGGCAGCTTTGGACGTTTCATTGGTATTAGCCAACATTCAAATAAAGTTGTATCCAATTCTTGAGGTCCGCAATTTGGTTTCATTCCAAGTCGGTAATTTTAGTTTGAATTTATCAGGCTTTGATTAAATTTAATTTTTTAATTTTAAACCTTTGAGTTAAATTATAAAATGAGTTAATTATAAAAAAATTTCATTAATAAAGCTGACGTAACAAGCCATTTCAGACCAAGAATAATCTCTTTTTTAATTAAACGTCAAATTTTTCAATTATCAATAACAATTTCTTTTAATCATATTTCAAATTGCTTAATTTTATTTCCCCTCAAAAAAAAATTGCTTAATTTTATTTAATTTTAGCTAATTTTGTAACGATTTAATATCAGTTAAATCTTTTAAAACCTTAAAACTCTTATTTTAATGATTTAATTTTCAGTCTGATTTTTAAAACATTGGTAATGCCTATTTCTGTAATTATGATGGGTTTGGATAAGTTTCATTTGATGTTTGTTTAGAAATTTTATTAAATATCTAGAATTATCAGGCGAAATTCAATTATTGTTACCTTTGTCTACTTCTCATATGACAAAAAATGCCACCAATGCTTTTGCTATTTACTCAATTCCCCACCTCCTCCACCACACTACCTCTCCGTTGAATTAACTTGTCTTGTGCAACCTGAACTGCTGAAATTAGTGGAGGAGCTAGCAATGACAATGAAGATAAGGAAGAAAAGAAAGCTGAAGGGAAAATCGAATGAGTTGAAGTGCAAAAGGAAATTGGAGTTGATGATCCTAAGCATAATTCAACAATGTATGGATCAAAACAATGAAGTCAAAGATCATATGAATGAAGCACAAGGCAGAGAAGAGAATGGAAAATGGAAGATGCAGATGCAAGCTCATTAGGTACACAGCAGAAGTTGAGGATTCCTGTTAGTTACTTGGAGGGAAAAGTAACCAGGAAGTAACCAGAAGTGCAGAGTTGAAAAAACCAGCAAAAATCTAAAGCAAATTTCAAGAAGTTTAATCAGCAAAATCAAGTTTAGTTAGAGCTAATCAAATGCATGAAGCGTAAGCATTTCATAGCTGACAATCAGATTTGGATGTCAGCATTGTCTCCTGAAGACGTGTGCAGCAACTGGAACTTTCAGAGCCCATTTTTGCAAAAGCAAATCTGATCACTTTTGAGTCTTGCCAAATGAAGAAACTTTTGTCCTAGGCTAGTTTTTATCTCTCAAATCATGTTGTAGCAAGTTTTAAATGTCTTACAAATGTCAGATTCAGTTGCAAAAGGGACAAAGAGAATTGCTTTTGTGATTTTGCAAATAAGGGAAAATTTTACTAGCTTAGTTATTGCTCATCAGGTTATGCTTTTGTTCTCTAATTTTTCTAAGTTGTAGCAGGATGTTGTAGAGCTGATAAAAGCTCATGATCCTCATCATTTTCGCATAAAAAAAAGAGAGAGAGAAAAAATTAAAAACCATCATCAATACAAAGACTCAATGCCATTTTCCAGATTACATGTGTGTTCGTATGTTTAGCATGCAATTTTATTTTCTGAAGTTGAATAGTAGTTGTTGGTTCTGATTTATTCAAAATCTGAAGTTTGATTCTTTGTTTTTGCATATGAGAGTGAGTAGCTAAGGCAACACATACACAAAACAGAGGGTTTTAGAAGTTCATTTCGGGTCCAAAGAGCAAACACTTCATTTCTATATACACCATACATACACAGATTCTTGTGAGGAATCAAAGTTCCAATTTTCATACATTATACTTTCAGCAGATTACAAAGTCAAGAATAGAGGAGGAGTGTAAGAAGTGCAGTGCAGCAGATTTCTCCTTGTATTGAAGCAGACGTGAACAGTGCACAAGGTGTTTGACAAAAGGTTTCAACCAACATTGTTCCTCGACAGAGTTGTGCAGTGAAGGAGCTAACTTCAACCTTCAAGGGAGCATCTTCAAGACTCTCTTCGTATGTATAGGCATCTTTTTCTCACTTCTTCCACCACATTAACTGCTCTTATTATTTACCTTCCCCACGAACACATGACACACTTCTTGTGCTATCGGGAAAATATCTATGTTTTACAAATTTCCTAGCTAGTTGAAGAGAAGTTTGAAGCAGCTAAGCTTACACCATGATCAAGTTCCCTTAACAGTTTGGGCAGAACGATTGGAGAGTTGAAGATCAAGTTGGTGGCAGTCTGTTATGCGAAGAAGAGCAAGCAAGTAATTCTTAAATTCAGATGGATTAGAGTTTATTGTTTTTATAATTTTTTTGTTTTACTTAATATTAATTAAACAACATTTTGACTTGTATAATCTTATCATGCTATAACGTCCAGCTATTTTTACGAAAAATTGAAAGTTCAGATATTTAATTATCACTTTTTAGAATTTGGCTATAATTAAAATTTTAAGTTAATTTTATTTTTTTTGTAATTAACCCTATATATAATTTAATATAACATCTTTTTAGTTGATAATTGTAGAAGATAACAATTGTTTCTCTTTAAAGTTCTTATGGTGTTGTTTATTTCATAATATTATTTGCCGTATAATTTCTCAATAAAACACAATTTACGAAACAATACACCAAAAACAAGCTTTATGCTTAAGTATATGATTTTTATTTATTATAGACAAAGTCTATGAAAAGAAGAGACACATAGGAACAGGAGCAGCAAGCATAATGAAGCACAAACCATGAACAAAACTAGTTCATGGATTCTTCACATGTGGTCCCTGTCCTTTTGCTTTCCTCATTTACTTGCTGCTTTGCTTCCAGTAGCCTGTCAAAACAATTGAGGAAAGCCCTTTAGACCCTACAAAGAAAGAATCATGCTATGCAAGTGGAAAACCATTGTCAAGTCTGAGACACTTAATGGCAGCGTACCTTCTTCCTAGGCTCTCGGGGTTTTGACTCAGCCTTGGGAGGGGCTGGCTTGGAGGCCGGAGCTTTTGGACTACAGGATTTCTTGACCGGTGCGGCCGGTTGAGTGCCAACGGGTTTCTCAGCTTTCTGTGATGCCATTTTTTTTTTTCTGTGAGATGAGCTCCTAAGACTGAATTCCAAGCCGACCTCTGAGTTCTTGAGCTAGTCCTATAAGTCCATATATATAGGTTGGATTTGTCTGATAACAAATGATGTGGAATCAGAATCATGGGTCAGATCAAGTTGATCGTAAGATTAGATGGTGGCTTCAAGAGAATAGCACAACTTAAGTGGAGATGCGCAGCACAGGATGCATGATTGTCCATCAACATTATAGGATGCTTATTCCGTAGCAGAATTGACAAGTGTATTCCAGGAAAGAGACATAAGAACGGAATGAGTTGTATACAAAAATGAAGCTCGTAATTCATTACCTTAAGATGTCGGGTTGAGATCCGGTGTTTGTGGTTGTATTTAATATCACTTACACCTGGTCTAATTTGTCTTTAAGCTTCCTCAAAACTCTTCATATTTCCATGCAGCTTGGCTTGATAAAATAGACATCTGAATCTCAGAGTATTTGTGTAATATCATGGGAAATTCATATAAAAAAGAAGTGGAGAAATAAAAATCTTTATAAATCTGAAAATATTACTTTAAACCTGTGTTTTTAATTAAAAAATTGAATTAGAGTAGTTGTTGAATTGGTCTAAACTTGGAGATGATTTTGGTGCTACCAATCCTGAAAAATTATATCTTAATTCTTACAACTTAATATAAGTGAAAATGTGAAAAGAATCAGTAGACATTTATATGGAAACAGGGGCCATTTATGGAATTCTTGATCTGGAAAGGTGTTACTGTAGGATATAAAGGTGACATCATCAGAATTCCATTCTGGAATTCCTTTTAGGTGTCAAGGTATTGATGCTTAGTGATTTGTTGTGATCATATTCCTGACATTTGGATGTCTAGAAGAGCTCAACGGTACAATGAGTGAAGGGATCACAAAGGGAAGATGTATGGAACTTAGACATAAGCAAGTCCTGAACTGTCATTTCCTTTTTAATTTCAGTTAGTAAGCAGATTTTAAGCCAAACCCGAACTCTTTTCTTCTAAAGATTACATGTCAGTGTGTGTTCAGTTAAGAGAAGCTAAAGAGGTTGCTCACTCTTTAGTTCGAAATTCGAATTTGTATACTAGTCCCCACATTTGAGATAGGTTCCTGAGTTTTTACATTTGGAAACAACCTCTGTATTAGTTAGAAATAAGGCTGTATACTATTGGATCTCTTCAAATCTCGCGTATTAAGGAAATTTTTAATGAGTTGTTGTATTTGTTGTTATTTGAGTTTTTACTGAATTTTTATGGAGACCCTTTTTTCTTGACGTTTCTTAAATCAAAATTTATGTTTCCTCAAAAAGAAAAACAGATATTTGCTATTAATATTGCAGGAAAAAATTACATAAGGAAATATTTATTTAACAAATATCCACAATTGATCTGCTATCTGCTCACATATTTCATGTCATTGAACTATAAGTGTTACAAACTCAGATGATCTTACTGAATTTTGTACATGATAATCTGGAAATCAAGTTTTTTTTTTTTTCACTCAAGAGTCCATGAAGATCAGCAGATGTTATTGTACCATAATTTCATCAATCAACACACCTGCAAAACATGTAAGTTGTAGCAACTAAACTTTCACTTAGGATATGTGTCAGTGAGGTTGTCCCATTCTTAAAGCTACATAAGCCAAAAGCCTATATCCCACAAACATTAGTGTCAAAGCAGTGACATCCAACCATTTATGATCAAGACCAAGGTACCTGATACCAGAGAAATCCATAACCTTGCAATGCTTCCCAATTCCACACCTGAAGACCTCATTTGCAGAGTACTGTACCCCGATCAGTAGCTTGTAGCAGTAGTGACTAAAAGAGATGTACTTCAACCAAGCTATGAATTGAGGAATGTGTTGAATGTAGTATCCACCAGCTAGTAAGAACACAAGCATAATCACAGAAGCTAAGGTAGTGGCCTGTTTTACATCCATTAATATAGCTCCAAGAGCTAGTCCTAATCCTTGTGAAACTAGCACATTGAAGAGGACGATTAAGAGGGTTAATGCAAATGTCAGTAGGGAATGCTTGAGGCCTCCCATCCAGTATGTGATGGTGACGAAAATTGTCGGAAGAACAAGCTCCATAGGTAAGTCTCCAGCCATTCTTGCAAAGTAATAAGAAGAAAGTCGATACATTCCTGAGGAACGCTCTTTTATAAGCATTGGTTGCTCCTGAGGGAATGTAAATATGGCATTGAACATTGGGAAAAAGCCCCAGAAGATTGAGAAGAAGAAGAGCAATCCTACCTGTTCAAAAGTGGTCAATCATCAGAGTGAAGATGTTTTAAAGAAGATAATTGGGAAGCAGGATTCAAACAATACCTGATCTTGTAAGTGTGCGGTATCAGAATGCCACCATAAAAGGCCTGAAAGAATGGAAACTGACATAACCTGGAAAACTTTCAATCCTGAGTAAGATTCGTGCTTTCTTTCCTGCAATCCCCTTCTCAACAAGACTTTGAATTGCTGCCACCAGCTGGTAGTCCATTGGTTGTCAGAACCTGAGGAAAAAAATTCTTGACTGATTATCAAGTTTCTGCAGATACTACCAACAGAAAATTTCATACAATTAATGACAAGAAAGAGAGCAGACGTGAGAAATTCGCACACACTTAGTGATGATGGTGAAGGAAGAACAGGTCCCTGGAGATTTCTGTGGATTTCAGCTTTAAGTGCAGGGTACAAGTTCTTCCTGTAAGATGATATCAGATACTGCTTTGTTGCATTAAGGTCATCAGGATGGTCTACCACTACTCCATGCGACTCCATTTGATCATCTTGTTTCATATCAGGGACTAAACCTTCATAGTAAAACATCATGAAATTAAACATTATCTTAAACATGATTAGAGAAAGTACTTACAAAGTCTCAATCCTGATCATAAAATTACAGGTCTAAACAAACAATCAACATCACATTAATGTTTTTGACATGGAAGACTACTGCCAGGACATGGAAATTTTTAATGCAAATTGGAAGACTACGAATGAAGAAAGTAGAGAGAAAAGAGAACAGACAACTCAGACGAAAAGAGAACAGACAACTCAGACAACAGTAATGGTTCTTCTAACTACTCAGTCCCTGTCATGTCCCATGTTCTATATGATAAGACTTCACTTTACATTGGCAACTACTTCCTTTCACGTAAATGTTATTGAATCAGTTTTTTACTAAGTACATGAAGGATTTATAATTTATGACAGAAAGATAAGGAAAAAGAAACTTACCATTGACAAGATCAAGCAGAAAATCTGCAGGGTTGACATAATTATGTCCAGGAACGTAACCTATGGACCCGAAATACTCCATTACTCGACCTGCTTGGCCACTATAAATCGGATAACCATCAGACAACACGACAACTTTATCAAACATCCGGTACAACCTGCTTGAAGGTTGGTGAATTGTGGTGATCACAGTTCTACCACCTCGTGCAAGCCCTCTTAAAGTTGAAACAATGCGTTGAGCTGTGGTTGAGTCAAGTCCTGAGGTGGGTTCGTCGAGCAAAAGCAAACTCGGATTGACCAACATTTCTTGCCCGATACTGACCCGTTTGCGTTCACCACCGGACACACCACGAAATAAAGGTCCACCCACCACACTGTTTCTACACCTTGTGAGTCCAAGCTCTGCAATCACCAGTTCAGCTTGCTGTATTTTCTCTTCCCTGGTTAGCTCTCTCGGTAGTTTTAGAAGAGCAGCGTATGTTAACGTCTCAAGGACCGTCAGGTGGGGATAGAGCACGTCGTCTTGTCTCACAAACCCAGTTTTACGCTTCATAGTGCTAGAGAAAGGGTGGCCATTGTAAGTTATTCTGCCGGATAACTTACCGAAAAGCCTGCCGGCGAGAGCTGTTAAAAGGGTCGTCTTACCGCTACCAGAAGGTCCTAACATTGCGAGTACCTCACCGGGACAAACTATGCCACTAACTCCATTAAGCACAGTTCTTGTGGATTTGGGTTCATTAGGACCAAAACAACAACCTCCCTTTGTTGACAGATTGATACTGTAAGCCACATCTTCAAACTGAAAAAAAAAGAAAGAAACACCAATCACCATCAAAAACACTTACAATCACATCAATTCTTTAATGTTCGGTGGGGTTGTGAAACTGTGTATACCTTGAGTATCACTGGACGTATAGATTCACTGAAGATGGAGAACTTGGGTTCTTGTTGATCATGATCTTGTGAAGAAGGACTAACGCTAATGGAAATGGAAACAGAATCTCTTTTATCAGTAAGGGGGACATTAGAGGGACCATTTCCCACAATAACACTGCTGGTTTCTTGATCAGGAGGCATCATTTAGATAGAGAGCAAGCAAAAAATAATAATTATATGAATTGAAGAACAAGAAGAAGGGAAGGAGGCGGAGAATTTAAGAAGCTAATCAAGATTGATGTAAAGGTCACATGTAAGTGAAGAGACTCTTGTGAAGAGTACTTATAAAGCTCGCACACGCAGGGATAGAGATAGAGGGAAGAGTGTGTCAAGGCACGAGATAAGTGTAGAGTCAAGAGAAGCAATGTACGTATAGATCATGCACTATACTACTTTGGCTCAGGTACGTGTAGTGGAGGCATTTGTTTAAGTGAGTGTGTTAGGCTACGTGGAAGACTACTAGTCACGTAACAATGGATGTTTACTTTGCTCACTTGGAGTCAGGATTGTCTCTAGACCGAAGTTAAATCCAAACAACCAGATTAAAACAGCTATTATATTACATAAAATTAATTAAAATTTTAAAAAATAATTAAAAAAGATTACTTTATTCATAAAAATTTAAATTTTAATTAAAAAAGAAATTTTTAAATAAAAATTAATATGTTTATTTTAGCTTATAAAAATTGATTAATTTACAAAAATTGACCAATTAATTAATAAAATGATTGGTTTTTAACAACAAAGATTATTAAACTAACTCAAATCAAAGAGTTTAAAACTGAACTAAAATACTAGCCGATTCATATTTTTTACTTTTCTTTATATAACCGGCTAAACTGATTCAGGTTTTAAGACATTGTATACTCCAACTGCTTTCCAGCCTATAAAGAATAAAGGAGTTCAGATTCTCTGTCTAATATTATGGTGTCTTATTGTGTCCAATAAATCTCAGCCATTTATTTATGTGGGGTCCGTATGGGACCCGCGTGAGTCCCACAAAATAAATGACTGAGATTCTATGAGACAGAATAAGTCAGAGTAAAACTGGACAGAGGATCTGGTTTCAGAATAAAGTACCTTATGTACTGGGTGATGCTTCGAGCTTTCTAGTTGGATGGCTATTGCAAACAATTTTTACTATTATATTTAACACTACCTCTAAACATGTCAATAATAGGTCATATGAGTCCAAATTTGTGTGGATTTTAATCTATCCCAAAATTTGATTAAACCTGAAATATTTAGGTTGATCTTGACCCTTATCATATTTTAGATAGCTTGAATTTCAATTGAACATCGTTTTTAATTTTTAAAAGTTAAAAATATATATTTAATCAGATTTGATTTGAGTTTAGTTAAAACTTAAGTGTTAAATGGAAATACATATTTTTAGCCCAAACCTCATATATGGGTGATTTTTTTAAATGATTTTTTATGTTAAAAATGCTCCGAGCATGTCTTATGAAGTCATCAATGTCTCTTAATGGATAAGGTAACAAGAAAATATCAGTTTCGTTTCAAAACAACTGTCCGAAGAATTTTAGTTATTACTGATGTGGTTACAGACACGACATTACAAGAACCTAAGCATCAATTATTGCAAAGTCAATTCACTAAAAAGCAAGACACTTATCACATACATAACCCTTTGTTGAGGTCCAAAGAGCTTGATGTACGATTGGTGATTAAGCACCGATCAATCTAATTAGTGTAATGAAGAAAAATCCCAAGAAGATCGATGGTGGTCCTTGAAGGACCACCATTTCCATGTCCGTTCTGGACTTTATAGTGTACACCATCCTTAAAATGAATAAACTAAAGGGTCAAAGAAATTCAACCAATTTAAATATGATTTTTGTTAAATATTATTATGTATGATTCGTATATACACTCATGCAATCTTGGGGAATTTCTACAAAATATAGACATTCTTATAAATCTCACAGTCGTGGTCTTCTTTGTAATGCAAAGGTGAAGACATGGACAAGAATAATACGGATAAGAACATGACTAAGTCTTCCATTGACTTAAGCTATTTCCTATTCTTTAGGTGTAATCTAGTTTGTTGTTTTTCTGATACACTCTGTTATTTCCCTTACTTGTAACTATTTAAACATACACTCAATCTTGTAAACATGATCGAAATATACGTGATCATGTTTACAAGCTCCTCGTGCGTGGTATCAGGAGCTTCGGTTGTTCCTCTTAGCTTTTGGATTTGTTACCAACAAAAGTGACTCCTCACTCTTCATTTTTACTCGTGGCTCCTCCACAATTTTCTTTTTAGTCTATGTTGATGACTTGCTTCTCACGGGTAATTGGCAATCTTTGCTGCAAAACTTCATGATTGCACTCTCCACCAAATTTTCATTGAAGAACATGGGACCACCATCATATGTTTTGGGTATGGAACTAATTCCAAATTCGAGTGGTCTATTCTTATCCCAACGACGTTACATTCATGATCTTCTAATCAAGTTTAAAATGGTTGATTGTACTCCATGTTCCACGCCGTTATGCTCATCTACTCCTCTTCAGTTACAAGATGGCACTACCTCCGCTGATGGTACTCTTTACAGAAGTATTCTAAGGGCTTATCAGTATGTCACACTCACTGTAACATCCCATTACTTGTGGGAGGGTTAGATTGGTAAATGTGAGTGATTAATGAGAGTTAGAGATAAATTTCCATGTTCATGCATAAAGATGCCATACACTTATACATAGTTGTTACACGTGAAAATAATTGTACATGCATTCATGAATAATTCCGGGTATAATTGGATTGAGTTGTGATCCTTGGGAGTTTCGAGAATTTGAATTTTTGTTTATACTGGATATTCTATTGGTTAGTAAGAATATGGTATTTGTGAATTTTGGTGACTTTAAGAATCAATTTTGGAAATTTTAGAAAATAGGATAAAGAAAAAAAAAAGGAAGCTTTGGAGATAGTTGGATTGTAAAGATGATAGTTAAGGGAGTTAGTTTCAAAAGAAACTAAGTTAGAGTTTAGTCATTAAGAAAATGACAAGTGTCACTTAGGCTTTTGTACTCTTGTTAGAAGTAGGTTACTATTCTTTGAGAGTTGACAGGTTAAGTCTTGTCTAATTCCCTTCTTTATTATCATCTTTTTCAAACTTTCTTGTGAAACACAGAGTTTTCCCTCAAATAGCTTCTAAGAGACTTCTATGTTTTTCCTTTCCTTCACCAAACCCACTTTGCCATTTGTGTCTTCTACCCTAAGAAAAACTAAAAACTGGTTATTGTACTCAGTGAAGCAAGAAATTGTGTGGAGTTTAGAGCTTGAAGATTTTGGAGTTTTCAGCAGAAGGGCAACTGGAACGTTAATCTCCAGACGTTGCCGGATCTTCCAGACATTAGCTTCGGAAACAACTTGTGAGTAACCTAAACGGTCTCACTCAATTAATTGTTTGCTTTAGAATATGTTTTGA
>JAOSBL010000001.1:689623-702426 GCA_027568915.1 Erythroxylum roraimae | reverse complement strand
TCCTAGATAAACAAGTTTTCAAAGAATCTTGTACGATTGAAAGTGTTAGTAAATCTGATCTGAACAAGTTTTGCATTCAAGAAGGATTTAACGAAAAAGATAACACAATTCAACCTCCCCTTCTTGTGTATTGATTATCATTGTACTTACGTGTGATTCACTTCACATAACTCATTTCATACATGTGCACTATTGAATACTTATGATTGTGCAAATTGTGATAGTGTGTACATTATTTGTTATAGAGGGGCAACTAGAACGTCAACCTCCAGATGTTGCCGGATCTTCCAGGCATTAGCTTCAGGAGCAATTTGTGAGTAACCTAGACAGTCTCACTCAATTAATTGTTTGCTTTAGAATATGTTTTGAATAATGACATTGATGTGATTTGATTATGCTGATTCCGGACAACGAAGGTCCAGGGATTTTGATGTATGAATTAGTTAACAAAGTGCTCCTTGTATATGAATATGACGAAATAAATGCTTCCGAATGTGAAAATTGTGAATATGCATATGAATGCAAAAGTGTGCTCAACAGTTCTGTTGAATGCCGGACTACGGTCCGATGATGAGTGTGGTCTAAAATGGGAATGTGCATCCATGTGAATGACTGAGGCTATGTTATGTGAAACTTTCATTACATGAATGCATGAAAGATAAAGGAAGTTATGACCGGTGTCGCCAGGATAAAGAGCTTAAAGCTTAGAATGTGAATAGAGCCTCGAGCTCGAGTGCGACTGTACTTGGTATCCACTAAGGGATATGGGACGTTATTCGACAAAGCTCGACATCTATGAAGGGATGAGCTGGTAAAAAGGCACTCGGTCATAACGACACTAATAAATGGAAGTGAGTCTCACGTGCATTGCAAATTATAATTGATGTGTTTTGTATAAACGATGTGATATATTATGAATATGCAATGAGGTGAATATTATGTTACGTGTAATGATGTGATGCATGAATTGAGTGAATCATCGATGATGGTTACCTCATTGAGTTCGCAAAACTCACCAAAATTGCAATGTTGTCTTTTCAGGACCGAGAGACGACTTAAGTGACTAAAAGGCTCTACCAGCCGTATAGATTGTGTTTTGACAGGAAAAGTTGTGGCTCAAAGGTCAGTCAGCTAGCATTTGTGGACAGTTAGATAGACTGCATATATTTCCTCTCTCTCATGTAGTCTTTTTGTATTAGGTTTTGATGTTGTATCTATGGAAAATGTTGAAAGGCACAATGTAAACATTCGGGGATTATGAAATGAAATGAGGAGAAAGTAGTTTCAAAAAAAAATATTGTGATTTTTCTATTGATGCTTTATAGGTAAATCATGATATGATGCCATATGAAGTGAAGGTTGTGATCGATCGTAGCTCGCTCTTATCGAAAGATATGTACCGAAATGACCTTTGGGCGTCCCGGTGTGTACCCTGCGGTAAGGGGGCGCTACACTCACTCGCCCGAATCTCAGTTTTGCTATCAACAAACTGTCACAATTTATGCATCAACCTTCAGAGATTCACTTCATGCAGTTAAAGCGCATCCTTCGATATCTCAAACATACTCACGATTTTGGACTCCAGTTATACACACCGTCTCATCTACAATTAGAAGCATTCAGTGATGTCGATTGGGGGGGAGATGCTAATACCAGAACTTCGACCTCGCCTTATGTTGTTTATTTTGGTGGTTCACCGATCTCTTAGAGTTCAAAACGTCAACACACGTGGCTCGCTCATCGATAGAAGATGAATATCGTGCTGTAGCATCCTCCGCCTCTGAACTCATGTGGCTCCAAAATCTTCTCTGTGAACTAAAGGCACCATTAACAAAGTCTCCTATCATTCACCGCGATAATCTTGGTGCTACATATGTTTGCTCCAACCCTGTGTTTCACTCCCGTATGAAACATCTATCTCTAGATTATCATTTTGTCAGAGAACAAGTTCAACGAAAATGCCTACAAGTCACACACATCTCGACAAACAAGCAGATTGCGGATGCATTAACAAAGTCTCTTCCTCGCCCAAAGTTTGAGGAACTTCGAGACAAGATGAATATCGTTGGTGTCGACTTCATCTTGCGGGGGTGTAATACGGATAAGAACATGACCAAGTCTTCCATTGACTAAAGCTATTTCCCATTCTTTAGGTGTAATCTAGTTTGTTATTTTTTTGATATACTCTGTTATTTCCGTTACTTGTAACTATTTAAACATACACTCAATCTTGTAAACATGATCGAAATATACGTTTATCACAATCTTTACAAAGAACACATACGGTTCAAATGACACGTTTAAATGGCAAGGGAGTTTCTAAATAATTACATGACTTGTAACACGAACATATCAATACTCGTGCCTATGTGCATCTATATACAAAAAAGAACGCGATTTAAGGTACAGTCATTTTCCTATTCATGTCTTTTCCCAAAAAAATAATATAAAACAAATCTAAAATACACTCATGTCATAAGTAGTATTCACAACAGATTAGGCGGATTTTGGTATAATCCTATTTTTGGAAGGACTCCAAACCGTATTAGAATTGTTTAAATAGGTTTGGTATGTTAAATGATAATTTACATACAATTATTTCAACTAGGGCTTACATATAAATATCTTTTTTAACCCTAGTTTGATGTAATCAATATTATTATTAAATAGTAAAAATAGTCTCTCTTGCTCTTGAACACCTAAACACGCCAAAATTGATCGAATCTCGTTAAAAATCTTTTTTTGCTATTGTCTTTGAAAATTTTGAAGGATCTAGTTTCGCAATATATATATATATACATATTCTGCCATTGTTGCTTCGAATTGAATCTGACAGTTGCTTATTAAAAAAAACCTGAATCAACAACTATGAACTTTCCAGAATTTAATTACAAGCAGAAAATTTTAATATACAACAAATAAATCAACACACGAAATTTGTTAACGTAGTTTAGCACATAAGGCTTAAGTCTGCAGGGCCCTCAGATTAATTGTAACATTCGAATACCCCTTGAGAGGATATACAGATGTCGCACAAAACAATCCTAAAACATACCAAAATATTCCAGAAATTCATTGAAAATAAGTTAACATGCTTCACATTCATACTGAGTTATATACAGAACATCATGTACATATTGTACTCATCATATACATGCCTTACATACAAATCCATCATGTATTACAGTTATTACAAACCATTTATACAAAACACAATATGTTTCAACACTTTGAAATACAACTTAAAACTTAAACACAACATTTTCCAAAATCATATCACGTCCCTCATTGGCCAATGCGATTGTTCTAGCCTTAAGTCTTCTTATTAGAACCTACACAGAGGCAAAACCAACCGCGCTAAACATATAGCTTAATGGGGAATAACTAAATAGGATACATAATAGCGACTGTTTCTAATAGTCAACTAACATTCACATGTACTGAATCAGGTCATATCATAAGCAATCTTTAATTGTTCATATTAAAAAGCAATCTAAACATTATTTGTCTCAGAACAGAATGTAATTCTTCAGTACAAAACATTCTTGCTTCAGAATAAAACATATAAGTATCAGAACAAAACATCATTACTTCAAAATAGAATGTACAAGTCTCAGAACAGAATATAATTGTGTCAAAACAGAGCAAAAATTGTATCAAATTAGAATATATCTTGTATCAAATCAGAACTTATCTTGTATCAGATCAAAACATATATCATAACCCAAAACAAAGTAGCCTACTAGTCCTTTTTACAGAAGTGGGTAACGAGACCAGAACAGAAGATACCTATGATTGGTATCGAAGAAATAGAAGAGACTTAAGTCTCTGAAACAGAAGACACTAAAGTGTCTAAGATCAGAAGACATTGGAGTGTCAAGTACAGAAGACACCGAAGTATTTAGATACAGAAGACACCTTAGTGTCTAGTTACAGAAGATACCTTAGTGTCTAGTTACAGAAGCAGCTACAGACTCTTCTAGGCATGCCTATTTACCCACGACTAGGACTTGGCAGTTTTAAAAAGAAAACATTTCAGATTTCGGAATCACATGTAAGTGATGTAGTGCTAACATATGACTTTATTCCATTTTGCTCAAATTTAACATATTTATTCACATTTGATCAAACTTAACATGCCTTATAAACATAAATATTTGCAATAATGCACCAATGAATACATTAAGTAATTACACATTACATGTATTCGCACAAGTTCCTAATTCACAAACATTCACAACTAACACATTTCTCTTGTTCTTTAAATCACATTAGCATTCATAAGTAAACTTCATTCCTTTAACAACTTATAAGTTCCAAAATTAGATACTTTGTTATCGAATAACACCTTCCTTAAGGTGTTACTTCAATTAATAATCTAAACCTTATTCAATCTTTAATAAACTAATTCTACATCAAACTAGGTTCATTTTACACCTTAATCAAGTCCAATTACACCATTAAAAAGTGCCTTAACATTATATAGTCCAACAAATGTACGAAACCAACCTTTTTCCCTTCAAAGAATTTTCCACTACCGTAGGAAGGTGCCATATAAATCCCATAATCGTGGGATGCCCATTACCTTCATTTTGTTTCCAAATTTAACTCCTTCATACTCCATCCAACACACCTTCACCAAAGTCCATCAATTTCACTTCAATTCTACCTTATTCATGCTTTAATCCCTTATCAAATTCATGTCCAATCCAATTCAAAAATCATTCATTAGGCAACTCACAAATCATTATCTTTCATACATCAAAACCAAAACAGGATTTGTCATACAAGGATCACTTTTTCATCACTCATTTATCATCATCATAACATGTATTCCATACCAATTCAATCATCATAGAACTTGTATTAATACATGCTATCAAGTTTAAAATTTCCTTACATGTTTAACTTCAAGTTCCTTCTTCAACGAACAAGCTAAACTAGCCTTCATGCAACCAGCACACTTCCAGGATCAAGGTGAAATTAGGATGATCTCAACACCTAAAAATAGTATAAAAGATAACAAGATCTAGCTTCCTTGATGCAGCATCTTGCAAAGATGTCAAGTGATGAAGATCCAAATTGAAGAAAAATCTAGGAGTTTATGAGAGTAAGAGAGAGTTTTGGTAAAGAGGAGCAAAGGCTAGTGAAAATGCAGCAGAAACATTAAATAGACTGGAGTGATTCAGCACTTGTTTAGTGTTAGGTATCATAAATTTGAAAGGGCACATGTCTTTCAGTGAATCAACCTACATGTCACACATAGAAGTGAGCCACTTGTCCTCCATTTAAGCTACCAAATGTCACAATTCTATTAGGTCATTTGTCACACAATCAATGTTGCCAAATGTCATTCGATGTATAGGCTTAGTCATACTATTTTTCATGTACCAACTTATCTTGCCACTTGACAATTTTCTTAGTCCAAATGTACATTTTAATACTTCAATTTCCTAATGGTACCTATTAATTCCAAGTTACTAATCATGGTCCACCAAACCAAGATTCAAGACATATATAATTCACAATCATGTCACAATTTGAACACCTATCACATTTACTTTCATGAACATGTAACATTTCAACTAGGGTATAAATTGGGGCGTTACATTAATCAACTTTCATCAAAGTATAATAGTCTTAAATAAGCCTTTAGTGAGCCGACATCACTCACCCCTTAACACTACCCACTTATACTCACATCCCGTGAAAGTATTTCATATCTAATAGCACGACTACCTTGTGCTAACTTCAATAGAGGATTTTTGCAACAACGAACGATAATAAAGATGAAAATAATATCTCAAGTGATTAAATCAATAATAACATAAACAAAGAAACACTTGAGTTAAGAGACACTCCCATATACGTGCAGTCTCGTTAAATCGAAATTATGGGAAGTTGTCCAACAAAAATCTTTTGAGAATCTTTCGAACTGATCATTGAAGAAACCCACTCATAATAGCTACAAAAGTCATCAATCGGATATATGTTTCATCACCGAAGAAACCCATAGACAGTAGCCATAAAAACCATCATAAGAACATATAATTAATTACTAAAGAAACTCAAAAACACAACTGCTCAAAACAATAGAGGGATGACATGTTTTTCACAAACTAAACCTTGTAATCAATCACCGAAAGCCCACACTGACAGTATCCCAACCAATCTTCAATCAAGTATATAATTGATATCACAAATACCTCAAACATATGACTGCTAAAATCATAATATCTCACGCAACATGGACTGCCAAAATCATAATAAATCACTGAAGCATACCAACAAAAACGCAATAACACAAATCATCAGTTGAACATGTAATTGATCATCAAAGCACATAAAATGCGGCTGCAATTATAGATGGATGGACTGCATATTGTTCACCTGATAGACTCCTTATACAAACAAAAGTCTGCTGCCGAATTTATATGCTATCACTGCAAAACCTCCCACAACGCAGCAGAACAAATTAATAGATATAACATATAATTGTTCACGAAAGCACAAAGAAACACAACTGTCAAAATTGATGATCTTGGTTGCTTATTTTTCCACACAAATATACAAAAACATAGCTGCCAAAAATCTGTAAATTTATGATAAATCTCCTACAAGTTTATCTCCAATAAATCCTATCTTTTCTAGGATTCTATCTCCAAGTTTATCTCCAATAATCCAAGATAATGAAATCCTATACCAAGGTAACTTGTTATCATAAAGGATATACCTAATATATCAAAATACAAATAATGCCCAAATAAAATATCTTAACTGTTTTATTTTATAATACTTTATTCTTGTCATATTCTTTCTAAATAAGTAGCATCAAAGAATAATTGAGGTAACAATGAATTCAATAGCAAAAGTTTGAAGTAGGTAAGTTCAATGGACCTAAGAATCTCATATTATGGCAACAAAGAGTGAGGAATTTATTGATGTACTACATCATAGATATTGTGTTCCTAAGGAGTTATGAAAGAAGTTAAGGAATCAATATGTGTGTTAATGTCTCTCACAAACAAGTTGTATTTGAAGTAGAGACAATACAAGCTAAAGATCCAAGAACGAACATATTTAGAACAATATATCAATGCTTTTGATCAAAAATAATTAGTGACCTTCTAAGGTTATAAGTAAGCATTGGTGACAAAGATAAAAGTGATGAACTTACTTTGGTTTTTAAATTTTTCTTACAAATATGTGGTAAACACACTCATATAATAAGGCAAAGAGACTATTAATGTAGAGGACATAACAATTATGCTATTAGATTATAACCAACAGAAACTATAAAGTGGTAAAAACTCTAAAGGTAAAAAATTGCATATGAGTAGTAAGTAGAATAAAGATGGCTTGTCTAATAGAAGTTATAATAAGAGTAAAAAAGATAGTTTGGTGTTATAAGCTCAGGAACACTAGACATATCAATAGGGAATATATAAATAAGAAGAAGCAAGATGACAAAAGAAAGTATAATAAGTCATTAAGGTTAAGAAAGTATAATAAGTCATTAAGGTCTACTAATATAATGCAAAACGAGGATTCAAATTGTGACAACAGAGACATGATTTACCTTTCAACTAGTCAAGTTACAGACTTATGAATTTTGGATATGTGATGTTAACATCACATGATAATAAACAATAATTGGTTTGTTTCATATACGCCAAGCAACTTGGGCATTATTTGGTTGAGAGATGATAAAGTTTTAGAAATCGTCATAATAAGATAGGACAAAACTATGATATTTAATGGTATTGTTAGGACATTGAGTAATGTTCAGAATGTACTAGATTTGAAGAATAACTTGATCTCTTTGAGCATCTTATATATTAATGGTTTTGACTATGAAATCGATAGAGACAACATTAAGGTAGTTAAGTTTGTGCTGACTGTAATGAAAAGGCCAAGAATAACGTAGACCATCTACATACCAATAAGAAGCATAGTTATAAATGGAGAAGTTATTGCGGTAGATTCAGAGGAAGATAGAGTTTTGTGGCACATGCAGTTGATCATCTTAGTGAACGAGTGACAACAAAATTTTATAATAGGAGCTTATTGAATGTTATGAAGCACTATAAATCAGATTTTTACAAGTTTTGTGTGCTTAGAGAATAGTCTAGAGTGACATTCAAGATGAACAAGCATAAAATTGAGAAAATTTTAGACTTTGTGCATACTAACCTATGGGATCCTTTTAGAGAGTTTTCATTGGATGGATCTTATTAGTTTGTTACTTTCATCAAGGATTTTTGAAAAAAAAGGTATACATCATGAAATAAAAATGTGAAGTTTTTGCTCAGTTTTAGGCATAGAAATCGAAGGTAAAGCATTAAAAGAGCACAAAAATTAAGTACTTAACATTAGGCAATGGTATTAAGTATACAGACTCTTAATTCTAAATTTTTTTTAAAGAGCATGACATTCAAAGGCATTACGTAGTTCATAAAATACAATATAATGACATTTTGGAGAGGATGAATAGATCCATAACTGAAATGGCCAAATATTTAAGGTTGAATGTAAGGCTCCTTAAAAAATTTTAAGCCAAAGTAGTTAGTATGACATGTTATCTTATTAAAATATTACCACATACTTCATTAGATGAGATAGTGGAAAAGGAAGTATAGACAAGAAGTAAATTAGATTTCTCTTGATTAAAGATATTTGATTGTTCCACTTATGTGCATGTCTTTAGTGATCAAAACTTGATCCAAATTCAAAGAAATATATCTGTAATAACTATCTTATAAGTGTAAAAGGATACAAGTTTTAGGATCCAATATCAAAGAAAATGATTTTAGAAAGTATGTAGTGTTTGATGAACAAAATATATTGAAACGAATGTATGGAGATGATGTGTTAGGTTCAGTAGATAGTAGTATATGCTCAAAGGTAGTACAAATAGAATTAGAATAGTCTAGAATAGATGTTAATAGAGTTAAAAATTCTGATTCAAGAGACTATGTAAGGTGAAAGCAGTATCATGGTATAGTCACATATAAAGCAAGACATATTATTAGGCCTCTAAACATGTTTAATTGAGAAGGGTCAGTTTCATTAACACTTATCGTCAGTAACATGGATCTAACTACTTTTAAAGAGGTTGTGTATAATTAAGAAAAAGATAGAGGGATTAGTGTTATAATAAAGGAAGTGGGTATTGAACAAGGTAGAGTCCAGTGCATTGTGATAGTAAAAGTGTCACTCATTTGACAAACGTATACCGTCCAAAGACTAAGTATACAGATTCAGGTTTCACAAGATAAAAGAGTTAATTACATATGATTAGATGTTATTAGAAAAAAGTTCACGCTTCAAAGAATCTAGCTAACATGTTGATAATGTTGATTAACACGAAGAATTTCCAGCATTGGCTAGACATAATTAATATCTCTAGATATTAAACATGGCTGCAACCTAACCTATTTGGAGTATATTCATCAATATGGAAATTGTTGTGTATGACTTATGTACACAAATCTTAGAGTATTTCTTGTGTATTCATACTTCTGTCTTTGCTCAGAAGAAATAGTGTAACATATGATATGAGACATGATTATGTGTCAAATAGTATTTGTGACACGATGCTTCATTTAGAAACACAAATTTTGGTGTAATTTTTTTTTTCAGATTTTAGATCATATAAAAATTATGTTTAAAATAGATTGAGGATTGTAAAAGACAATTTACATAGAATTGAATTATCTAGTGTTTACATATAAATATCTTTTGTAACTTTAATTTAATCTAATCGTTATTATTATTATTAAATAGTGAAAAACAATCATTTCTACTTTTAAGGAGGGAAACACACTAAAATTAGTCGAACTTTATCCAAATTCTTCCTTTTCTTGTTATTTTCTTTCATACTATTATACTTTGGTACATTCTTTCTGAAAAAAAAAATAGTAATTAGTTTTATCTTACTCTTACCAAACTCAATATACTAATAAGACAACAACATTGGATTTAAATGGTTAACTTAAACTTCGAAGAATTCCCACCATTAAAACCAAACCCAAGTATTCCAACAAATGTACTTTTGTCTCTTTGACATATGGCTTGTACGAAGGCACAGTGGTCTCTCCTTTTTCAGAATGGCTCTGCCCTGGAAATTTTATAAAAAGGAAAGGTGGGTTCTTTCATGGCTTTATAGGTGGCAAATTTCCATTCAATTGGAGAGATTGCGGAAGAGATTGTGTCGTGTTTCCTATCAAAGGTTCGCTTCAAGGTGGCGTCAACATCATTGAAAGGCTTGTGCTTTTCTACCATCTTTTCCTTTCATCTTCCTTTTCTTCTGTCCCTTACATGGATCTTTAAACAATAATATATGTATTATGTATATTATATATAATTGCTTTTTTATCATAAGTGCCGTGAGTAGATTGCGTTCTCTTGGCACGACGTGTTCGACAAAACATGGCTAACATGTTTTGGAAAAGAATAAGTTGGTAAGATGTCATACTAATTACTAAAAATGGAAGAAAATTATGTCCATTATAATTACTTAAAATAAAACTTAAGAGCTAAGTTGTATAGTTATATGAGTAATATTTAATTGACTCATATGTATTGTATATAAATTTAAGAAAAAAGATTTTATATATTAAATGTTATAAAAATTGATAATTTGATTGATTTTAACTTTTTTAAATTATTTAAATAATCATAAATTGACCTTTATTATGAAGATATAATAAAGTGTTATTTGTTAGAAGGGTGCATGCTATTATAACGAAGTATAAATAAGTTTATATTAGTTGGTGGAATATCGGTTGTGGTTAGGGAACAAAAGCATTTAATTAGAGTTTTGGGAAAATGTTGATACTTCAACTCTTTATAATGGCAACCATTTGGAATAATCGAAATCTCCTGTTCTTTTTAATCTTGAATAGTGGATGCTTCCACTTCGACTAAGTAGTGTTCGATTTATTGACCTTTTCAATGAGGCTTCATCTTTTGTATTTAATTTCTAATATTTTATTAATAAAATTTTTAGTTTTATAATATAAAAACAATATGTTTACCACAAATACAAATTATATTATTATTAAACATACTATCATAATACTTATAAATGATACAACTATATAATAGTAGAAAATATAAAAATAAATATTTTTATTACAAACTGTTATCTTCACAAGTTTTTTAGTATAATAGGATACTATCAATGTAGATCAAAGCACTGTAGAGAATGAGCTCAAAGATTTTTGTCATGCTCGGTTGAAATAATAAAGGGGCAACATTGAATCCAAATAATATAATACTCTATTAATATTAAGTATTCAGAATTCAAAAGATTTTCTTGTATTTATCGTAAATGTTAATTGCAAGTTGTCAAAATCTATAAAAGAAGAAAAGATTAGAAGCAATAAAGCAAAATGGATCGATACAAGTGTAAACACAAGTTATGTGAATATAACTACAAAAAATTACAATAATATATTCTTGTAATTGAAATTAGGAGGAAAAAGGGGAAAAAGGCAAAGTAGTTGATCATGTATTTTTCGAAAAAAACAAAACCTTTTGGCAAATCACATAAAATAGCCCCTGTGATATACTTGATTATTCATCTTAGCCCTTGTGTTTTTAATTCGTTCACCTTAGCCCCTGTATTTTTTATTCTCATTCAAGATACCCCAATTAGGTATTTTCGGACAAATTTGCCCTTAGATTATTGAAATACATTTTTTTTAATCTCTTGATTCCAAGGGCAAATTTGTTCTTAAAATACCTAATTAGGGTATCTTGAATGAGAATAAAAAACACAGGGGTTAAAGTGAACGAATTAAAAATACAAGGATTAAGATGAATAATCAAGTATATCACAGGGACTCTTTCATAGGATTTGCCGAACCTTTTTGTCACGACAAAACTACACAATACAAAGTCAAATCTCTGAAATAAACAAGTATATTAGCACAACCCTAAAGAGTAAAGAAAGCAGCTTTTGAGGTCAGATTTGCTGGAGTCATGTAGGCTTTGGATACCTGTACTTTGTGATCTGGAAATATCTATCTTGGTGATTGATACCACAAATCCATACTTTTAACAACTGTAGCTTACACTAATTGGATTCTCTTATTCCATTTTTGCATATCTAAATTTGCCAACTGTCCTATGGCTGTTACACGTTACTTCTCAAATAGTGACTTCATATTTATCTTCTTTTTACTACTCACCAACTCATCTATTTTATAATAATTTTAGTCAGGAAATTTTAAGTTATGTTACAGATTCATTGGGATGAGATCGATCTTTGAGAAACTTATAACAGAACTTGTTCGAATAAAAATTAGAGAATTTGGTTTTGTCATTAGTGTATGCGTAAGTGAGGAATGATGTCTTGGCATGATTTATTGGTTAAATGAACAACTAATTAGGTACTTGTTAAGTGCCTGCAGCATCACACTGCTTTCGTGTTGGATGAGAAAGAAAGAAACCTGGGCGCGGGTGGAGGAAAATCCAGCATAATGGTTTTAAAGTTTTGTTGTATGACAATTGACAATGAATGATGCTTTATGTGATTATTCCAAAATTAACATGTAATTGACATAGTATCTGTATTGACTACAAAACGGTATAAAAATAGGTTGTAATGGTATTAGGATGTGGTTGGGTCGGTTGTGCCAGGTCCAGGCCCAGGTCCGGGTCCATTCATCCGCAGCCTATCTACAGGTGTTAGTCTCTCTTGCAAACGTAAAGATCTAGGTAGAGACCTAAACCTAGCATGAATCCCATATATAAGGTACTATTTCGCTATGATACAGGTACGACAATACAACCCT
>JAOSBL010000001.1:655826-674255 GCA_027568915.1 Erythroxylum roraimae | reverse complement strand
CATACAAATCTACTCAAATCTCAAAGTCTTCAAAACCCATCAATTCTCTTCTCATCAATTTTCTTAAAGCACAAAAATATCTCTAACACAATTCATATACAAAAACACTCATTTTAAATTTATTTTAATATTTCTAATTTCCACCAAAAATTTGGGATCCAACACTTTTGTTATGCTAATAGCTTTTCCTTGAATCTGTCTTAGTGAGAAAAGCTTAGGAATCATGGCTAGAGGTCTGGGAAGAATACAACAATTGTCTTTCGTGTTGGGTGACTAGAGAGAAAACCTTTTTGATATCAGTTAAATTTTGAATCAACATTATCTGAGACCTTACTGTGGTATATGAGTCACTAAGTCCCTTTAAAAAACGAATAACACAGTCAGATTCCTGGTAGGATCTTATAGTAGTATTAACATCACATGAGCATTGAGGATTGCTTCTGCATTTTGGTATTGTCCTAAGATTATAGAGTTTGTCCCAAAGCATTTTAAGGTGTGTATAATAGTCTGTAACAGAAAGACTTCCCTGTTTAAAGTTGTAGATTTCTTCTTGAAAGTTGGAGATACGAAAGGAATCCGCTTGGCAAAAACAGTCATGCAGATCCTTCCAAACGTCAGTAGTTGAATCCAGCCAAATGATGCTCTGTGCGATGGATTCATTGACAGAGCACATGAGTCAAGACAAAACCATGGTGTTGCAACATTCCCAATACACAAAGGTAGGTTCATTTTTGTTTGGTATGGTAATGGATAAACTTTAGCTTATTTTTAGATAGGAGAGCCATCTTCATTGACCTTGACCATGAGTGATAATTGGGTCCAGTCAAAGGAGATGATACCAAGATAAAAGAGGGATTCTCATTGGGGTGAAGACAGAAAGGAGATGCTAGGTGATCTTCAGGCTGACTACTGACCTGATTTCCAGCAACATGAGCATAAGAAGGCCCAGACATGATGAGGAAGAAAAGAGAAACTAAGGAGGGAGGCTACTATGCCGAAAAAAAGGAACACAAGAATTAAGGAGGAGACCGATAAAGGTATTGCTCTGATACCATAAAAAACTGTAATTTGGGTGAAAAGAAAAAAATGTATTTTCTCCACTCATTATTGAATGATGAAGGGCTAATATTTATAGCCACTTGTACAGAGACAGCTAGGAGGAAAACATAATTGTAACAAACTTCGGCAAAAATAGAAAGGGAAAACAAAAAAGAAGAAGGAAAATAGGAGAAATAGAAGGGCTCCATCAGTAGGCCAGGTCCTATTTACATTAGATCCAGTGAGCAAAGAAGACAGCAACTAATGGTCTGGTGGAAGACTGGGCCTAAGTCATAAGACTGGATCAAAACCCTACCTGATCAAGACCCGGATCCAAAAGCCCACACAAACCCAAAAAAACCTAATCGTGGCTCCAAAACTATCTAAGCTCAAATCTCACAACATCACCGTTTTCTCCATCTTCTTCTCTGTCATCGACAGCGATCGCTATGTTGCCTGGTTCATCAATTTTACATTGAATTACACTATTATTACTATTCACGTTAATAGATATTCATATTTTAATAAAGTATTTTATTTTATTATTTTTACCTATTTTTATTTTTATTTTTATTTATTTACTATATATTAATTTTATGATTAAACTTTTTAATTTATCAATTTAATTTTCGATGCAATTTTTAAAATATTAGTCAAAGATAGTTTTTTTTTTGTATTAATGAAAAAAAACGAGACCGATTACAAAACAAAACGAGGAAAACAAATCTCCGGTTGATTTTGTAAGAGGAGCTTGTGGCAACCTATAGGTGTAGTATTAAAATAAATGACTCCATCATCTTTGAATGCTAGTTGAATTCAAAGATAGTTGAATTCTAGTGAGTATATGTGCTCCAAACCAAACTGGTGATGAAAGGACATGGTTGGCTACAAATCCACGACCAACTTACGAATCCCATTGTAGTTTTTAGGAACAAATTCTTTCTTATTGTGTGGCGGGTCAAAGATGTTTGTTCGAAACCATTTTTGCTATTTGACATAGACAAGAAGTGTCTGTAATGATCATGTTCTGTACTAAAATACATATCTATCAAAATAGAACCTAAACATTATAGGTTTTGAGTATGTTTGGGGAGATTGCACTAAGCCAATTCACGCAAAGTCCGATCGTGTCTTTGCACCTAAATTGCTGACAGGGATATGTAAGCAGAATCCAGCTGAAAGTCTGAAGTGACTTCCACTTAACAGACATGTACGACCCAATTTAGTTCAGAACTTCTCGATAGAGATGTCACGATATCATTCTAAAAGAAGAAATAGATTCTAAGTTCATCAGAATTTATAATAAATTTAAATATTAATAATAAAAATGAGTATGTTAGACTTGAATTAAATATATGAATAGTCGTGAATTATGTCCTTGAGATTTAAGAGTTTATTATTGTGTAAATTTATGAAAATCTTACAAGCAGGGATGGAGCCAGAAATTTATGATATGAGGGTTCAAATATTTAATTTTTTTAAATTTTAGGAGCCCAATATATCACTAGCCCCAAATAACTTCATCCTCGTATATGTGTGTATATATATATATATATATATAATATTTAATTTTTTAAAATTTTGAGGGACCCAGTGCACCACTAAGTCCCATGTAGCTACGTCTCTGCTTACAAGTTAGGAAAGATCATGAACCTAAATTTAGGCATTGATTAATACCGTGTGTGTGTGTGTGTGTTTGTAATATTTTATAATAAATTAAATATTAATAATTAAAAAATGAGTATGATAGACTCAAATTAAATATATGAATAGTCATGAAATATATCTTTTGAGATTTAAGAGTTTAGTATACTTAATTATGTGTTAATATATGAAAATATTACAAGTTTGGAAAGATCATTTATCTAAGTCTAGGCATTGATTAATACCAATTTTTTAAAAACTATACCAAAAGTTAAATCGGTAAGATAAAAAGTTTAAATTTAAAAGGTCCAACTAATATTAGACTGTTATAAAACAAAAAATTGAATATAATTAAAAATTTTGAAATATAATTGAAGGAGACCATTCTTACCTATAGGAGAATTTGAAGTTTAATTGAAAAAAGAGACTGTTAAATAAAATTAATTAATTAATTTTAATTAATTAATAAAACTGACTGACTAATTAATAAATTGGTTGGTTTTTAACAATAAGAATTATTAAAGTAAATTAAATCAAAACTAAAAAAACGAACCGAAAAGTCATCGTGTTCAAAGTTTTCGGAGTTAAATTGATCGAACCAATTGAATTTTTAGTCATTGAATAATCCTATATGTATATAAGATTATCATAATAAAAGTGTATTAATTAAAATCTTTCTTTTTCTTATAATTCTTAATGTTTAAGAAAATAGTTGGTACTTCTTCTTCTTTGTTCAACAGTTCAATAGCTGGACAACACTTTAGATGAAAAACAAAGAAAAGGATTGGACGCAAATGGCATCTCTTTTCGGGAACATACTTTAGAAATGCATAGAAACACGATCATTGAGAATGCTTGAGGCTTGTTTACACATATTTGGATTATTGGAATCTATAATTAGTGAAAACCTACTATTTGTGGTATTGACCTTTTGTTTTTCTACATATTTAGGTTGGAATAGCTTAGAGGGTGTGTTCATATTTTACTATTTAACATTTTTAAAAAGGAAAAAAAATTATGAGTCACCATTTTCTTCGCCACATAATTATTATCATTGTCGTTAATTAAAGGATTAATTAATTTTAACTCTCTTGTAGACTGATTTTTTTAATCTTTATATTTAAATTTTTATTATTTACCTCTTTACGACAACGCTGTATTAGAATTTAAGAATTTTAATAATACGCTATTTTAAGTAAAAATAATTTAAATATGAACGAAATATGAAAAATGTCAAATTATAGGAGTTCTTGGGCATTTAATCCTTAATTAAAATTTCTTTATATATATATATATATATATCATAAATTATTTGTTACTGTATAAGAATAAATTAAATAATATCATAATTATTATATAGGATGCTCTTTCACAAAAGGGTATCAAAAATTTTGTATGAAACTCTTTTACAGCTTAGGGAAAATGAAAAATAACTGTAAGACTTCTGTGGATAGACTTTAAGTTGCTATTATCATATAGGTTAACCTAAAGTTTATGGTAAAATTAAATTCCAAAAAGAGGGGTTTATGGTGAAACTTTTCCTTATGTTTTCTTATGATCACAAGCTTAAGCAACATAAATTTAGGGATGAGTTAGCCCATGGCCTAAATTAAGATGCTTTCAATGGACTGATTAAAAAATTAAAATCAGGCTTAGATTGACATGATATCCAATCCTTCTAAATAAAATGAGATCGTTTTATTTAAGAAAGTTGGGTCTCGAATAAGTCTGAGCATAGGCCTAGGTAAACTAAGGTCGAACTCAATTAAAAAATATATGTTTTACACTTTTAATTTTTTAAAAAATTGGGAGGCTCCCATGGACATCACTACATAAATTTGGTAAAGTTGTTTTTCTTTTGGAAAATATATATACAAACTTATTTTGCTATTTTTCTCATTTTAAAAATACTTTATTATCCAAATTTATTTATTAAAAAAACAATTTGTAACATTAAAAATACTAAACAATAATTTGATTAAAAGGTTATCAATAGTAACCATCATCATATAGCATCATGTAGTCCTTCCTAAACACGTCAAATTCTATACGTAACCTTAATGGGATCAAAGAGGAGCAAAAATGAGCTAGTTTGAATGTTCATGCAATATTCACCTGGAAAATGCATTCCTACAAGCTTGATTTGTCCTGGTAAGCAGTTCAGCAGAAGAACAAATCCTGAATGCTCATTCATTCAGCAACATATAGGCAATCTAGAGTAATTCAGGAGTTCCAAAATTGAAGAACCAGAGAAGAAAGATCATACCAACATTGCAACTATGAAATCCAACAAGTTCATTATCAACTTGCATAATCCACAGATTTTTTTTTTTTTTGAAAATTCATAATCCACAAAAGTTGCGATCTCAAATGGGGCATATATAAGTATAAATTCACCATTCAGCTAGAAACTGTCAAAGAGAACAAGTTTCTCATATGTATATTGATTTAGATGCATCTCAACCTGTGTTCCTCATACCAGCTGCAATCCCGTTTATCGTAATAAGCAGGGCATCTCTGAGTTTATTGTTATCATCATCACTTCTCAATCTCTTCAGGATCTCCACCTGCAACATGTTCATAGGATTCAGATACGGCAGCCTGCTCTCGATAAGCCTCCTCAAGCTCCGGTTGTTCTCAGATAGTTTCTCGTGTCCGCTAACTGCTAATACATATTTCTCAGTTGTTAATAGTTCGCTTCTTACTTGAGCACCAAGCTCTCTTCTACTCGGAGACACGAGCACTTCATCGTAGTGCTTCACTATTGGAATGTCTGCCTTACCCAAGACCATCTCTATAAGGTCTATTGTGGATTGGAAGAATGGCCATTCTTTGTACATAGCTTTCAAGTCTTCTGTATGACCCTTTTCACAAACACCCTTCAAACCTGATCCAACTCCAAGCCATGCTGGAAGAACCAATCTTGTTTGTGTCCATGCAAACACCCATGGAATGGCACGAAGATGTCCAATTCCTGTCGAGCTCTTTCTTCTTGTAGGGCGACTTCCAATGTTAAGGAAGCCAAGCTCAGCCTGCGGGGTAGCTTCATTGAAGTAGGCAATAAATTCTGGATTTTCATAGACTGTGCTCCGATAGTTCTGACAGCTGATCTTCGAAATGTCCTCCATGAGATTACGCCATTTTTGTTCTCGAGGTGAAAGCGGGGGACGTAAAGTTGCAAGCAGCACTGCAGTTGTGTATATCTCCAATTGTCTCACAGCTGTCTGGGGCAGCCCAAACTTGGCCTGCACCATTTCACCTTGTTCGGTGGATCTAAGAGTACCCTGTCAGCAGAATTTACATCAGATAACTTGTACAGATTTATAGCTCCTAAACAATAGATCATCTTTTTCCCTTCTTCGTGTATAAACCAACTTGCAAACAATCACCATTGGAAGAACAAATTATACTAAATAGTTATAGGTCTCAGAACCTCAAGAATAGCAGATTACCAATAATATATCAGTCTGACGACTGAAAGTTGGCCAGACTGTGATCAGTAAGAGCAGAATGAAAGATCAGGCTGACAAAGAACTAAGCATACTCACCATCACCGAGCCTGGTGGTTGGGACTGAATGGCAAGATATGTGGGGCCGCCTCCACGACCAATACTCCCTCCTCTTCCATGGAACAGAGTTACTTTAATACCAAACTCATTGCAGGCAGCAACAACATCTTCTTGGGCTTTGTAGAGTTCCCATGCAGCAGTGAAACGCCCCGCGTCTTTTCCAGAATCAGAATATCCAACCATGACCTATCGTCATAATGATATAAATTTCATAAGCTTCAAAATTTCCTCAGAGCAAACTGAAAGGAGTTTTGAGAAAAGATGCACAAGTACCTCCTGATGCCCATTATGGTTCTTGATAATGTGTTCACGGTACCAATCAATTGACAGTAATTTTCTGATCACTGAACCAGCTCCTCTCAGATCTTTTACAGTTTCAAACAACGGAACTACCCGCAACCTTTTACAGGATAAATACATATTTGGTCAGAATATTTCATCGATGGTGCTTTTAGACTAAAAACAAGCAAAAATGTTTTCCCCATTTCCAAAGGCATCAATGCAAAAAAGATTGTTAGTTAAGGGATTCTCCATTTGGCACTATCAACGTGCTTCTAGTTATTTTCAACTGTAGAAGAAGAAAAGACAGATCCTATATTCTGCATTAAGTGGCCTACCTTCTGGTTTGACAACCTTCTGATGATAAATTCAATTGATTATGATTCTCCTGAGCTACCATGCAAAAATATTCACAAAAACCTGAACATAGAATTGATATACTCACGATCCACCAGGACACGGTCTCCCTAACTCCCCACTAACAGCAAGTCTGGAATCTTTCTGCAAAAGCTCCACTGCAAGGACATCACTTGCCTGCCAAAACACATGAATAGAGCCAATAATAACATTTACATATACGAGTTATAGCACTTCATGATAATCATAAACTCCTCAAAACTCTCTTTAAGAAGAAAACTTAAAAAAGAAAACCCACATTTGATGCCATAGAAATCACATAAGCTCCAAGTGAGTCGCTCCCTAGCTCAGCAGCAACATGGAAAGTATCTAAGACTTCTTTGACATCCAGTGGTACCTGCAAAGACCCAGTAAGGAACAGCATCATACTTAGAGAAGCAGAAAGAAAGATAACATCAAAAACCAAGGGTTTATTACACATTATGTCAACAGCCACGGCAACGTCTCCTAGTTAGGAAGGAAAAAATTAAAATCCAAAGAATATTGCAGAGGTTATGAAATTGGCATCAAAGAGAGTTTTCCTCATTTTCCTTCTCTTTCATCTTTCCAACATATTTAAACAAAGAACTTCCATTTTTTAAAGCATAATGTTAAATGTATCATGCTCATATTGCCACAACTTGTTCACAGATGCTGTTTAAATAAATACCTCAATGGAAACAGGAATCAGTGGTCTCTTTCCTTTCAGTTCTTTTGTCAGAAATTCCAGTTTCTTTTCTTCGTCCCACTCACTGTATGCTCCCATATCTAAATATTTGGTAATTGCGTCAAGTGCTTCAGAATGTCTAGAAGATTCCTGTTGCATCACAAAATATTAAATTAAAGCACCTAAAGTACATGGATTTGGCTAACAGTCAGAAACAGGCTCACCTGACGCAAATCTAGCTTCATCAATACCATTCCAAATGTAGCAACTCTTCTTATCAGATCAACTAATCGACCATCAGCTAGGACTCCAGCTCCACATGATTGCTGTAAAATTCATCAATGAAAATAAATGAAAGTAAATCCTCCAATTACTCCACATTGTTAGTGTACAATGATCATTTTCGGAGGACACACTGGCATGAGAATGCTCTTACCAGGGATTCATAGCATAGAAGCAGGGGTTCCAGTAACTGATCGGTTGTTTCATAATAGTCCCAAGGATCATAGTCACAAGGAAGATCCTCAAGGAGAAGTTCCAACCGTCTTCTTGTCTTAATAAGCTGAAATATTTAGAATACCATGTACAAGCATTCATTATTGTTTGTCTAACAGAGGCAACGAATTGACTGATCCAAGAAAACCCTTGACAGTGTCACCATAGGATTTATGATTATTGAAAGGAAGTTGATCACAAAACCCTACAACACTTGATGTGGAATTTATCTTCAATGAGTGGTATTAGTATCACCCCTTCAGGAATTATAGGATGATGTGATCCTTAAAGCATATTTAACAAGAGATTTTGATCAAAAGACAAAAAAAGAAAGATCACTTTTTCAGTAACTCTCTCACTTCTATTTTCTCTAATCACGATTATCCTGAGGACATATCAGCACAAAATAATTGGATTGTTGGATAAAGAAATGCACCTTAATTGCATCTATATAGATGGCTAAGAAATTAATGAGTTTGTATTGAAATTCTAATAAATAAATTCAATTCATGGTAACACTGCAGTCTACACATCTATACTGCTTCAAATCTATCCTGTTGATAATTCATTGACTTAACCTCTTGTCGGCTAATAGCATTATGCCAAAAGAAAAGTTTTCTTGTATTGTAAATCCACATCCATCTTGACGTGTACCTATCTTAATATTCATGGAAAACATCTATGCTTTCTGGTGGTAAACTCAGTTCCTATTATTAAAGGAATTTACCATTGTTGCCTTAGCACCACATTAATGAAATGGAAGTCCCTACATTCCAAAGGGGGAATAATGATGAGTCAGGAAAAGTGAGTGAAAGGCTTCAACTGACCAAAACTATGAAAAACATTTAAAATAAGAACCAGCATGATGCTTTATCAAGCCTGTGTAAATTATTATCAGCTCTACCATCTATTGGATTCGGCGTTTACAACTTAATGGTAACTGTATACTGTTGACAACTCATAATGAGTTGTGAAGAGAAACAATACCTTATCTTTCACATTTCCAAGGAATACTCGGTAGGGAGCAATTCCAGGAAGTTGAGGCAAACTTGGCTCTAGAAGCTTCTGGAAGCTGTTACGCCCTATCTTGGATTCCGCAAAGAGTTTCCTCTGAGCAACAAGTTGACTGGAGTTGAACGAAGACGTACGTGGAGCCCCAGTAGATGGAGAATCATTAGGACTAGAAACATTTCCATTCGAAGGTGATTTATGTAAACCATGACTGCAATCCTTAGCCGAATTTTCTGAATTTGAAGAAACCTGAGGATCCAATAGTATATACATAAAGAAAAAGAAGGTAGGAAGTTAAGTACATCCAATATCAACAAGATTACGTAATTAGCTATAAGACAACAATTTCAAGAACTTTATTCACCTGACGATTCAAAGGCATGTAATTAGTCCGTGGAAGCTCCAGCTTGGGATACTGAGATGCTCCATCACCACATTCTATATGAAGAGATACATTAAAAGAAATCAATATAGTCAATATGGCCTGTAAATAATATCATTTGCTCAAAACGAAATAACTGACTAAAGTTTATGATTATTAAGACTAGGAATAGGGACTGTCTAGATGAATTCAGACTTGGACTAAATTTCCCTACTCAATGAATTGGACCAGGACTTCCACAGTTCAAATTTTTCATGATTTTTCTATACCAAAATGCAACATGCACTTAATATTATAATGTCTAGAATACTCGTACAAACTTTTAATTAAAATAGTAGTTTCCCTCACCACTGCAGGCAGGGAGATCAGCTCTAGCGGGAAGCTGTGTAGGAAGGGATGAAACTGGTTGTCCATGAAACTTGATTTGATTTCTGCTAACAGGTTGAGTCCAACCCTCATGCCGATCATCTGAAGAATTCTCTGTAAAGTATTCGACTCAAAGTCAGATTATATAAGCATAAGAGAAGTCCTGAAAGTGTAGCAACATGAGCTTCAGCTGACACAAAATCGATTTACATGAAAAATGAATTCCACGTTCATGAGACATGTGCATGGATCATCATATCAAGTTACATTTCTTAGTACAGAAAGTGAAGGTATAAATATAACAAATTTATTTTTCCATACTGACTGAACTTAATAGACTCAGAACTTTATATATCTGTGCAGGCAGTTTCTTATTTGATTGTTCAAGAAGATTTTTCTTAAAATTGCTTTTTTTTAGAGCATCAGACATATTTAACCTGCTTCTAGAATATCACGAGCCGCTCTTAATAGCTTATCACTGCAGTGACTCATAGAAAGTTCGAATCTAAGGCTGTCAACTTCCCGAATGTAAAGATCAATAGCCATCCACCTAGACAAAAGTGACACATCTCTGGTAACCTGAAACAGAAAAAAAGAAACCACTTGCTGAAATATGTCCATGACAGTAGTAATACAGTGTGGAAGTAAAACAAGTTGTAGTGAATTACACTGCCTTCATAGTTTTGAAAAGAATTACCTGAAAAGAATATAATATTTTAATAACATTTGAGACATTGGGAAAGCAAATATGATTATTCACTTTCAGCGGTAAAAAAGACATCTATAGCTGAAAGTGCAACAAGTATACCATCACTACAACCTGTTCTAATTGTGGGACTTCTACATCGTACTTAGCGGCCTCAATATTAATTGTTAGACTTCTATAAGCAGGCAACTATCTCTGCTTGAAAGGGAAAGTATGATGTTGAATTTAAAGCTTATCATTAGGCACTTGATTGTTCACCATCTCTTCAATAAGGTGGTGAGGTCTTTGGTCTTCAAATGGAAAAAAGGCATCAATTGAACTGCGCTTTGAAATAATGTCTTTAAAAATCATGCTACGTTCACCATTTAGCAGGACTTCCATATTTGTGGGATTCACTCACCATAAGTTAGTTAAGAAACTGATTCACATCACGGGTGTCTTCAAACATGAAATATTTTCTGATGATAACATACTGATTCTTGATGAAATTAACCTTCAAGTAATCAGGAGGACAATTCAACTCAAAAGAAACATTGTGTATGGAATCCTCACCTTTGCTGTGACATTTGGATTTCCATCTCTATCACCTCCCATCCAAGATCCAAACTTTATTGGAGTGCAAGTTAATGGGAGAGGCTTTCCAGTATGCTAAGGTTAGAAAGCACAAATGCTTTAGTCAAAATCATAAATGAGAGTAAGTCAACAATTCCGTTACATGCCTTCTAAGTTCTACAAATAAGAAAGAAGAAATGATTGGTAAACCTTCTTTAGGGTGTTGCTAAGACGGCGTAAATAATGAGGTACAGCTTTCCATAGGGACTGCTCCACAATGTTCAAGCCTGAATGGAGCATTAAATACCGTCAGCTATCTACAGTCAAGCTGCAATTCTCATAAATAACCTCTCTGCTGCAATGAAGTTATAACTCTCAAAAAGTACCAAACATGTGGATGAAAACATTAGAATTTTGAAGAAAACCTGCCCTAGCTTCGTCTACTGGCGTTGGTTTTTGCCGCCTCAGCTCATCAGTCTGCCATATTGAAGTAATCTCTCTTACCTATAAAAACAAGAAAAAACAATATAAACTTCAAGGGAGCATTGCTTTTTACTGAACATAAATCCAAATTTCCAGGTCTGTTAGAAAGGATCATGGATTTGTTGCTGTTCCAAACATACCAAATCTTCAATCAACATCTCTCGATCTTCATGAGTAAGATCAGGTCGGTCATTGTACTCTAGAAGATGCTGCACATTGCATAAAGTTTGACCTTCAGATTTATCATACACCCACGTAACTTAAGTGATCAATTTCAAAACATCAATAGAACTCACAGCAGCTGGCAAAAACTTACAGCAATCCTAATGTGCTTATATTGCAAGGTACGACGATTAATTTGAGTAGGATGAGCAGTAAGAACAATTTCAACCTCCTGCAATAACAAAGATTTGATAAATAGAAGAACAGACAAGGCCTTGAAAAAAAGTCACATTCACAACTTGCTCCTAGATCAATTTTCTTCCAAGACTTTAGGGCAAAAGATTTGAGTAATTAAAAACTTGTTTTGTTATTTTGGACAATTTAAGGTATTATTTTAACTCATGAAGTTTAGGAATATAAGTTGAATTATAGAAATTGTTAGTTGCTTTGCACAGTTTCTACACAGCTAACCAACCAATCCCTGAGAAGAGTACAATAGAGAACATACCTGCTTGCAGACAGTGTTATAAAGCTCCTCAGCAGATACACCACTTTGCACCAGCTGATTAAATATGTCATCACAAGACTTCGATATATGTGCCCCACTTCGTGTTTTACGGACCCTGCCAAAAACAGTATCGACAAAATATGACCAAAATCCCACCTTCATCAGTAATTATCATCAACCAACTTCTTAACCTTTTATTACATGTATAAGAAGAAAACCAACAAATGCAAACTTTCTGCATGATTTTAGTTATCCTGCCTTATAACACTATATAGAAACCAAAAGATTCTTTATTAAAAATAATGCATTAATATATTTCCTAGCTAAAATACTTAATTTGAGACTCTATGAAAGTAGTCAATGCATTATGCAATAGAACTAATAACCTAATCATGCTAATTAATAAGAAGAGGTGCTCATAAACAATAACCTATGATAAGTCTCAGCAATTCCCATCAAATTGAGATAATGGCCAAATGCTCGAGCAATGGTGAAGGCTTCCTCTAGTGTCATAGTCGATATCTCCAATGCCAGTTTCTTCTCCAGGATTTCAGCTGCATCCTCGATCCCCGCCAATCTCATATTGCAAGCACTCTATAATACAATGGAAAAGCATTTACCATGTTTATTGTGCAGATATCATCATAATGTTCACGATCATTTTGGATTACATAATAAATACAGAACGCTTGAAAAGCACACTAAGCAAGACTCACTATCATCAATCATTTACTAGAATTCCTATTATCTAGTTGGCCATACTGATTCTTCTTTTTCTACAACAACATAAAAGACATCAACAAGGTAAAAACTAGAGATTTCAAAGAAAAGATGCGATCTTCACAGGAGGAGGAATGATCTAAGAAAAAAAAAAACAGAGAACTTTGTTAAGATGTTTTAGTTTCATATTTTACATAGAAGCGTCACAAAACTTAAGAAATGCCTCATATTTTCGATTTTCTCTGTTTCCTGAGCAACCAAACAAAAACATGCAAAGAGCAATATGACAAAACACAAAACTTGCAAAAATCAAGAACCATCTTCAGAAAAAAAAAAACGCTCATAAACATCTAACAATCTCAAGCCACCGCCACAGCGCTGACTAAAAACAAGAAGTCTAACACGAAAATTGAAGTGGGGAAGGGAAAAAGGAGCAAACTTGAGCGAGGATTCTGTTCCTTTCAAGCTTCTCCATGAATCGGCCACCAACTTCTCTCTGCAACACATCGTTTAACAGATTCCCAAGCAGTTTACAATCATCATCAAAGCTCTGGAAAGAGATCTCCTCCGCTATATCGTCAGTCGTGTCCGTCATTGTATGAACCACAAACAAAACAGAGCAAAACCCACTAAATAGCAACAATCACACCACCTATTCACACACACACAATACTCCAACTACATGCACAGAGATGGTGAAATGATGAAGCAAGAAGATGAAGGGAGGAGTGTCTCTTTTATTTTGTTTTGTACGGCCATTTCTATGTTAACCTGGGACCCAGTACACTGATTTTTTTCCTTTTTTACAATTTATAAAACCAGCGACAGAAAGAAACGTGGCGAAAGGAGAGTGAGTCACGGTCAGGTCCTTTGTTGGCGGTAGTACTGACTCGTAATCCTTTTGTGATTCTCGGATCTCTCCGAGAATCGTTTCAATTTTCTCGGGAAAATTTTGCCTTTGCTATTTCTATTTTTGGGATTGTTTAAATTATTTTAAAGTCTATTAATTATAATGTTTTACAAACTAAATAGCTTCTATCGATTTAACAGTAAAAAATTTAAATCAACTAATTTTTAATTCAATTCAATTTTAATTTTTTAATTTAATTTAATAATTTTTACTATTAAAAATTGTTTAGAGTATAAATTAATTGGCTAATTTTTGTAACATAATTAGTTTTTATAAAAATTAATTAATTGTTATTTAATAATCTTTTTATTAAAATTTAAATTTTTCAATAATTATAATCTTTTTCAATCATTTTTTAAATTCTTAAATTACATTTAATCTTTAATTGATTTTGTGATGATTTAATACCGATTAAACTTATGATATGATTTTAAAAATATTGATTAATTGTACAATTTTTATTATGGTTTTGATTTATCGTTATCATATAGTTGGGAATGTCAATTTTGACCCAGTCTAACATGGGGCCTGACCAAAAAGATAAAAACGACGTCATTTTTTTTAAATATTAAGAATGAGCCTAATCACGGAGTATTCAGCTCGTGGTCAGGCTGAGCCGAGCCAGGAGCGGCCCATATCCAACCTGACCCATTGACATCCCTACATATAGTTAATACTAATGGGGTGTTTAGTTGAGAGTAATAGTTATGCCATTCTTCATTTATTTCGTGATAAACAGGTTGTTACTTTGTTTGGTTGAAAAAATTTATACGGAATAGATAATCCTAATATTTAGTTATTATTGAATTTGCATAATATCTAAAGACACCCCCTCCCCTATCTTTAGCTATTCCTGTAATGGTACTGGTGAACAACAACAATAACAACAACAATAAAAATAATAATAATAATAATTGTAATTGTAATTGTAATAGTATTAGTTATTATTATTATTATTATTATTATTATTATATAAGAAGAAGAAGAAGAAGAAGAAGAAGAAGAAGAATTAATAATAATAGCACTAAGAATGTAGCTGGACTACAATAGATATTTTGATTTTTTTGTTAGTTATTCTTTTGTCATTTTAAGTTTATGTTTTCAAACCAAATATTGGCATACATCATCATTAGAAATTCTTAGAAATAAACCAAACTAATTTATATACTAATTTATTAATTATACGTTATAAATTTAAGTAAAGTGACATGTTATATTTAAGTAATTGATAATGCAAAACTTTTGAATTCTCTAATGTGCAAAATCTTAAAAAGTCTAAATGACTTAACATAAATGATACTTAAGAGCACTTTGAATTCATAATAATACTTCTAAATTTGTAAAGAATTACTACAAAACTAAAGGAAGGAGTCATAAGTAATTCTTTTATAATATAATAATAATATAATTCACTATTATTATTCTTTTAATGTATATTATATAAATTATTTATAATATTATAATAATATAATTCACTATTATTATTCTTTTAATGTATATTATATAAAATTTTGAATGTACATAATAACAATAGATTATCTGTTTTTGATAAATTATTTGATGAATTAACGATTTGAATTTAAATAATAACTTTAGTCTAATTGGTATTTATTAATTTTAATGTATCTTTAAGCAATGTTTTAAAAACCGACCTGAAAGTTATAGAAGTAAAACAAGAAGGTTAAGGTTTAAAAGATTCAATTGATATTAGACCGTCATAAAATCGGTTTAAGATTGAAAAAAATTAAAAATTTTAAAATATAATTGAAAAAGACCGTTCTTACTCATCAAAGAATTTGAAGCTTAATTGAAAAGGAAATTGTTAAATAAAAATTAATTTGTTTATTTTAGTTTATAAAAATCAACTAGTTTACAAAACTTAGTCGATTACTTAATAAGTTGATCGGTCTTTAACAATAAAAATTATTAAAGTAAATTGAACCGATCAACTGTTAAAAACTGATCAATTTATCCGGTTCAATTTATTTTAATAAATCATGTTTTTAAAAACTAATCAGTTTAACGATTCGAGATCTTTACTATTAAAATGCTCAAACGGGTTCAATTTTTTAATCATTATCGTCAAGAGTGAATTATACTCTTTTAATTATAATTTGAAACCGTAAAATTTTTAATCAATAAAAATAAGAGAAATATGTTTTATTATAAAATATTTATTTTCATTTTCGAAAAATAGTTACCCTTTTTCTATGCAACATATGATATGATATGCAAGAATATACATGTGTGTGTGCGTATGTGCGCGTCCCTATCGAATTGCAAATTATTGAAGTAACCAACTTGGCAATATGGTCCCATGAAGTTATGAGCTTAAGGAATTTTATATGAGACAGCCTTAGCTAACCCAAAATATAAAAATGCATGTCACAGCAACAATGCCCATCACATTAAATCCTGTAAAGAAGCAACTTCACCATCTTCCACTCACTTTGTCTCCTACTTATATAGATAGTACATAATTTTTAGTGTCATGCCATGCATTTAAATGCTTTACTAGGCCCACTTACTCCATAGGATATGTCTATTGGCTTGGTAGGACCTTAGGGCTAAAAAGATTATCCATATTATTGTATGTTAGAGGTTGATGTGATAAAACATAAGGGTGTAGTTGAATGGAAGGAACTCATCCATCCTTAACCAAAGGTTAGGGGTTTGATCCTTAGCTTTGGGTATAGAGCAGCCTTAAATTCTTGAGTGAACTGTCCCACCTTGTAAGATGCCCACAAACCTGCGAGAGGATTAGTTACTGAATTTACCGATGGATACCTGGTATAGACAAAAAAAAAAGAGGTTGATGTGATAACATTTTTAAGAAATTTATGGTTTAAATTTAAAATTTATAAGATCTTTTTTTATAAATTATATCATACCTTTTATAATTTAATATTTTTACTTTAATTTTTATTTTTAAGAATTATTATTTATCTTAAAGTGTACTTCTATCATCAATTTTTGTTAGAAAATAGTGAAGGACAATGCATTATTTGTATTATGTAGCATAAAGGATAAGTATTGTATAAATATTGTTTCACATAATAATTACCTACAACATTATTTCACTATTTATTATTGAGCTTTTTCATGAAAAAAAATATTAGAAAAAACGAGCAATAAAAACACATAACTTTAAAGTGATAAATAATAATTTTTAAAATATAAAATTAAAGCGAAAAAGTTACTAATAATATAAGTTTGAAACTAAAAAGAAAAATTACAATATTTTAAAAATCGGAAGAAAAGTTAAACTGGTAAAATGAGAGGTTTAATGTTTAAAAGGTTAAGTCGGTATTAAACCGTCATAAAATTGACTAAAGATTAAATAAAATTAAAGAATTTGAAATCTGTTTAAAATACATTGCTCTTATCAATTGAAGAATTTAAAAATTAACTACAAATTATTAGATAAAAATTAATTGATTTATTTTGGTTTATAATAATTTATTAATTTACAAAATTGACTGATTAAATAATAAACTAATTAGCTTTTAACAACAAAGGTTATTAAAGTAAATCGAACTAGAAAATTAAAAATCGAACTAAAAAAAATAGATCATTCAAAATTTTTATGATTGAATCAGTCGAACCAGTTAAGAAGTTAGAAGTCTAACAATTAGTTGTATCGAGCATGTTTTTTAATTTATTAAATAATAAGGAGTTGAAGTGTAACAATTATTTAAATTGAGTATGTTATTTAATTTATTAAATAATTATTTTAATTTTTCGTTAAAGAATAATTGATTGTGAAATGGGATTGGATGGGATATGCTTGGTCTTGAATTGCGGGCCTCTAGGCTGCACGGTAGAGCCAACTCCTTCTTCAAGTGACGCGCAAACTACTTGTCGTTTCTTTGAATTGCAAGCTTGCTCACCACTCTTAATAAGAGACTATTCTTTTCAAAGATGAGACAAAAATGGGTATATCCACTCTAGATACTAATAGATTTGTTTAATTTAAAATATAAGATTTTTAATAAGTACTTATTCGCTTACATTAAAATATAAGGATTTTTTTTAAATAAAAACCGACCAAGTGTCTTTTTGGATGGATTTTTAGCAAGACAATAAGTACTTTTCTTTATTACAAAAGTCTTTTTTTTAAAAATAGGTGTTTGACTGTAGAATAAAAAAGTACTTGTTTAAAATATATGACTTTTTTGACAGTTAAAATATAACTTTTTAATAAGCTCAAATTTAGAGCTTATCAAAAAAGCACATTTTTAAGTAGATTTTTCAAATCAATTAATGAGCCTATTTTTTTAGTCTCTTTTGCATTTATGTTTTACACATAATTTTCACAATACCCACAAATTCATCTTTCCGTTTATTATGTATTTAATTATTTACTCAACTTGGATATTTATTTTGAGATTTATATAATATTATTTAGCTTTTTTATATGTTTTAATATTTATTTTCGAGATTAGTTTACTTATGCTATAATCTATATAAAAGATTTAGTTAGATATATTTTCATTTATGTTTCATATGGTTTAAAATTATATAATAATTAATATATTGTG
>JAOSBL010000001.1:618859-655348 GCA_027568915.1 Erythroxylum roraimae | reverse complement strand
GTTTAAATAAAATGATATCCTTTCCAATGAATTCTTTATATATTTCATCTGTAATTATTTCAAAGGTGTCTACATCTCTTACTTTACTACTTTCAGGTTTATCTTTATCACTCGTAATTATATCTTTATTAGCTTGCATATATACTTCCTGATCTGATTCCCATCCATATATAATTTCTTCAGGGCCAACAATTACAAATGTTGTTAACCCAAACCCTTTTGATACCACTTTTGGCTCTGATTTATAAATGTTGTTAATAACTTTTTTATTAATTAGAAATAAGAGAATATATTTCTGAATCTTCTCAAATCCCGCATCTCAGCGAGATTCTTATTAAGACGTTATTGTTATAAATTATGTGTTAAATAAAATAAAAATATAAAAATATTTTGAAATAAGAATATAATAGCTTAGAACAATATATGCAAAATATGAATCATAATTCATAAAAATAGATAAATAATTATAAAATGTATACTATAATAAGATTTGAGCACTTTAATAATACATTAATAGTAATTAATTTTAAATAATTATTGAATAACGATTATACATTAAAGTATTTATAAATTATTTATAAACGTTTCATATTTAATTAATTTTATTTTTATAATTTAAATTTAATTCTTAATTTTTGTGATTTTTTTTAAAATTTAAATTCAATTCATTCAATAATTCTTAAAACTTAAGAATCAGTTATACCAAGTGAATTGAAACTCAATTTTGTACAAATTTAGGTTCAACCTATAAGAATTGAAAAGAGAAACAAATACCATATAAAAGTTTTTTTTTTCCCCATTGCCACGACTCATGAGATTTTGACACTTATCACATCCTAACACCACGAAGCCCATAACATGCATATGAACTTGGACTTATAAGCCCAACATGCTCTACAGATACCATGGATGGTTACTTCAATTAATATAATAAAAAATTATATTCTAAATTTACTTTAACTATTATTCAACAAAAAAAAGAGCTTGGTTATTAAAAAATTTATAATTAAGAATGACAATGGTCTGACCCACTAGCCATTGCCAATTTTTTTAGAATAATTTTTTAAAATTAAAAATACAGAATAACTTTTTTTAATTAGATTCAAGTTTGAACTGTTTATATTCAAATTTGTCCGATACTCAACTTTTTTAATTAAAACGATATTATTTTGTTTAAAATAGTTGAGTTTCAAGTCAGCTTAAACCTCAGCCTTGCCCATAAATCACCTGAAAATTACTAAGTTTACCTTTTGTTGTAAATGAGTTTTTTTTTTAATTCTTAGGATTAAAATCCATTTGTATGTGTTGTCAAAATGGTGCGACAAAAGCTGAATGAAAAATTAACTTTGACTTTGACTTGACTAATTTGGTCAACGGTCTTTTCCTTGCAGGCCAAGTTGCTTAACAGAACTTATTATTAGCAAATCCAGTAGAGCCACGTAACTTGCTGTTCCTTACACGTGGCCATAGTCCATTGGAGCACAGCGGTAAAATGATGTATAAACAACGACGTCGTTGCAGGCCCCTCTATAAAATGGCTTAATAACCTGGTTTTTCATCTTCGACGAGCAGTTGGTGGTAAAATTGGAGAGAGAGAGATGGAGAGTGGTGGCCGGAAACCAGAGCCAAGGGTGGCGGTGGTGGTGTTTTTGCTGAAAGGGAAGTCAGTGTTGTTGGGGAAGCGCCGCTCCTCCACTGGTGATTCAACTTTCGCGCTTCCCGGGGGTCATCTCGAGTTTGGTAAGTCCTCATTTAATTAGATGTTTTAGATTTCCCTAATTTAACACCATTAATTAATTAAATTAATAAAAAAATATATTTTTTAGGAGAGAGCTTTGAGGCGTGCGCTGCACGTGAGTGTAAGGAGGAAACAGGGCTGGACATTACCGGAACGGAGTATTTGACCGTTACGAACAATGTCTTTTTGGAGGAACCCAAACCGTCTCACTACGTCACCGTTTTCGTCCGCTCGTTTTTGACTGATCCTAGTCAAGTCCCGCAGAATCTGGAACCGGACAAGTGCTATGGTTGGGATTGGTTCAATTGGGACAGTCTCCCACAACCTTTGTTTTGGCCATTGGAGAAAATGGTGAAGACTGGCTTCAACCCTTTTCCTGCGTAGTCACTGTGAGTTGATTTGAGTTTATGGTTGACAGTACTTACCAAGATTTCTTGGAGTTCAATCCAAAAGCAGGTTTCATAGATGTACTTAATTTAAGTTTAGATGGATTGAGTATTCTGAATTTAGGTCGACTAATGACATTTGTAGTGATAATGAGCACTCTTTTATTTTTTTGAGGGGATAATGAGCACTCTTTTAAAAACCGAACCATTTCAACCGATTTAATACTGAACGCATTAAATTGATTAATTTTTTGGTTTGATTTTTAATTTTCTTGTTTGATTTAATTAAATAAAATTTAAAATTTATTTATTAATTAATTAATCAATCAATTTTTATAAATTAATAAATTTTTATAAATAAATTAATTTTATTTAATAATTTTTTAATTAAAAATTAATTTTTGATAAATAATAATAATATTTTTTAAACATTTTCAAAATTTTAAAAATTTTTCAAGGTTTAACTGGTTTTATAACAGTCTAATATTAATTGAATTTTTTAAATTTTAAATTTTTCTTTTACCGGTTTAATTTTCAGTCTAATTTTGAAAATATTAAAATTAAGTAAAAATTAATAGAATTATTATAGAAAGGTATGAATTACAAAAATGCTTTACAATAATTTTAAAATTTAGTAAATTATTTAAATAACAAGCGGGAAAGTTTTGGAAACTAAAATAGATTTTTTCTCTATATTTATTTAATAAATTATCACCTATTCCTTGAAGAATAAACTTAAAAGAAAACATTTACATTTTATACGACCACAGTTCCAAATACACAATCAGATGACATGATGGCGAAAATAACATTAAAGATAAATGTTTTTTTTTTCTCACCAGATCCCACATGTCATGTATGCAGGATGGGCCCAGGCCCGCCCCCTCCTGAAAACAACAGGCGGACATGATGTTTTTCAAAAGATTAAAACCCGGCTTCAGGTCCGGCCTAAGATCCTATAATCATAAGGCAAAACAATTTCATTTTTATTTATAAATTTTAAAAAATAAAAAATCGGGTCAGGCTGAGTCGAGTTTGGGCTCAGACGCGACTATCTTGACCTAAGCAAAAGCTGTCCAATTGGGCTTAGTCTTGGGCGAGCCCGACCTATTACCATCTCTACATGTATTCTTGTACAGATTCCTACACATTCTAAACCTCTCATTAGGAGGCAATGTCATATGTAACAGTATTTTATTTGCGTATTTTAAATTGAACGTGAAAAGGCAAGAAACGAAAAAATACGAAAATACCTTATTTCGACTTCTATAACTTCAAACGAGCTTTTCGAAGTTGAAACAAGCGTGAATCCGTTGTCGTCTTTATGGGAACTCCTCTTTGGGACACGGATAAAGTCTTTATATGATTTTCTTAAAACGTAAGCTCTCTTAACGAATCAGAGAATCTTTATGGTTACGATTAATATGAGCAACTGCAGGATATCTTAACCTATATATATAGCTTTTATATCGGGCTTCCTCATCATAAGGTCGATATAGGTCCGGTTCACACTAATTGAGATCCATTTTCTATCCGGACTTCGACCTATTGATTTAGATCATTTATTGGGCTATTTTATTATCTTTATCTAGATCAAATTACAAAACTTAACCGATAATTTATTGAAAAACTGGAAAATGTAATTAATAATTGTCCAACTTTAAGAGAAAGGATAAAATTGACCAACAAGCAAGGCATTTTTCTTTGCTATTCCGATTCAAAATTAACATATTTAACTTGATTTGATCAAATTTTAAATTAAATTTATGTTACCTTAAAATTTTAGAATTTGAATTAGACTTAGGTTCATGCTGACTTAAAACTCAAATTATCATATGCTATATGATGTCACATTTTAAATTAATCTTACTTTCATTCATATCTGATTTGACTAAACTTTAGGTTAGTTTCGAACTATTTAAAATTGCTAAATTTGAGTTCGTGCCACCTTAAAGTCCAAAAGTGAGATAAGCAAAACTAAATCATTTGGTCATTTTTAAATTAAATCAAATAATTTAAACTTTAAATAAAAATAAAAAATTAATTTTAGCCCAAGGCCGATTAGACTTCGAACCACCCGAGATCCGATCCAGTTCGAGCTCATGTCACGAATCCCAAACTCTCTGTTTAATACACTCTTTGGGCCAAATGTAATTTACAACGTGTATGGATAGCAACAAAGTTAGTCCCACCATGAATAATCATTTCGAGAGCAGCAATGGCTTTCAATTCTGGAAATCAGGAGCAGCACGAGCTGTGAAAGGTCGCTGTCTCGTCTATGTAAAAGAGTGAGTGAGTGAGCGAGTGGTCCTTAAGATTTGATTATCGTAGTGATGATTAGTTATGGCCATGCTCGTGCTTATGGTAAAGAGAGTGACACCAAAATCATTAGTTGTACCTGTTCATCTCAACTTTCACCAATCCATAACAGTCTCCTGATTCAGTAGGTTTGTTAGAAGGGAGGAGTTCATCAAAATTATACCAAAAATATATATACTTAATTTTGTATTTTAAATTTTTTAATTCAAGTCAATATCTAAACTTGATCTAAATAAATTCAATTCAATTCAATTCAATAATTTAAAATAATTACTAATTAAAATTAGATTTAGTTAGTTCCGTCTGAGCTTAAAGATTAGGTTAAATTGTCACATAAATAACATTTGATTGATACAAGTGTGATATTTACGACATGTATATTTTGTTGTTACATTTAATCAAAATTTAAGAATTTTTAGAAAATTAAAAATTAGAAAATAAATTTAAAGATTATTTTAAACTTATTTCATTTTATTTTATGGAAACAACCTCTATATTAATTAAGGGTATGATTGCGTACTACTGAACTTTTTCGGACTCTAAATATTAGCAGGATTATAGGAGATGTTGATATTGTTGTCCTTTTATTTTATATTCATACCTACCAAAAGAAACTTTGCATGCACAGGTATTTCTGGTTGGTAAGGAGCTGTTGGAATTTGACTCAGTTAACTCAATTCTTTAAAACCCAAATCATATTTTTAATAGTTCTCATGTGAGGGATTAGTTACTGAGATGGTGGCTCTTGGATAAACCTAAATCCGTGTTAGATTTTTTCCCAAGTTGTTGGGTTTTCGACCATAGTTAGCTCATCTGTGGCTTTGGTCGGTTTCTTGCAACAGAAGACTTGAACAAACTAAGAGAAAGCTTTTTCCCAACGATTGACGATGATGGTACCTCAAAATTCAACAAGGTTTGGACTTTCAAAGATATTGGAATGTGACATCCAAACTCTACAGGATAGGATTGATAAGGGGTTGGGTCTTTTTCGAATAATTGAGTTCGAATCTAACCTGAAATTAAATGAACCTGAAATGAAAAATTCGAGTTTAAGTTCAATTAGATTTAAACGATTGAACTTTTAAAGATATCAGAAGGTAACATCCAAAATTCGTGGATAAGATTAGCCGTAAGTAGGGTAAGGCTCGGATTAACTAGATTTAAGCTTAACCCAAAATTTAACAGGATTTGAAGCTTATAATATAAATTTGATTGAAATTAGACAGTCCAAAGCTTAAAACAATATTGTTTATCTTGTTATATTCGAGCTTTGAATTGTACTAGGATGGATAACTCGAATCCGGTATATAAAATAATATATTTTATTTTTTATATATTATAAAATTTTACGTATATAACTAATCATAGAAGCCACACTATGAGGCACAACATGTAGGAGTTTATTGGCTCGACGGTTCTAGGCATCATGATTAGATGCAAAATTGACATTGATGCACTTATTGTGAACAGTTAATCATAATGTGTAGGCACTTAGTGGATGAGAGGATATTGGATTGATCTAGGTAGGGTCTCCTTTCTTTTCTGGTCGGTAAAATTTGACTTTATAGGTTTATATAAAATAATATATAATATATTTTTAATAATTTATTAAATATTTGAATTTTTAATTAATTTCAAAATTAACTACATGACTATTTTGAATATTTTAATTAATAATTTTAAGTAATTTTATAAAATTAAACAATCTTTTTAGTAGTTAAGAATAAAATCTGATACCCAATACTTAGCAAAACTTTTACTGAAATATTGTTGTATTATATTATTCAATAAATTAACATTTTAAAATTAAGTAATTTCTCAAAATTTTAATTAATTATAAAAATAAATGAAACTATGAAAGTATTTTGAATATTTTTAATAATATTTTTAAAAATAAATAATTTTAATATTATTAGTTCATTGGAACTATACGACTTCTTCTGTTCTGTCATAAAAAAAAGTGGAGATGTCAGGTTAGAAAAGGGCAATAGTCACTAGTCTTGACAAGACACAAATCTGAACAAAAGAAGCTTCTTAATTTCACATTAGCTGCAACTATATCTGGCTAATCATTCACACTCACTCACAGAAAGGAAACATAAGACAGGGAGCTCTAAAGTCTAAACACAGAACTCAATGGTGGCTAGTGGTGGCTAATGGTGGCTCATGGGTGCATGTGCAAAGGTGGCTTGAGTGCCCTTTTTTGGGTCTAGTAGGAAGCGGGAAGTGACTGAAGAAGCAGCTTTGGTATAGCTTTTGGTGGGTATGGTTTGGTGTAGCCTTACCTGCTGTGATATGTTCCCAGTGCAGCTGGTTAAGACCAATTTTGTCAAGCTTTGGAGTCAGGATTAGGATTAGGAATGAGAAAAATTGCTTAATTTGGTTCGGTTAGGTTCGGATTAATTCAAAGTTAATGAATCCAACTAGAGTTAATTAAATTTTGATCTAAGTTTAACTTTAAAAAATTCAAATTTTAAGTCAAATTCGAGCTTGAGTTGTTCAATCTTACTTGACTCGAAGTCTAAAATTTTCGAATAAAATAACATTATTTTAAATGTTAAGAAATTAAAAAATTTAATCGAACTTACCTCAAGCACACTCCGGTTCAAATTTCAGACCAAGTCAGAGCTCAAAGTTTGGACCTGGTTCGTGAGCAAACCTGAATAAAGAACTTTCTTATGATTTAAGAAATTTTGAAAAAGTTATTACTATAGTTGTATTAAATTATTAATTTATATAGACTTAATTAATTCAAGCCAAATTTAAGAGTTGCATTAAATTAGTATGTAATAAATTTTGATTAATGTATATATAATAATTATGTTATATGTGTTTTGTTTAACTAAAATATAAAAAGGAGATTTTTTATAAAATTAAATATAATAAAAATTTAAAATACAAAGTAAGCTTATATCTTTTATTGACAATTTTATTAATAAACTAATTTCTTATCAATGTAAAAAAAAAAAGATTTCCATGGGAGAAGCACTCTTCTTCCAAGATTGAAGCTTGAGCCCCCACACATTTTGATTAAGAAATAACACAATCCTGTTGTTGTCTGCTGAGATTCCACTGGTTTTTTGTTTTGGTTGTCAATTCCATTTGAAAAATCTGATCTCTTGTCTATTTCCAACTCTCTCTTTCTCTCAGTTTTTGTCTCTATAAAGCTTTTTCTCAGTTTCTTTTGTTCTTGTTCCAGTTAGGTAGGTCTGCTCACCTTCCTTTTGTCAGGATTCTCTTTTGCTAGTCCCTTCAGTCGCACAAAGCTGACCTGAAAAACAAACAATCAATCTGTGCAAAGAATAAGAATAAATCAACCAAACCATACATTATTTTCCATCTCTTGTGCTCTCTCTCAAGTCCAAATCTTCTGTTGAAACAATTTGTTTCCATCTCTTTGTTCTCTTCAGCTTTTTCTTGTTTTTTACTCAGATGAAGACAATAATGGCGAAGACCCCTCATGACTCTTCTTTCTCTTTCTCTAGGAGATACTTCAACTGGAGGAAGAAAGTTGTTGAAGATGAGGAAGATCGTGACTTGGAAATCTTAGCTTTCAACACTCTTTCTTCTTCTTCTCCTCATTTTGAGGAGGAAAATGAAGAACAGCTCAGAATCACATTCCCTACTCAATGTCTTCCTTCAGTGAGAGCACCAAGAAAGAAGCTGGTTATGGTGTCTGTTTCCAAGCTCAGATCAGCTCTTACTGTTTTCAGTAAAAACCGATCGACCAACACTCCGGGTTTAGGCACCAAAGTGATAGGTACCCTTTTCGGGTATCGACGAGGTCATGTCCATTTTGCATTCCAAGAGGATGCCAAGCTCGGTCCAGCTTTCTTCATCGAGCTTGCAACACCAACAAGCTTACTAGTTCGTGAAATGGCTTCTGGGTTGGTTAGGATTGCATTGGAATGTGAGAAGAAATCAGAGAAGAAACCAAAGAAGTTGCTGGATGAGCCTCTATGGAGGACGTATTGCAATGGAAAGAAATGCGGGTATGCAGTGAGACGTGAGTGTGGGGTTGAAGAGTTGAAGGTTCTGAAAGCTGTGGAACCAATTTCAATGGGGGCTGGAGTTTTACCAGGGGATGGAGGTGGGTCCGAGTTAGGTGAACTCATGTACATGAGAGCCAGGTTTGAGCGAGTTGTTGGGTCCAAGGACTCGGAAGCTTTTTACATGATGAATCCTGACGGGTCTGGAGGACCTGAACTCAGTGTTTATCTGCTTAGAGTTTAGTGTTATTTGGGTCTCAGAACTCAGAAGAGTCTGTATTAAGCATCCATTTGGTATCTATAATCTATTCAAGCTCATATGCTTTTTGTTTGCTTCGATTACTTCTTGTCTAAAACGATACTCGGATTGATTAGTATCATATCATACTAAAACTAAATTCGGTATCGGATCGAGGATGGTGTTCTTAACATTTTCTTGTTCTCGAGTTGGGTCATTGAAAGTGTTAATTGATAAAGCTTTTATCTCAATCAACAAGTTGAGATTGAAAAAGTTCCAAATTGTCCTGTAAGGATCCTCTTTCCATTTTTTGCTATTCTTATTCTGTCCCATGAATCTCAGCTATCTATTTATATAAGTCTTGTATAAATAGATAGCTGAGATTCATGGACAGAATAAGGACAAGAAAAAATAAGCAAAGGATCCATCTCTCAAATTGACATTAAAAGTTAAACTTTGAAAAGGTTTAGACCTTTTAAGGTATAAACTCAAGTGAAGTGAAAGCAACTCGTGTACATAATAATCATTAATATGTAAAGCAATAACTATGAAATACCAAACTACTATCTTTTTTTTCTACAAACTTGACTTCAATTTGAAGCATGCTTCCTCTTTGGGGGTGTCTTATAATAACCTTTTGTTAATATTTTAAAAAGCGAACTGAAATTTAAATCAAAAAAAGAAAAAAATTTAAGATTTAAAAGATTTAACCGGTATTAGAATGTCATAAAATTAACTAAAGATTAAATAAAATTAATTTTAAATATGATTAAAAGAGATTATCATTACACCTTAAAAAATTTGAAGTTGAATTAAAAATTTGTTAAATAAAACTTAATCGATTGATTTTGGTTTATAACAAATTATTAATTTATGAAAATCATCTGATTAATTAATAAACTGATCAATTTTTAACAACAAAAGTTAACAAAATAAATCAAACCAAAAAGTTAAAAATCGAACCAAAAAGTTATTTAGTTCAAAATTTTTAGTCGAAACGATTGACGCTTTTAATTATTGCCTTTTATCATTTTGTTTGAGTAACTTAATGTTTATCATAATGAATTAACTATGATTCATCTAATGTGTAATTTTAAATTTTTTAATAAGTAGCAATATTAAAAAAAGTATTTTCAAATACTAAAAGTCTTGGTTTAATATTTTTTCTTTTTTGAAAAAAGTTGGTTTAATATTTCTTGAACTCTTTAAAACTTTGTATTAATGGTCTAGAGTATTGTCTTAAATTCAAGTTCAGTTATGTCCATTTAAATCAATTTTATTTTTCTTAATATATAATAGGATATCTTGAATTAAGAATAAAATATTGTTATATTATAATTATAATTTTTATAATAATAGAAATTATGTCTTAAAAAATATATACTCATTTATTAAAGATAATGATAAAAATTAATTGTGTTGAATTATTAACTTTTAAAAAAATTAAAACTTAAAATGTTGATTTAAAAATTTAATAATATTTTTTAATAATTTAATAATAAAAAGATTAATTTAAATTTTATTTAAAACAGAAAACAAGTTTGAATATTGCCAAATTTTTAAGGGACCTTAAAGTTTGTTTTAAATACGATAATTGAACAATATTAAATTTTATCATTAATAATATTGAAATAAAATATTAAAATATATTTCTTTTATAAATTATGTTACATAATATTACCAACAAAAATAAAGATATATTTAACAAATTATTAAAACTCATAATATTTTAAATAATCTAACTATTAAATATGTTGGAAAAAGAGAGAGCAAGAAAGTGAATCAAAATCTTGAGTTTTGAGATAGGATAGGACAATGAATAATGTTTTAATAATAGAACTGAAAATTAGACCGGCAAAATAAGAATTTTAAGATTTAAAAGGTTCAACTGGTATTAAACTGCCATAAATTTGGTTAAAATTTGAATAAAACTAAAGAATTCAAAAAATGATTTAGGAAGACTATCTATAATTATCGAAGAATTTAAAATTTAATTAAAAAACTGCTAAATGAGAATAATCGGTTTATTTTTGTTTATAAAAATTAATTAGTGTACAAAAACGGGTTGATCAATTAATAATAAAGATTATTAGACTAAATCGAACGAGAAAGTCAATTGCCTTTTTCATTTTGTCTGCGTAACTTAATGTTTCTCTTAATAAATTAACTATGATTCATCAAATGTGTAATTTTAAGTTTTTTTAATAAATTGCAATATTTAAAAAAGCTAACATATTTTCAAATACTAAAAGTCCTGTGTTGAGCTATTAATTTTTAAAAAATTAAAACTTAAAATTTTGATTTAAAAGTTTACACAAATGTTGATAATAATTAAAATTTTTAGTAGGAAAAATTCCAAAAAAATTGATGAAAAGATTAAATAATTAAAAATAGAAAACAAGTTTGAATGTTACAAATACGATAACTGAACAGTATTAAAGTTTACAATTAATAATATTACAATAAATATACAAATATATTTCTTTTATAAATTATGAAAAAAGTACTAGCAACAAAAATAAATAAATATTTAATAAATTATTAAAAACTCATAATATTTTAAATAATCTAACCTATTAAATATGTTGGAAAAAAGAGCAAGAAAGTGAATCAAAATAAAATGTTAAATCAGTATTAAAGCGTTACAAAGTCAATTAAATTTTAAATAAAATTAAAAAATTTTAAAAAAATAATCAAAGAAGACTATCCTTTTGCCTATAAAAAATTAAAGTTTAATTCAAAAAAGTAATTGTAAAATGAAAACAATTGGTTTTTTATGTTTATAAAAATTGTTTAGTTTACGAAAACTAGTTAATAAACTGACGAGTTTTTAACAACAAAGATTATTAAACTAAATCGAACATAAAAGTTAAAAATCGACCTCTGTTGGGGCTTGGGTCAGGCCCGAGGCCGACAAGGCCAGAGAGAACTCGAGCTTGACTTGGTTCAATATGATTTTTTAAAAAAATTAAAAATACAAAAATGATGTCGTTTTCTATAAAATGATATCGTTTTTTTTATAAGGGTTATCCTAGGGTAAAGCCGGGCTTGGGTAGCCCGAGCATGGGTCTAGGTTGAGGCTCAGTTTTTTTAAAAAATCAGGCCCAAGGTTCGGCTTAAGGCCTTATCAAATTGGGCTAGGCCTATTAACTATGGAGTAAACTAAAACTTAATTACTATCTTTAATTCAAAGGTTTCACTGTAGAATTAACTTACTCAGTTTTTCATACATTTCAATAAACAAGACACTCTAGAATATATGCTCTCACAAGCTTCAAGGATTGTGCACTTCAACATTGCAGATTTTGAACTTATCTTGTTTGTTTTGGGAACAATTTCAAAACTGAAGCTTTGTATTGGAATCAGTTACACTTAAAGTTTGAATTACAAGAAGAAGATTTGATTCTCGTAGTAATCTTCTCTTGACTAGTCTTTTTTTTAATATAAATAATCTTAGAATCAAGACAATATCTCCAGTTATTAACTTTTAGTCCCATTAATATACTCTTATCCCAAAAAGAAAAAAAGACATCTCATTAATTTAATATACAAAGAATCTCTTTTTCTAAACATATTTTGGAATAAATTAATAATAATAATAATAATAATAATAATAATATATTAATTCATTTTTCTTTTTCTATTTTTATTAAGTTTTGGGCTCATAACAATGTCCATACTTATTAAAACAGAGCTTTAACCCATACAAGCCTAAAATTGGTCCACGGGCAATATGGACCAATGTCAGGCTATTACAATATCAAAACTGGGTAAAGGAAGCAAGAGAAAGCGGTGGTGCGCAATTTATTCAACCAAATTAATAACAATAATTTAATCGATGATTAAAAAAACTAATTATCTAACGGTTTTGACCGTTTTAATAGTAAATTTTTTAATTAACTATTTTTAATTTTTTGATTTGATTTATTTTAATTACTTTTGTTGGTGAACAACAATTAGTTTATTAATTAATAGGTTAATTTTTTTTTAAATTAATAAATTCTTGTAACCTAAAATAAATCAATTAATTTTTATTAAAAAATATATTTTTTAATTAAACTACAAATTCTACGATAGATGAAGATATTTTTTTAATCATATTTCAAGATCTTTAATTTTACTACAGTTTAATACTAGTTACCTATTTTAAACATTAAATCTTTTGTCTTATCAATTTAATTTCTACGAAAACCCAAAACTTTATATATGTTCTCAAAATAATAATAAAATAACATCCAAATTCATCCATAGATATATTTTTGAAAATAAAAATATTATATATATATATGAATTAAAATATTTTTTATTAATTAAAACATGAATTCAATTGAATATGATTGATTTAATAAATTGAAATGTAAACTAAAACAATGGTAATTAACAAAAGTTATATTCCTAATTATATTACTGAACTTTACTTGAAATCAATCAATCACACTTCTTAATGTACTTGTTATCTTAAAAATTTATTAAATTAGGTAATATTTTCTTCAAAAAAATATTAAATAAAAAATTCCTCCCCCCACCTAATCTCATACTAATTTATACAATTTGAAAATTACTCATTTTTTATGCCAACCTTAGAAAGGGGGCGGAAAAAATAAAGAGTCGGACTAAGTTCAAACTCTAACAAAAAATTAATACCTAAATTTGAGCCCGTCTTAAAATCTGATCAAATTGGAGATAGCTCGAAAGTTAATGGAATCTGCTCTTGATCCATCTTTTTTAATTTAAAATTTGAAAAAAATATTATTTTACTACAAATAACAAAATTTGAAAACAATTAGGGTCGGTATCAAACCTGCTCGAAAGTGATAAGATTATGCTTGTTTAACAAACAAACCCTCTTTCTAACGGCTAAAATAGCCATTATTTTGTGTAATCAGGAACTAATTAAGTATGTATAAACACAAGATTGCAGAACAAAACTTATGTTTGAAGTTTAAGTTCCACCTTTTGTTAGCTCAAGAAAACATGGAAGCAGCATTCGTCATATTTTTCAGCACAAGGAACATGAAAATCGCAGACAAACTTGGCGCATACTTTGGCTTTTGTTCCCTGGAATTCATGATCATGTTCTTTTTTTTTCCTTCCTTTTTTAATGTTGTGTTGTCAACTCTCTTGACAGGTTCTACATAGATTTATGTTACGCCGACACTCACGAGGGTCAACAACAACCTTTTATCGATTGATTTTAATGGTCAGGATTGGGAATAATTCTGTTTTTATATTTTCTACCTGTTGAACATAATTAGGAAATGCCAGTCATTGGCAGCTGTTTCTTCTTTCTCCAAGAATTAGTTGGATTCCGGAGTCTAGACTCTGTTTCTTCTTCTTCACCGATCTTCTAAATGCTGGCCATGTCTTAGGAACTTAAAAAGTCATGAGAAGCCAGCACGAGTGTACGATAAATGATTAAATTCCACTCAAATCTTCTTCAGAATCTATCAAAAGTCTCAATTCTTTCTGGAATCTGGCATATATATGCATATATTAGTAGGGCAAAAGAGAAAAGACATAAATAATCTTCTCCTGTAAGACTCTAATAGTTAAGATTTTTTAGAAAAAAAAACTCCTTTTAGTTCTCTATTTTTCGGAAAACCCGGGTTAAGATTTCTTCGACGCAAAAGAAAACGTAGCCAAATCTCCCTTCTGTTGCAGTGTTCAGTTTTTTAGATTTCAAATCAAAAATAACGAAGAAAGTAATATTCTGAAACTTGGACCGGTCATCGAATCGGAGGCTTTACTAGTCACCGGTTCGACCGGTTCAACCACCGGTCTAACCGGTGTGACGTCATAATTATGCAATAATTATATTTAATTATATATAATATTAAAAAATTAAAAAATACCAAAAAATAAAAAAAATACTAAAAAATAAAAATTGTCGAACCGGACCGGTCAATTGACCGGTTTTCCCCGGTTTTTACTGGTCCAATTCAAGATCGGTTTTTTTGGGTTGACCGGACCGGATAGCCGACCGATCACCGGTCGGACCGGTCAGACCGGCCGGTTCGATCCAGGTTTGAAAACCCCGGAAGAAACACATTGAGTATAAACATCAAACATAAAATACTTAAATACTATTTATATGACGATTTAATACAACTATTACACTCAATTTAAAATAATTAAATCCGACACGATAACTAATTTATTATAATTATGTTTAATTATTAACTTAAGTTGAATTTAATTCGTTCAAGTCGGATTTCAAAATTGAGTTGAGTCATCATGTTAGCAATATTTGATTAGTTTATATTTAATATTCATGTTATATATATTTCATCATTTAAAAAAAGTTTTTCTAAAAAACTAAAAATTAGAATAAATTTTTCGAGAATTTTATACAGCGAGCAAATTTATACAAATTAGTGGTTTGCATGAAGTTATCATTATGTCTCGTGGATTTTATAATATAATAAAAATTATAAAAATTATTTATAATTTTTATTATTTTATTACTTTGTAAGAATCGCAAGCTATGATTCGCCAGCACCGACGAGTCACACAGCATGTTCCACAAATAAAGACAAGTAGGAGGAGCAGATTTCTAAGGCTAGTGGTGTTTCCTTGAACTGGGTAGGTGGAGAAGCTAAGCTGCAAGTGATTGAACAGTTGGGGGGTTGAGACTTTTTGGTGCTTCGACGTTGAAAATTCTTGCACAAGGAAAGTCTGAAACTTCAAAGCATGTATCTTATGCAAGGCATTGACTAAGTTGTTTTCATCTTCCTCGTCTTGCCCTCATCAACTTCATCATCTTCTTCTTATATACGTATGTGTTTAGGGTTTACAAGTGCATAAGAAATGACTTTTTTTTATTCAAATCAACATTGTCATTCTAGTAACCATGGACTCTTCGTTTTCCATTGTTAGCCAAAACCCTTTTTGACGAACTGAGAGAGAGGCAGTCGATTTAATTTACTTTTCTTTGGGAGACTATTGACTAATGTAAGAGAGAATCTTTCAAACTTACATTGCTCTTGTCTGTTATATAGAGTTCAAACTCATTGGCATGCTAAGATAACGAAATTTGGTTATCAAAAGTTGATGACATCATAATCTAATACCTTTTTTTAAAAATTAGATACGAATGATTTAAATTTATTTATGACCAATAATTTTTTTTTGAAGTTTTATGTATAATGTTTAGATCGAATTTAAATTATTATAAATCAGTTTAACTAGTCAATTGAATTGTTATATCAATAATTTTTTATTAGTCTATTTGTATTATTACATGATATGATTAAAAAATTGAACTAATTCGGGTGATTTAATTGTGAAAACTTTGAATTGGTTAACTTTTCAATTTGATTTTTAATTTTTTGGTTTAATTTGCTTTAATAATCCTTTTGTTGAAATTAGAACAATTTATTAAGTTATCAGTCAATTTTTGTAAACTAATTAATTTTTATAAACAAAAATAAACTGATTAATTTTCATTTAATAATTTCTTTCTTTAAATTTAAACTTTAAACAATCTCCTTTAATTTTATTTCAAATTCTTCAATTTTATAACGATCTAATACCGGTTGAACTTTTTAAACTTTGAATCTTTTATCTTTTCGGTTCGATTTTTAAAACATTGATTACATGTCACACCGTATTTTATCATTAATATTCTAAAGAAAATTCATAATTTTTTTTGAGAAATCACAACTAATTTTTCAATAACTTAAAGATTAAATTATTTTTTAGAATCGATTAAACCAGAAAAAGTCTTTTGCCTTTTATCCTATAACACATTGAAAGACGAAGTACCACAAGGATCTTGTAATATATTTTACAAATCTCATAAATTAACATCTAAAACAATCACTTTCTCGGAGTCAATGATCCTTTTTACTAACATGGTCCTCAAATTTTGCAAAGTTGGCATTCCTGGAATTAATTTACATATCTAATCTTCATATTTTAATTGGGGTTAGTTGGAAAATGAGGTAAGATCTAAGATGTGGTCAAGATGACAAACATGCCTTTGGGGGGACATTGAGACTAGGATTTGGATTACAGGATTTGAATTATGAGACATGCCTTGCACGAGACCTGCTTACTTTGAAGACTTCAAGACGCAAGATCATGCATATGAATATTGTTTATTTTGTACATTTAATTGCTCGAGCAGGAACACCATTGATTTGTTAATTGTTGCTTCTTTTTTAATGCTTAGCATCAAAGTTTTATACAACTTTGTTAAACCGACAACTAAACCTAAGAAATGAAACTAAAACACGTAAAGGGTCACTAAAAGATGGAGTCTTTTATAGCCACATATAAGACACCAACATGGCCTTTTTTTAGTTATAAACCATAAGTTATATAGTTTCTTTTAGCTTTAATCAACCCTTTTAGGTTGGTAACTAAATTTGATTAAAAAATAAAGAAACTTAATGATGGATCATTCCGTGTTATCAAAAATTCCTTTTTTATTAAATATCGAAAAAATTCCTAATTACTACTTTAATATGATTAGGAATAACTTACAAACAATGTATTTCGACTTAATTATTGTATAAATTAAACGATTTTCGGTGGATAGGAACTTAAATTTAAAAAGAGTCACGAGTTAAAGCTATTAGGTCCAAAAATAATTGGATTTTATGTAGTGGACAGCAAGTCTAGTATGAAAAACAGAGCCAGGTTCGAGTGACGTTTAAGGTAAAGTTGAAAAACTTGGATCTTTCTCGAGTAAATCCGAATGCTGGCTTTTGTTGAATCATTAAAAAGTCAAAAGAACATGTTCTTTCCGAGCTGGCGCTGAAAATGCAGAAACTATACATGAAATTTGAGCCGCTAGGAGGAACTTAGGAGGCAGCTAAACCTTTGTAAGAACTTGTAGTTACAGGAACAAGAACACAGTAAACTCAATCACCACCATAGTTCATGATCATTACAGCACTAACAAACCAGAAAAAGTTGTGCAGTTGCAATCATTTTGGAATGATTGTATGTAAATATATACTTATAGAAGTGTCTGAACATGTAAATCATCTTCTACATAACAAACTATACAGTGAAATTGAGAATAAGAATCAATGAAAACAGAAAAATGAGTCATCTTCTTATGACCTGATCTCATAAGTCTCAACCCTTTCTCACTCAAAAATACCTATATAATCCTCTAATCAGGAGAATCTAAAGAACCCAAAACTTTCAGAACAGTATAAAGAAGTATACATGATGACAGGACAGCGCTAGAACTTGGTGAATTACTCTGATTGATCAGTTCTCCACAGAGTTGTGCTTCTTCGAAGGACCAGAGGGTGGTATAGGAGAACCCTTTGGAAAGAAGTTGAACATCTGACCTCTGTAGAAGAAGCTAGTTTCATACAATCTCCTACCAGCCTCTGCTTCCTGCAAAGCTCGACCCTCCCCCATTAGTGACACACCAGGTCTGGCGGCAGTAGCACAAGTGACAAGAAGAAGAAGGGTCCAGAGAAGAAGAGAAATGATGTTGAATGATGAAAAGTGTTTAGACTGAGAACAAGAAGAAAAGGAAGCCATTGAAGAAGATGGTTGTCGCGTTTGTGAAAAGGCAAGCTAAAGTAGGGTTTCAGAGAGAAAACACAAGCTTTTGCGATTTTTTTACAGAGAGATGGTCTTAATATCTCCTTATATATAAATGTGCATGGAGAAACTTAAAATGGGTATGGAAAATTACAGTGTGGAAGAGGAAAGAGCTGTGGGACAGAAGTGAAGCACACGCAAGCGTATCAGGAACTCTTTCATTCTTTTCTCTGGTTTGTCTACGGTTCTATATAAAAATTTCAGAAACTATTCTTTGGTGCCGGCTAAGACTTTTTATACAATTGACAACTAGCAAATGGACTCTTGATTCTCTTTTTTTGGGTAAACTAGACTTTGTTAGAAGGATGAAACATCTTCTTTAATGTCAGTCCAATTGTTAGTTAGATGTATGACCAAGTTAGATATATGCAATACTCGACAAATCATGTCTTATCAGTAAGTTATTTAACAATGCTTGAGATCGTTTGTTACGGATTGCCTGTCTCCTATCCTCATATTTTACATTGTCCCATTTATTTATTGTAATATATGCGGATGAAAAAGGTTTAACACGTAAAATTTAGAACAGAGAATTTGCGTCGGGTATAGAGTGGTTGTGCTCGTTTTCGTGTGTCACCCTATTTTTCTCTCCATCAATTCATTCATTAAATATTACACAAAAACGGACATAGACAAATTGATCCCGTTTACGTCCATTTAATAGATTAATGAATTCAAATAGGTAATTATTTGAGGATAAAGATGATTTTTGTTTGGGATCTAGTGGGTCTAATAATGTCAAAATTAAAGTGAAGTTTATCTAGTTTTGCAAGCAATATATTTGCAAAGAATATCTAGGCAGATTTTGATGGGATTGATAGAGATACTGATAAAATAAAAACACAATTCTCTGTTATCTGTTCTTGCCAACTCCCATTGACAAAGGCCTTTTCCGAATATATGGAAAATGTGACTGTCTCCTTTTCCATGAGATCTTAAACAAATGAGCTTTAAAAATGAAAAACCCTTTTTTCCAATTTGAAACTCTACCATTCTCTTCTTTATTAAGAGTGAAAAATCTACCAAGTTTATTTAGTTATTTTAATATAATCCGTTGTTAAAAATACGATTAAAATGATTATATCAATGTTTTAAAAATCAGACTGGAAGTTAAACCGGTAAGATAAGAAATTTAAGGTTTAAAAGGTTCAACCGTATTAGACCGTCATAAAATCGGCTAAAAATTAAAGAATTTAATATATGATTGAAAGATATTATCTTTGTTTGTTGAAGAATTTGAAGTTTAATTATAAAGGATATTATTAAATAAAAATTAATTTATTTATTTTAGTTTATAAGAACTTCCCAATTTACAAAAATTAATCGATTAATTAATAAATTGATTGGTTTTTAACAACAAGAATTATTAAATTAAATCAAATTTTAATCATTGGATTAAAAGACCTATCGTGTATTCAATAATTTATAATATAATATAAGAATATTGGCCTAAATTTATATTTTTAAAGTATTTTTAATATAAAGTGTTTTTATATAATTTAAAATAATGAAAATATTTTAAAAAATATTTCAGGGATTCACTGCCATTTGGAATCTCTACAATGATCCATGTCATAACTTTTTCTTTTCATATATAATTTTTACAAACCATGTTCTTAGGGTATTAAGAAAATTTTAACCTAAGATTAAAGAAGCAAGGCCAGCAAATTACGTCATGGTAATTAGTAATTACTGCCATTTGGATTCTGCAAAAAGGGTCTGTTCAGTTTTTAATTAAGTCAAACGGTCTTAAGTGCTTAATTATGGATTAAGAAGCTAATCCCATATGTTCAGTTTCATATTTTCCAGAGTAGCATGTTTTGCGTGTCAAAGTCTAGCAAGAAACCGGTTTTATGGGTCCACTCATATCCTGACAGATACCTGTATGTATTTGGTATAAAATCTCAGTACTAACTCCATATTAAATTATATCCGCCTTAATGACATAACTGCCACCAGAATTAAAAAGGTCAAGTAAATTCTTACTATTATTTATAATATCATTTTACATTTTTAAATAGCATCAATAACATATTAAATTCTAACGAAATTAAATTTTAATTAATTTCTAATATATAAAAAGTTAATATTAATAATTATAAAAATCAAATCTATTCAGCTAGTTCAATCGTAAATATCTCGAACTAGTCAATTTTTGATTCAATTTATTTTAATAACTGTTATTAAAAATCGATTGATTTTTTAATTAATTGGCTAGTTTTTACAAACTAACCGTTTTTTATAAATCAATCTTTTTTAATTCAACTTCAATTTTTTCGTAAGGAGAATTCCTTCAATCTTATTTCAAATTCTTTAATTTTGTTCAATCTTTACTGTATACCAATCTTGTGACAATTTAATATCAATTGAACCTTTAAATCTTAAATTTTTTATCCTAATCATTTAATTTCCGGTTTGATTGTAATATGGCAATCGAATTAGTTTCACTTAATCTTAATTTTTCAAAATCATACTTAAAGTTTTAGTAAAACATTAAAATGTAAGATGGACTTTGTTTCTGTAACTTAAGTTGACAATTACATCCTGATTAGCTAGTTAGATCGTTACGGCAACAAGAGAGTAAGAACTTCAAGCAACCGTGTCATAACCTTGAAGAAACAAACACTTACGTACTCTACAAATGACAAGCAATTGTAAAGTTGGGTGAGAATCCAACTTCGATCAGGAATTTCTCAAACGTCAATGTGATTGATCTGATCTTTAATTCAAGAGTAAGAATTAGGCAGTGAGGATTAGGACATGAGTGTCTTAAGAGGACATTAACAAAAACCAACTGCGGATTAGGACATGAGTGTCTTAAGAGGACATTAACAAAAACCAACTGCGAGACTTGTGGACCAAAGGTTGGTTGAGCATTGATTCAGGAGAACCCCTCCAAGCTCTAATGAAGGTGTCAATTTCCAGGCTTCCTGACGTGAGTGCTGCCTTCTGAGTGTGAAACACACGATGGCCTCCATCTCTACAGAGCGTCACATACCCTAGTCATGTTATGTGGGAGCTATCTTACATTCTCACCACGACTTTGTAGTTTGTAGTGTGCGTGTGATAAATTTAAAACATGTACAAATTCTTTTAGACAAACCCTAGCATCCATTTCAAATTCACGGGCAGAGATCTTTTGGTTATTGTGATTTTTAATTTTCTATTTTTCTTAAATAAAAGCAATAATTTATTTTATTGTTAATGTTAATATTAATACAATTATATTATTAAGTTAACTAAACAATTTAGTTTCAATCTCTTATATAATATTTACTAATAATTCAATAATTAAAAAGTTTGTTTATAAATGAATATTTTATTATATATTTTAAATTATTAAAACTAAATTTAGTAAGTATGTTAAGATATTTTAAATATAAATTATACTTATAAATTAATTATTAAATTTAAATTTTTTTATTTAAAAAAATAATTATAAAATTAAATTATATTAATAACAAGAATTTCATATAATTTTCATAAATTATAAAAATAGGAAGAAATCAAAATTAGAAACTCAAACGAATAATTTTTATTAAATTAAAAAAAATAAAAACTAAACAAACATGTAAGATATTTTGACTTGAGTCTTGCATACCAAAGCATTGTTTTGAACTTGTCAAGTTTCTGGATTGAAGATCGCATTAATGAACATTTTATACTCGAGGAATTCAAACAATTTCAGAATTGAACGTTGAAGGTCGATGGCATGTAATATCTTTTGTCCAAGTCAAAGTGAAGATGTTGAGATCAACGTTGGTGTTCCAAGGACATAATGTGTAGCGTATGACTAAGAAATGTTAAAAAGCATCCAAATGCATGCATGTATGATTTGATTTTTTAAAACAGTCTAGAGAAACAAGAAATCTATTAATATGATTTGATTTTTTTAATTTTAATACTCTTTTAAAATTTATTATTCAATTTATTATATTATTTTTCAGTTATTACATAATGTTTTTCATATGGGTTAATTATAAAAAAAAAGCGGGTAAACTAATAGGAGCTCATGTAGGTCATGCTGGATTAATCGTATGGCTGAATTTCAACTATCATCTTGACTTAGGGTTTAGCCTACTTCCACTTTTCTTTGCAAATAAGGAAAACAAAAACTCTCATAAGCTCTATAAAATATTTAATTAGGATTAATTATAGATGACACTGAGTTGGATCTAGTCGTTAGTCTAACTTAGTTGAGCTCGACCCAAATATTTCGAGTCTTATCCAATCGGGTTTAGATGCTTCAAAAATTTTCGATTTATTGTTTTGATAAATTATTAAAAAACGACTAAATTTATCTAAATTATTTTGATCGAGTCAATATTTCAAAATTTAAATTCAATCGAAAAGTTAAATCAATCCGGATTTAACCCTTGAGTTTAAGCAATTTGGGTCAATTGCCATCTAAACCAAAGACTAAGAAGCAAAAATTCATGTTATGTTCCTTTCCAAGGTCAAAACTTGTCATCTAAGTTTCAAGGTCAGTAGCTATCAACCAAATCTCTTGCAAACAAACCGGCATTAGACCAGGAATATAAACATGGACCTTGTTGACTTTTCCATTTCTTGCGTTGACTCTGCCATGGCTACCCAAAGAAGAAAGAATCCAACGTAAGACCTTATTGCTCCAATTCTCAACTTCCACTTGGCATGAAGAAAGTGAATGCTTGTTACTTACCCTTAAAGAGTTTCACACTGGAAAAAAACTGACAAGTAAACTAAAAGTACAAAAGTTTGAAAAATCAAACTGGTTAATTCTGTTTAGATTTAAAAACTTTGAATTGGTTAATTTTTCAATTTGATTTTTAACTTTACGGTTCGATTTACTTTAATCATGCTTATTAAAAACTGATAAATTTATTAATTAATTGGCTAATATTCGTAAACTAATCAATTTTTATAAACTAAAATAAACCAACTAATTTTTATTTAACAACCGTTTTTTCAATTAAACTTCAAATTATTCGATGAATAAAGACAGTCTCCTTCAATCATATTTAAAATTCTTTAATTTTGTTCATTTTTAACTGATTTTATGACAGTCTAATACTGATTGAACCTTTTAAACTTTAAATCTCTTGTCTTATATGTTTAATTTCAGGTCTAGTTATTAAAATATTAAAAAATACCAAATAAAAAGAAAAAAACCTAATTCAATTAAACTTATGAGTCAAAATTTATAATCTACATATTTTACTGAGTCATTATCAAAAAATTAAGGTATATGACTTGTTCAAGAACAAGTGCTAATTCCAAGTGTTTGTGGGGTTGGTAGATTTAGACAGTGATGTTAGAAGATAGAGTCATGTTACACGACATATGCGAGTTTCATGAAACACAAATGTCCAATTACGATTTGTTACCTATCACAAGAGCTGTCTGAAGAGAACTTCCGTGGGTTTGAGCCCATTACAGTCAGCAGGGTTATCATTACTTGGACTTGTTAAGCATCCACTAAAAACCGGGCTTACTGGCCCGAAGCCCGGTTGTATTTACTCGGATTGCCATCGTTTTAGTCTTAAGTTTTTTAAACGAACAGACCAAAATGGGTCATTTAGATCCGAAAGCGAATAAAGAGTTAGGTTTTACACGTAATCTTAGGCTTGAGTCTGACACAAAATTTATTTAGTTTTACTTGACTCGCTAAATTTAGGTCAAATTAGATTGAATTCACCAAAACCAAAACCATGTTATTTTAGTGTTATTGGCAAAATGACATTTTGGTATTAAGGTTTTTAAATTCACAATTCATAAATCAAAATAGCATCATTTTGCTGCTAAAATGATGTTGTTTTAGGGATAACATTTTGGCCAATCAAAGGGTTCGATAAGGGCTTTGAGTTCGCTCTCCAAATCTAAACCTTACGGTGTTTGATCACTTTTAAACTGGGCCAAATTTGTGAATTCTATCATAATAAAATTATAGTAGAGTGGTAATGGGCTCGGTCGTGTCGAATTTAAGCCAGGCCTAGGACTCATGCATGTCTTGAGCTCGATTATGATCTAGCTAAGCTCAAAATTTCTTTTTTATTGCAAAATTTATAATTGTTTTTATTTATTTTAAAATGATATAATAACTTCATTTTATTTATGGTTATTCGAGCTTTACATTAACCTTGACCAAAAGGTTCGAGTTTTGGTCAAGCCTAAACCTAAATCGAAGTCCAACTTTTGTTTTTTGAAAGACCATCCCCAGCCCAGAACCCGGTCAAGTTAACCTAAATTCATTAACTTTGGGACGGGTTGGACCGAACAAAAATGCAACCCTAATAGGTCTGTTTTTTTTTTTTTTGGCCCTTATCAATCAGCTTTACACCTGACGTGAGGTTCCTTCTATGGATAAAGACTTGTCTGTTCATACTACACCTCCACATTGCATTTCACTATCAAAGCTTTTATTGCCTCAACTGCCATGCCTTTATATCTCTTCTGTGATACCAAAAACAATCCAACATCTCCATTTCAAGCCATCAAGCTCATGACTACCCAACTAGTGAAAATTCTCCAGCATTTATGATTTACTTGCAGTGGCCTTCACTATATATGCACTAGGCAGTAACTGGCTAAATCTTGTCAGAACATTGCTTAAACTTTTATGTGTAACAAAGAGTTAAAAACAAGAACTTGAACAAGAAGTAAAAGATTCATCCCTCAAGATTCAAACTTTCTTGTATTATACGTAGTTCCAAACTGCTTGGAGAACTACCAACATTAGCATATGGTCTATCTACTACATCAGCAAACTGGTTTCTGTTGCAGAACAATACATGTTAGATCCAAGATTAAGTTATTAGGGAGAGAACGTTGGCAAGTGTATTTCAGTTGCTTCTAACCTTCTTCAACTTCCAGGGTTGGAATATGCTAATTCAATAGCAGAACCATTGTTAAGATCTGTTGCAGAAAAACTAACTGAACTGTTTTGATTCCGTGGGTTGAGAATCCAAAAGAGCCCGCAAATTCGGAATTCGGATTGGAACTGGCACCAACCAACTTGGAGTTTGAGTTGAGTTCAAGCAATGTGACCTTCTCCTGCTTTTGACATGGCTTGACCCCAGATAGAGCATGGTTAGCTGACATTATCTCAAGAGGGTAACACAGATTTGGATTATTCCAAGCCTCAAATCGCCTGCCTAGTTTCCCATAAAACAGTTCAGAGAATTTAAGTTCTCCTGTCAGATTGTTTCCACTAAGGTATAGAGCATTAAGACTAGGTAAATTTGCTAGCTTGGTCGGGATATTGCCTGAGAGATAGTTGTCACTGAGACCCAAAAATCTCAGATTGTTCAACTCTGCAATAGACTCAGGAATCTCACCAACTAAGCCAACATTAGAGAGATCCAAAATGACCAAATTCTGTAAGTTCTGCCACTTTATGCTCATCATGCTTCCACCTATTGAATTTTTCGACAAGGCCATCTCTTCCAAGGAATGCAAGTCCTGAAGGGATTCTGTTAATCCACCAGAAAATTTGTTGTTTCTTAGGTCCAAAAGTGTCAGATTCCTGAGATAACCAATCACCATTGGCAGGTTTCCCTCTAGCTGATTGTTGCTCAAGTCAAGTTTCAAGAGTGAGGTTAGACCTCCAAAAGTAAGAGGAAAAGACCCTGACAATGAATTCCTACTCAAATCCAGGATTAACAGTTCAGTTAACCCACCATAAGTGTCTGGAATGCTGCCTCTGAACAAGTTTCCAGCAAGAACTAACCTCTTCAACTGGACTAAGTTACCAAAACTTCTTGGCAGCTCACCAGTTAATCCATTTTCAAGTATCACTAAAGATTGAAGTTTGATTAGGCTACCTAAGCTGGAGGGCAATTCTCCAACAAGGCCGGGGTTCGCTCGAAACTCGAGAGTTTCCAAGTTTTCTGCAAGGTTTTCCCAGCTTGTGTTAGGAATGGTCATTAGATGTTTTTTAGGCGACATAAAGCAACTGAAGAAGGATAGAGCCTTTAGGTGCTTGAGTTGAAACAACTGTGGCCCAAACTTCACATTTTGAGCACAACTAAGAGAGTTGTCATGAACAGGTCCAATGCTTAATGCGGTGACATACCATAGACCATCGAAGAGATCACAGGACACTCCCTGCAGAACGAAATTAAAGCTTCAATATCACAACTTATGAGACTTCTGAACATAAGATAGAGAAGTTCCAATTTTGTAAAGTTACTTTTCTGCAATATCTTAAATAATGACTATTCATTATTCATATCAAATGTTCTCAGTTACAACAATACCATCCTCTTAAGACATTTAGATTATCAGATGGGATTATGGGAATGGGATTATAGTTAAGGGTCTAACAGTTAGTGAAGTTAGATTAGAAAATATTGCAAGAAGCTCTCCAAGTTCTAATATGAATTCAGAACCAGATGCAGAAAGAAAGTCCAAAAGGTTCTTGAAACAAAAACGTTTAAGCTTAACACTCCACTGTTGTCTTTCAAGAAAGGAAATATAATAGAGAACAGTGTCTAAAGGACAACACATGATAATCTTGGTTCAGTATTGCAATGTAACAGTGAAAACAGATGAAGTAAGAAACTTAAAAGGTACCTGAATAGGAGTCCAGCCACAAGGATCGGGATAAAGGTCTGAGCCATTCCACCAGTTACCCACAAAGCCCTGTATTGCAGAGTAAAGTGCTTGTTGCTCTGCTTTCTCCATTGGAGCTACATCGTTATCTGCTTCATCAGAGCACCAAGCATTCAACCACAACAGGCACAGCACCAAAACAACTCGACTGATTGAGACAAAACCCTTCATGGCCATTGCGGTGTAGCTTAAGCAGAGTTCTTGAAGATTTATGGGGATATTTCTAAGCTTATCTGCTGAAAACTGAACTGAAAAAACTAGCGTAGATATGCTTGGATTGAGCCATGGTAGACATCTGAGTCGTAAGAAAAAAGATGGGAGCTTTAAACTCGTTAGAAAATGAAGGTTTCTGTATACATAACTAAACCAAAATTGGAAGCAACAAAGGACTCAAAACACCACCAAAACTTATGCAAAGATCTTTAGAAACATATCATAGGATGGGACCCTCTCCCTTTGAGAAGAACCAGATATCACCAACTTTGGGAGGAGAAATAAAGCATAGAATGGTAAGTAAGAAGAAGGAAAGTGGAAGTGAAAACAGAAGCTAAGCCTAGAAAGCAAAAAAATGAACACCCGCTTACTTATGTTTATAGAAAACAGCTAAGGAAACAAGGAAAGGGCAAAGAATACAAGATATAAGCGCAGTTCTCAAGGCTGTGAAAGTAATAATAGTAATGACAATAATATAGGATCTCTGCACGGCAGTAACTGAAGGGCATTGAGTAGTGTTTACTTGAAAGCGAAATCCAAAGATACAGCCTTTACACAGTTTTTGGTTTGCACCCATTGAGATAATCCTTCTTAAGGCTTGGAAAAAGGTCTTACCTTTAACAAACTACCTGTGGGTTATTATGATAGTTACATCCATTGAATTGTTTACCACAGATGGTTAACAACTTAAAGGGTAGTTGGAAGATTTTATGGATTTAAAAGGTTAGACCAAGACATGGGATTAGTTAGCTTTGGGTTATTATGTTTCTTTTTCCATTTTTTGGTGAGAAGGGGACCATTTCCCATGCAAAAGAACAGAGTGCATGCAAGACAAACTCGGGTTTTATCTCTTTCTCTTCTGTTCTTTCTTTTTGGGCTGCTGTATATCTGAGTTCTTAACAGACTCCCAGAGAGTCACAGTAAAGGAGAAAGTAAGCATTGAGGTGATTCAAAAGTTGGGATACTCAGACTCTGCAAATGGACCTTAAAACAGTTTGGTTTGGCTTGGAAATTAATGTTTGTCCTTGAAATGTAATCCATAACCCCTGCTTTTGCAATTGCTGACTAGAAAGATAAGTTCTTTCCATTATCATTTTCTCATGTTTGGGCTGCAGACTAACTATTTTACTTGCAGTATCTAGCTGCTGCTTATAGAAAGAACACATCTGGTGTCATCCCTGTAATGGACCAAGAAAGATTTTCTCTTGTCAACTTGAATCCTGAAGATAAATATATTTGTCGCTATCAGAATGAACCTTGAGATTAATAGCAGCACCAGAAGTAATGGTAGGAGATACTAAAGAACATAACAATGAGTGTCTAGTTAGGCCAATGATTTCTTCTTTTTTTAATAACTTGCATATTATATGGAATGGCTTGCAAGGCTAATCTATGTGACATGTGATTTTGGAGCTGAAGGGCATCAAAATAAATGTTAGGAATTGGGATGTGTCAGAAGCTGGTCCATGGTGCAAACCAACAAAGTCCAAAAGATGAACGACGTTTCCAAGAAAAACTCATATGCACAATGAAGGAGTTAGAAGAACAGCGAGGCTCAGAACAGAAACAGAACAGAACAGCCAAGCGTTCAGTAATTGACTTTTGGAGCCTCTAGTAGTGGGGATATGGACCACTTTGCTCTGCTGGGATTGAGGGTTAAAGAGACTAATACAGAGCATAGGCATAGCCCACAACTATACTTAAATTTCTTGCAGGCCTATCACAGTTTGTCATGTCCTTTTCTACATTTGCCTTTTGTGATGTGCCTTGCATTGCTTGTCCTTGGAGAGATTTAGCAGCTACGAGCTAAATCAAAATCTACTGTAATAGTAGTAGTAGTTGTAGTGTCTCAGCCTTTACATTTACACTAATCCATCTCTTTATATTCACTAGATGAGTAGAAGTCTACTCTGTTTATGGATAGATTAGGATTCATTCATTATGAAACTGCAAAAGTGGCTTCCATAGTCTCTAGCTGTTCACTTTCTACCGCTTATTACTTTAGATGTGGTCCTCTTCATTGTCACCCTTCATTTGTATTTTTCAAACTCACATTAGCTCAGAAAAACTAAAAAAAGACGACCCTTTAAAGAGTAAAATAGTGTTTAATATGAATATATAAAGAATGCTTAACAATATTTGATGTCAATACTATTCATATAGAAATCACTTTGACATTTACTGAACTTGCAGAAGTCCTATCCCCAAAGTAATGAAACAAGAAATGGAGAAGACAACTTTTCCAATTGAAGGCGGCAACCCTTTTGGTGGTTTTGCCTAAAAACATCTTATTAAGTGTAATTTCTTGCCTATTGAAAAAAAACTTCCAGTATCAGTTTCAAATCAATTTCGAGGACAAAGAACAACTCAAATCAGGAACAAACTAATTCAATAAATCCCTACAGGCTAGTTTATTGTCACAACAAAGAAAGGGTTTTTTTCTTCACCCCACAATTCAGAATACTTGGGAAGTGGGTTGGTGGTGTTTCTAAAGAGAAAAGACTACTCCTATACAGACCAGTTCAGGGCAATGGATTAAGATATTGCTACAATCACATGCATGCCATATACTTCCAGTCCTTACTTTACAAGTTTAGTAAGAACTAAAAACAGAAGGGGAACCTAAACTAGAACATTATTTAGGAATCACCCTGAGAGAGAGAGACCGTAAGAACACAACAACATAGAACTTAAAAAGGTAGGAAGTTATGTGGTAAAGAAGTTCCATATTTTCTTTCCTATTGAAACTTGACCAGGATGCTCTGGCTCATCATCATCATCATATTCATCTTCATCATCCTCATGCATTGTGCTGCCATTCTCATCTTCAACGCCATTCTCATCTTCTGGTGCATCAGTCACTTCCTCACTCAACACTGTAATCTCAACTGATTTTGTTGCATCGATTGGATCATCGACATCTGTTGTTTTGTGCTGTACGACAACAATAATAGAACTTGCTACAGATACAGAAAACAGAATGAAAACAATAGTGGAACTTGTTGAAAAAGACTATGATGCTACCTCAACCCTCTCCTGCGAGAACTCCAGTGTCTTTTGTATTGTGACCTGGACCAAATCTGTAGATTTGCCAGGCTCATCAGCAAATCCAAAAGACAGTGCAGAAGTTGCTTCAGGGTTTGGCCCAGGATCCATGTCAGAGGTGGCATCAGCTTTTTTCTCTGCTTTCTTCTTCAAGTCGGATGATGCTTGGGCCGCCATAGATGATGAACCCGCTCTGAAAGAAACAGAATTTCAAAACCATCACAGATGCTATATTCCTGCATAAAACTTGTCCTTATCCATCACAATTTATATATATGATCAATGTAATCAAATATACAAGTAAACCCATCCACCATGAAAAAATCTAGAAAACAGTGTCCTAGCATGTCACGTTTTGAAGAATAACCCCTTCCCAATCAATCCAAAAACAAAATGGAAAACTGCAAATAAACAGCTGATGAAATTATGATTAAACAGGCATCTAGAAAAAATGGAAATGGGATCGACAGTTAGACCACTCAATCCAAAGAGACTGCTTAAGTGTATTAACATGGAACTGCCAAAAAAATATCAACGGAACAGCCAACATAAAAACTTAGGCGTAAAAAACTTTTGAGGCACTTCATTATTCTCAACTTCAGAACTCCATTCACCATGTTACATGCAAATTACTAGTGGCCGCCCAACATGACTCCTCATAACAATGAAAATGGAAATCCAAACTTACATCTTGGCTCGCCTAAGATTGTATCTGCTCTGTCCTGGTGTATGCGCAACAGAAGCCACCTTTTGTTGCTTCTGCCTCCTCCCACCAGCTGCTACACTATCAGAACGCCCTTCACTGTCACCATTATCCTGTCCAATCCCAGCAGGTGCCCGTTGTCTTTTCTTTGCAGTGTTGCTAGCTGCTTTTTCGATAGCCTGCCCACTTGCCCTATGGTCTGGCCCTTGAGATTCATTTCCAAGAAACTTTTTTGCGTCCTCAACTACTGCTTTAACTGACTTTGTTCGATGTGGACCAGCCTTTTGTCTCCTACCAGGCTTATTAAGATTACTCTTTCGTTCAGATGGCTCTGAATCATCTGGAGTTGATTGTCCCTTACTATCTATATAGCTACGATCATCAACAGAAATAGAATATGCACTATTTTCATCTTTTCTGATGCTTTCTGATTGAAGCAGTTGAGTGTCCTGGGAATCACCAGCAGTACCTAAGGGTAGACATGGTTTATCTCCACTAGCATTGGTGCATGAAGTCTCTTTGGTAACAAGTAAACTCATGTGTTCAGATTTTTGTCGTTGAGATGAATGCAACTCTCCATCCAAAGCTGGAACGGGAACCTGCTCAATTTTTTTGGTTGGCGATATGCTAAATATTTTTGAGGTGCATTTCTGGAGCCAAGACATTCGCCCTTGAGAATTTGAATGGGCAAATTCACCTGCAGACTTTTTTACAGTAATATCTGGGCCACTTTTATTATTCTTCAGAGATCTGTCAGGTTGGTTTGCAAGAAGGATCTTACTATTTTCAATATTAGGTGGAAGAAGATCAGAAAGGACAAACTCCCTGGTTATGTCTCTGCAATTGTCGCAACTTTTGTGTTTGTCCACTAAAGCAAGAAAATGATTCCTTTCCCTCACAGCTTGTTCTCGCTGGACACAAAGCTTCTTGCTGAGCATCTCAAGTTCATTAATGTCTTTCTGCATTCCTGTTCGATGTTCTTCAAGCCTATCTTTGTCGTTGGCAACCTCTTGTTTTTCTTTTTCTAGAGCACGCTTTTCAGATTGCATTTCCTCCTGTTCCCTCTGAACAACTTCTTTTAACTGATTAATGTTTGCAAATTCTCTTTCCTTCAGCTCCTCAAATGCACTCTCCCTTTCTTTTAAACATCTCTCCATTTCTTCCCGTCTATTAATCATACCACTCGAAAATTTGTTTTTCTGTGATTCAAATTCTTCTAACATGCGATCATGCTCAATCTTAGCTCTTTCAGATAACCTTAATTTCTCATTTCTCATTCTGGCTTCAAGCGACTCTTTCTCCATTCTGATAGTCTCCAACTCATGTTGAACATAGTCCTGCTTTGCACATTCCTCTCTTTTCAGCCTTTTTTCTTCAGCAAGCTGCAACTTCTTTAAGTTCTCTCTCTCCTCAACAATTTCCTCTAGGGCTTTACTAATTTGAGCTCTTTTCTCTTCTAGCATTTCCCATTCTTTCTCAAATTTATCCCTTTCCAGTTTCAAATCTTCACCTTCTTTTGAGAGGAACTCATGCTGAATCCTGCACTTCTCTAATTCTCGTTTCAGTTCTGCCTGCAAACGTACATGGACTAACCTGTCTTCATTGGTTATTTTCAAACTTTCATTCTTTTCACCAATCTGCATCTCTTGCTGAGCAATTTCAGCCTTTATTTTCTCACATTCATCTTTTAGAATCTGCAAGCTCTCATTATCAGCAAGTAACTGTTTCCTTTCGAGATCCATCTTTTTCTGCTCAGATTTCATAGATTTCTCCCTCTCCTTTATGCTTTTCAACCTAGCATCAATGTCCTTCTCCTTCTCCTTCACTCTCTCTGACTTCCTCTGAAATGCTTGCTCTAATTTACCTAATTTTTCTTCCCTGTGCAGGATTTCGTCTTCCTGATGCTTCACTGCTTCTACCTTGCTTTTCAGTTCTTCATCAAGGTGCTTCTGTTTCTCTTCTAATTCCAACTCAAATTCCTTAGTTTTTGCCTCCAGACTGGCCCTATGCTCATCAAGGAGCTCTTGAGAATCCATCTGTAGATGGGGAATAACAGAATTTGTCAGAAAATTCATTCGGTAAGAACTAATTCAGTTCCAGTTCAAAACCAGCAAAGTCCCCTACTGATCTCTTCATGCATGGAACTGTTAGCTAAAATTTGATTCATCAAAGAACAACCATGCACTCAAACAGAAACTCATATGGATGTGACATAATTTCTAGTGCAACTATAACCAGTATGCTTTTCACAAATAGAACACATCATGGTACTGTCCTGCATAGGTGCTTCACAGTTACAGTCTTGACCGCTTACAATGTCATAATTAAAGTGTTTGGACTACAGAGTATTAGTATGTACTTCAATTTGATTATTGGTCTTCTCCATGTCTATTTGGTATACAACATAGTTAAATGTATGCCAGTCACAACATAGAAATATCCAAGTTCACTGGCAAGGCAGTAAAGACCTGCTCACCACACAAGGCCAGTATGCAAGTTTGGTCAAAGAACTAGGTTTTCTTTATCAAGTGTGATTTGTAAACTGGAAGTTAACTATTATAAACTTACTCTTTCTCTAGCAACCAACTTTTCTTCCATTTGAAGTAATTCCTTCTCTTTCATCTCGAGGGTGCTCCTTAAGGAATCCACTTTCTGGAGAAAAAAAGAAATAAGATGTAGGAAAGCAACTTAAATGAAATACTCAGTTAAATAGGAGTAAACCTTCTCTTCAGAGATCAAATCTGATAACCGATTATCTACATCATCTTCCCTCTTCTTCAGCTTTTCAAGAGAAAGATCAATCCTCTTTTGGGCTTCCTCAATGTTCCTCTCCCTTAGTTCAAGAGACCTGTCACTTTCATTCATCTTTTCCTCCCTCTGATTGAGTGTTTTGCAAAGTTCACACAACCTGTTTTCCTGTTTCTCTAGTTTCCTCTCCCATTCATTCAGGTCTTCTTTTTGTTTATACAGGGCTGCCTTGTGTGCTTCTCGCCTAAACAGTGTCAATCAGACACCATTGGATGAATTATGCACATGTAGATATCATCATCATCACTGAAAGAAAGAGAACATACTCAGTATTTAAGGAGAGCCGTTCTCTTTGAAGAACAATTTCACGAGTTTCTAGCTCATGCAGCTTCATATCCATTTCCGAGTTCTTTCTGTTAACATCAGCAAGCTTGGCCTCAGCAGCATGCACTTTTTCCTCCACTCCAGAAGATTTCTCTTCGATTCTATCAACCAGAGATTTTGCATCAGCCAGCTTTTTCTCAGAGACCTGCTTAATTTGCATATGCTCCTCTTGCAATCTGCGTAAAGCCCTTTCGAGCTGTAGTATTGAGATGCAAGACGACCAATATCAACCAAAACACTTTACATTTATTAGCAAGAAAACCAAGCAAGTACCACTGGATATTTGCTTTTACAACAAAATAACATTCTCAATCCATGAAAGTATCCAGCTTCTAAACATTAAAGATAAGCATGAGATATGCCCTGTAATAATGTGAAGAATATGTTCAGAGATGTAAGAGCATTCACATTTATGGTTATTTACTATACAAAAATCTCTTGTCCAAACAAGCACATATCAGCACTTACGGGAAACAAATTACAGTCAAAATTACGATTTCAATATCCTATTCTAATAAGAACAACAAATTACATAAACCTATTCAAAAGGCTACTTAAATGTAGAACAGAAAGGAAGTTGTTTTTTGATAACTTTTGAAGGATAACTTTTCAAAATGGTTATATCTGAATATAACTAAATCTCAAAGATATTTGACAAGTGAGTTAAAAATTTTCCACTTTTTTTATCAAATAAACATGAAAGAAAATATTTTCCATAGATATTACTTCTTGCCGCTTTGCTCAGTTCACTTAGATCAGATAAAATGGATCATATATAGCAAAGAGCTTAAACTAACTAGCAGGATGTCTCATACATCAGCCACGCATTGTTTCTCACAAACCAAGGCTTCCCTCAAATTTCCCTCTCGCTTCTCGATTTCAGATAATGCAATTAAGTGTGCTGACTGTTCACGTTTTACTATCTCCTCAGCTTCTAGCAATGCTTGCCTCATCTCTTCATATGTTGAAGTCCATTCTTTTTTCTCAATAAGGAGGAGCCCCATGTTGTACTGGTAATCAAAAAGCTGCAAAGAGGAAAATGATGAAATACTATCCAACACGATTTCTCAACATGGTATTCTGATATTTTGAAAATCTCAATACATCATAAGCGCAAATGAACGTATGCACCACAGAACTAAAGACCAAGAAATTAAGACCTGGTGCTGTGGCACCCTAGATTTATATACCATTTCAATCTAATTCTGCAATTTATGGAATAAACTGCCGATGGTATCACAACATTGATCCAGTTCAAACATTATTCATCCACACTTTGTCACGTACTAACTAACCCTCCTACAAAGAATAATTCTCCAAGTGCAATCATGCCATGCAACGGTTTTCCTGTGTTCAATTCAGTAATTATTGCCGTCACAATGTACAATCTCTCCAAGCCCATCAAACGGCTCTACACACCAGTCTAAAACGTAGAATGAGGGTTCCAAAGGTAAGGAATGCTAGAACGTAAAAGGAAAATAAAACAACAGCAAGCAGAATATAATTATGTTTCGCACAATAACTCACTCAAGATCAATATTTACACATATAACTTTCAAGGCAGCATCAATTTGCCACGTTACAAGCCGTCAATAAAGAACTTGTCACTACAGAACGAAAACAGAAAGTAAAAAGGATCACAAATTGCAATAAATATCAATCAAGAAGCAAAGGTTTACCCATTTCAATAAACTCCATAAAAACCAAAATGCACAAATAAAATCAAAGAACCTTCTTTTCAAGCATCGAGGCCTTCTCAAGAAGCGCTTCACGATCCTTCCTCTCCATTTCCGCCTCGTTCAACAAACCCGCCTCCCTAAACCGCTTCCAATCCTCCATATCCTCTGCCTCCGCCTCCGCCACCTCACAACCATCACTTATCAACCCAACCGGTGGCGGGGGCAGCGGCGGCGCGTCGACAAAAGCCACTGCCTTCCCTTTCCCGCCCCCAAATTTAGGGTTTGAAGCCCCAGCAAACGCATTTCCGATAACCGTTCTGCGACTGTCAGACCTGGGCGAGAAAGCCAGTGCCGGGGACGACTTCCTCTGCGGCGTGAACATTGTCCAATCAACGATTGAAATCAATGGCCTCTGCTGTTAGATTTTTGTTACTTTGCCTGCGTGCAGCACAGCCAACGGGGATATTCGGGGAATGTGGTCTAATTTTGTTCAGTGCTACGAATTGACGTTTTAAGCCCCAACTTGTCAAGTTATGGAACCGACACCTTCGATATTAAACAAGGCGTTAGTGTCATTTCCTCTGAATCTTACCGTTTGGTTAGTGAAATCACGAAAATGCCCCTAAAGGTTTAGCATTATGATTACTTTAACCCAATGACATGAATACCGCATCAAACTCGGTACCGGATTGGGTTCTGGTACGGTACTGTACCAGTATCGGTTAACACTGGATATTGTTTCGAGTAATTTTTTAAATTTATAAAATAGTCCGTGAATTTTTTAAAAATTACAAAATAGTCCATTGTCATATTATATATATATATAATCTTTATTATATTCTAATTATTTCTATATACAATAATTATATAATAATTATCTATATA
>JAOSBL010000001.1:606304-618759 GCA_027568915.1 Erythroxylum roraimae | reverse complement strand
ATTATTATTATTATTATTATTATTATTATATGTTCTATGTTTTTTATTAGAGTTATAAACTTAATTTTTGTAGAATTTAATATTTAAAATATAAATTCCTATAAGAATATTCAACGAAATACGGGGCCGTTTGGTTCCACTTCTGTTTTTCTACTGTTGTTTTTAGTTTCTGTTTCTTATTTTTTGTTTCTGTTTTTTCCTTAAAAAAAGAAAACCTATTTGGTTGAGATTTGTAATATAAAAACTGAAAACAAAAACTTATTTAGTTAAGATTTCTAATAAACAATCTACAATCTTTCACATAATATTAAGGACCAAACAAGTCTCAACTAACTATATATTCACAAAATATTAAACAAAGAAAAAACACCAAAAACGAAAAAACACCCAAAAAAATAAAAACCCAAACTTCTCATGCCTCTCTCCTCTCGACTCAACAGAAGCTCTCGATCTTCAAAACATACCTACAGCCTCCAAGACCCATTAAAAGCGAAGAAACAACAGTGAAATGGCTTCACTACGGGTCAAAACACAAAGGCTCTGCAGTCTCCACAAGAACAGGTTGAAGTGAAGCAGCAGTGAGATTTTAACAAATTTCAACCAAGAAGTAAACGATGGAAGAGAGATAGATAGCAGAAGACGCATAGATTGAGAAGACGATGAAGATGACAGTTTCGTTGATTTCTATATGCAGAGACCTTTTAAGCAACGAAAACAAATAGGCAGTAGGTATATTCAGAGAAACAGCAGAAGAGGCTGAAGAAGCAGAAGATTATACAGTCGAGGCCAAGGAAACTAGTTTTTGTGAAACATAAAAACCCGTTTTAAAAATACACGAAAACGTCTTTTTTACATTTTCAAAAAAATGTTGCAGCTTTTTTATTTTTAACAACAAAAAACGAAAATAATTTCTACCAAACGAGTTTTCAGGGCTGTTTTATTTTTTATGAAAACAACAACGAAAAACTCGAAAATAAAATGAAACCAAACGCCACCTTATGCAATCAACTGATTACCCCAATTATGATTTCTCAAATTCAACAAAATGACTAACATGTCCATGATTTCACCACGTGGCGCTTTCCTATGGGCTGCATCGCAATCTGCAACCAATTTGCCAAAAGACCCCTGATTTTCTCTTTTCTCGAATTTTCCTCTAACCGATTAATCGCAAAACTCAATCTAAACCCTTACTTCTGTCTCTCTCTATTTCCTCTCTATGCAAGTCGGGGGCTTTCGCTCTCAATCTTAGATATAGTAATAGATTGGTAGATTCGTAGGCAGTGCGTATCAGTGTCTGTATAGATTGCGTTCTGATTGGAGCTAAAAGGGGGATTAGGTTATGGCGGCTGAGAATAGTACCAATTCGGCGTCGACGTCGAGATCGAATTCGACGGCGGACTCGTACATAGGGAGTTTAATAAGCTTAACATCCAAGAGTGAGATCCGTTACGAGGGTGTTCTGTACAATATCAACACTGAAGTGTCCAGTATTGGCCTTAAAAATGGTACCTTTCTGTTATTGATTTGTGGTTTTCTTCATTTCTTGCTTGACTCTTTTTATTTTGTGGTTTATAAGGCTGTGTACGAGTTTTCGGTTGGTTTTGGTTAGTGGGTTTGACTTAGTTGCACTGTTTGAATCTTGGGATTTACCTTTCTTTTTTTTACTTTGAAGATTGGTTGGGAGGATTTAAGCATTGAACTACTTGTGTTGGTGTTCTTGTAATTGTTTATGCTCTATGGTTATCGTTATGCTTTGTTATGTGTGGCAAGATCGTTGATTTATGTAGGAAATGGTAATGCAATGTTTTTCTGCATGAGACGGTGGATATAGTTCAATGCCAAAGTCTAAAAAAGAAATCCTTCACAAAGAAACAGTGCTTTTGGCGTGGTTATTATGGTTTTGAGTCTGACGTATTTGCTAACCTGCATTTGTATTGGCAGTGCGGTCATTTGGAACAGAGGGGCGGAAAAAAGATGGTCCACAAATCCCACCTAGTGACAGAGTTTATGAATACATTTTGTTTCGGGGAAGTGACATCAAGGTAACATATAGCCACTGGATATCTCACTAAGCATATATGTACTTTTATGTGCTTTGATCTATGTTGTTTTGATGCACATTTTTTGTGTGTTTGGTATTATGTAAGATTGTTTCTTGATTTTGGGTGCATCTGATTTTTTAAATAAACTTGTTAATTTTTCTATTGTCATTTTTCTTTGTATATTGATGTTAGGTATGCATTTTGAATCAGTATACTAGGCAAAATGTAAATAGTATATTCTGCTCAGTTTCCAATTTGCACTTAAACTATCTGCTCGCACTTGCCTGTGCTTATGGATTACATGATTATTTTGGGTGAAGTTTCTTCTTTTCTTAAATCTTCAGCCAGGAGTCAGCTTGATTGCCACTTGTTATTGAATTTGAAAACATAGTTACTTTTGGCTATGAGAAAACAATTATGGATGAAGAAGGGCTGGTCAGGTCCTTTGCCTGCTTACTCCTTTTTTAAAGAGTAATAAACGGGACTAAATTTTAATTCAGCACTAAGACCTTTGAATTTAATAGTTAAATTTTGATATAGTTTTAGGTCATAAAATAGCAGCAAGGTCATAACATTGCACGGTTGATTATGTGGGTGTTATATTGGTGCATATAAGGATGCAGAAAAGCTACTTAAATGAATGCACTGCAATTAAATTGAAGGAGATTCTAAAATTTCTTTTTTTTTTTCCTTTACTGACTTGGGAGAATTGTTATAGTATTTGTTTTTCTTTGTGGCTTGCTTCAAAGTGAGTGTGCTCCTCAAGATTTATGAACAAATATTATTTTCTATGGGTTATTGAATAATGCGGTATTCTCATGTTACTTAAATGCTTCAGTTATTCTTTTTGCTTCTTCTTACAGGACTTGCAGGTGAAGTCTTCACCTCCAGTTCAGCCTATGCCGCCTATAGACAACGATCCAGCCATTATACAAGTATGTAAATGATCTTTAAATGCCTGATATGATGTATATCATTTTCACTTAGTCTTTTTATAGTTGTAATCACTTTTGCAGTCTCACTATCCTCATACACTTCCCACTACTACAAGCTTGCCTTCTGCTGTTAGCGGATCTTTGCCTGATCCTGGGTCACAGAATGCACAAATGGGACTAGCTGCATCAAATTTCCAAGGTGGACTGCCATTGTATCAACCTGGAGGGAGTTTAGGAACGTGGGGAGCTTCACCTCCTCTCCCTAGTGCAAATGGTAGTGGGGTAGGCTTGCCCATGTATTGGCCAGGTTATTATGCGCCAAATGGGCTTCCACCCCATCTACACCAGCAATCTTTGCTTCGACCTCCACCTGGCTTGTCAATGCCTCCTTCCATACCACAGCAAATGCAATACCCAAATTTCAATGCTACTGTACCCACTGGGGCCCCAACTTTACCAGGTTCAAACTTACCAGCTTCATTCCCTGATGTTCCATCTCCTTCTCTCTCCTCAAGTACAAGTTCCCTTAATTTGACATCCACATCTTCGTCACAATCTACTTTGCCTTCAAACTTATCTCCTATTCCCTCTACAACTCTTGCTTCTGAGACATTACAAACTCTAATGCCTAGCAAGGCTCCCAATGTGGTACTTCCTACAACGAAATTGAGCACTAGCTTATCAACATTGTCTCCATTGATTTCATCCAGCTCTGAGTTAAATGCCATTGTTCCACCAATTTCCAATAAGCCTAGTCAAATTTCTGGTCCAACAATTCCATATCAGGCTTCACAACAACCTACATCTTCTGCTATTGATGTGTCTCATTCTCTTCATATAGAAATTCCCACACCTTCACTGATTACGCCGGGCCAGTTGTTGCAATCCGGATCCTCCACTCTCTCTTCATCTCAACCCATCCAAACGGCTCATAAGGACGTGGAGGTTGCAGAGATATTGTCACCAGCATCTCCAGAACCAGCAGGACCAGTTGCTACTGAGGCTCAGCCACCAATACTTCCATTACCTGTTCCTTCACGAACAAACCATAAGGTTTGCCTTCCAGACATAATTAAGTTGATATATTAGTAGTAATATTGTCTCCCTATTTTGTTTTGAGTTTGGGAGATACATGACACTTTTTATGCTTTTTGTGAGGGAAACATAAAGCAGTTTAACTTTTCATGTTCAGTTATATTTGTGAGATAAACTCATCAAAGCGCCCTGTGTTTTGAAGGAAGTTCAGTATACGTGGATATAAGTTCAGTTTCCTCTGGACTTAACTGGAACACTTGTTTGTAGCTAGGGATTGACGAGTGTAATTTGTTGATGGTGTGAATTGACTTTGAATTGTTACCTCAATCATGGAGCAAAAGATGCATCTTTTAATATTGACAAGTGATACTTAACTATTTTGAATCTTATTGATTATCGGCATTAGTTGACTGACTGTCGTCTCCCTCAAAACTTTCCTTACAATTCAGAATACAATTATTTGATATGTTCTCAAGGATTCTAACATGTTTTCTGTCTCTTTTTCCTAGCCAAATGGAGCTCCACACTATTCTCGTCCTGCTTACAGGGGACAAGAAAGAGGAAGAGGAACTGGGGTAACTTCTTACTTGCTTTTATATTTGCAGATTCATGTTATTAGCTTCATGCTTTCTACTTGAAAATTCACTTTGAAGCCTGAACTATTTGGTAAGGAGGATGTTGATCATTTCCCCATTCACTGATCTTCATATTTGTACATTTGCTGCTAGGCTATGACATAGCTTAACGTTATGCAATTGACTTGTCCAAAAATTGGTAATGACAGTATTTTGTAGTACAATTTAAATAGGTGGATCTGAACATGAAAATTTTGCAGGTATTTCTGCATATGGTTCTAACATTTTTGTGTTGGTTGAGCAAGTTCATTATTCTAAAAAAAAATTGTCAGCTGAATAATTTGACAGCTAAAGTTCTGATTGTTGAAGTTTCTTAACATAGGTTACAATTTTTTTCCTGTTCAGAGCTCACGTCAAGTAACAAAGTTCACTGAGGATTTTGATTTTGAAGCAATGAATGAAAAGTTCAACAAGGATGAAGTATGGGATCATCTTGGTAAGACTAATAAATCTCATCTGAAGGATAAAGAAGATGGAAAACTCAGTGATGAGGATGATTTCCGAGATGAAGAAGTTGATGAATTTGCTAACGTTGATATTAAGGTAATTTTGTGCATGTCTCTTATATTTGGTTGAATTATACGGGAAGAAGCTTCCTTATTATAAACGCTTCATGTTCTTCTGACTTATTTTTCCTAATATTCATGTTGCCTTTGCAGTCTGTTTATAACAAGGATGACTTTTTTGATACCCTCTCTTGCAACACACTTAATCATGATTCCCAAAATGGAAGGACTAGATTCTCTGAGCAGATGAAAATTGACACTGAGGTGCTTCTCACTCCTTGCTGTCTTTTAGCTTAACGTCCTTTAGTTTAATTTCTTTCTCCACTTCAAATAGTTCTTTTAGGTTGTATCAAGTCATTTATTTGTTTTCATTTCCAGACTTTTGGCAACTTCCAAAGGTATCGGGGAGGTCGAGGTGGGCATGGACATCCACGTGGTGGTCGTTCTCGTGGATCTTATTATGGAAGAGGTTATGGCTATGGCTATGGCTATGGCTATGGTGGGAGGGGCAGGGGGAGGGCTGCACCTCATCGTAATATTTAGGCAGTCTTCCAGTTGTCATAAATTTTAGTCTGTTTAACAGAGTTTAACAGCCCATGAAGCAACATATTGAAACATTTCCTTCCTCTGTGTTTGTCGTTTATCTTTCAGTTGTCCAGGATGTATGCTCTCTTTCTGCTAGTTTGTCGGTTTTCATCGTTCCCTTTCTCTACAGCTCTTTAATAGAGCTAATACAGAAGCATTTTCTCAGTTTTAGATTGGGTATCAATTATCATTCAGATGTTTTCCAGCTTTTCTGTCTTTGCTTTCTTCCCCTCTTTCCTACTGAGGTATCTGTTTTACTTATCCCTTGGATGTTTTCGGAAGTTACCATGTTCGCAAGTACGAAAAATTATTCATAATTATAATAAACTTGCGATTTTAGCAGCATATTATTGAAAAGATACCTGTGATTTACTGGAATCCTGCATGAAGATGCCGTTAAGATGGTACCTACAGGTCAATGCTCTGTGGGAATCACCTTTCAACTCAATCTCTACCTTGCTATGCTAAGTTTGCATTTAAATAATGCAAGTAAGTTGTTTTGCAGTTAACCAAATTATTAGTTGTTGAAGTCACTTCAAAGTTTCCTCAAGTACTGGAGGCTTGGAAGTGGTAAGATACTGCCCTGGCTAATGCCTGAATGGTTAAGAGGAGGAACAGAAGTCAATCAGTGTCACTTTGCTTTTTCAGTGTGCATATTTTGTCTGGAACTTTAAGAGCTAAGATGGGATACGTATATTTTCAGTCCTTCAATTTAATATCTTTTCTTATTTCAGTCCTCAAATTATTAATTTTAATATCAAATTTTCAACTTTGATCTTTAAATCTAAGGCAAGAAGGTAACTTGTCCTTCTTTAAGCAGAACTTAGTCCTGTCAACCGACAAACTTTCTGAACTTGGAAAACTAAGTTCATTGAAGAATGGTAGAGGATTTTCTAGAGTGCCATGGCATTTTATTCAATTGAGGATTTTCTAAAGTGCCATGGCATTTTATTCACTTGAGGATTTTCTAAAGTGCCATGGCATTTTATTCACTTGAAACATATAAAAGTTTTCTTGGGAAACAAGCGATTCAAACTGAGAATATAATTCCAACACTGCCTTCTACCATGCTAGAAGGGCTTAAAGATAGGATTGAATATAGTGTTTATTGGTGCTACCTGTTTCTTTTGGTGACTTCCGAATCCAGACCAGAAATTCTCCAACTACTTGCATGTAGCAACGAGGACTTTTCTTGGAGGTAAAGATGGCCTTCTTCCATGGAGCAAAGCATAGTTATCAAGGAAAAGAACATCACCCTTTTCCCACTTGAACTGGATGCTCTCTTCTTCAATGATTTGATCACACCTCTTCACAAAACTTCCGGGTATCTCAGTTCCATCCGCCATTAAAGCTGAGCTAATCTCCTTCCCATGCATGCCGACCATTGTATTGAACCACATCCTCCTCCCTTTTCTTCCCTCAAACACCCTTGTTAAGGGCCTTGGTCCCAATATTGTTTTGACCCCGCCGTTTGGAAGCCATTCCAGGTCCATCCCTAAAGCTTTAGCTCTGTTACAAAAACATTTTAATGGCCTTGTTACTTATGAACATTTGAGTTTGTTTAGCTTGTTTTCACAGTTTTTTCAGTGACTCAGTTCTTTTGATACGTACCTTCTCTCAGCCTCTGCGCGATCAGACGTCCCAAAAGCATCTTCCCAACCTCTTCCTCTCATGGAGGACGTATCATTATTGCTAAGAGCTGTGAACGTGTACTTCAACCCTTTGGCCTCTAGTTCCTCGACGGTTTCAGGGAACTCCTCCAACATTCTTTCTGTGACTTTGAAGCTCGGAACAAATGGTGTCTCACCTCCTTCAGGTGGTGGTATCTCACAGTAAAGCAACACTTTCTTGGGAAACTCCTTTATCTATTTCAAGACTTGTTTGTTCAACATGAGAATTCATGGAAGAAGATGCAAGGAATTAAAGAATCTATGAAATAGAGGTTCCTGGAATCACATCAAGAATCTCAAACTGGATCCAAATTCTATAGTTTCTGCTCATGGATCGCTAAATCTCTTGATGAACACACAAAGTGAAACAGAAAAACTCGGCAGAATCTGAAAAAGAAACCATAGCTAATAAGATTTAGCACTTACCAGGACCATTTCATGGTGGTAGTATATGAATTCTGAGAGAGGACCTTCGTTGGCTGTCCAGACTCTTTTGTATATATGAGTTCGTGGGGCAGGTCCAACGTAGCGGATGTCATCCCATCCACAGGTTTCAACAATCTCATTGAAATCCTGAGCGCTTGTTACTTCGAAACCTCTTAACAGAACAGCACTGTTCTTGATGATCATCTGTTCGAACCAGTCCTTGTTGTTCCTCAGAGCCAGAAGAAGTGATTCCAGATCGCTTTTTCGGGCCTCCTCCGGTGGTTGTAGCACAAGAGGCATGGTTTCTCCGTCCACCACCTTCTGGCCGTCGCATTTTCCTATCTTGAAGGCCTTGCATGAGAATTCCATATCTGGTCTCTGAACACTGACAATGATTAACTCCTGGTTTTTGTTGAGGTACTTGCCTGAATTACTCAATTTATAATGTCAGGAAATTAGATATTCGATTGGTTCTAGTTCTTGGGGAGTTCTATGGATTCTTCATCTGTCTTTTATTAGATTCTTTTGTTCTTTACTAACTCCAAGTCTTGTCAAGCCTCCAAATGCTTTTGTCCAACTTCTATTATTTACAATATTAGGGAAAACATAAAAGATTATTATATAATTAAATAATATTTAATTTATTACTTATATTTATTTATTTCATATTTTAAATATTATCCTTTACTTTAATATGAAATTGTTTAATTATCAAACGGATTCCTTTTGTTATATTTTGTTAAATTTTCATCTATTTATAATTAAAAATTTTAATATTAAATTGTTTTGAGAAAAATATAAAAAAATAAAGGAGATATATTACAATTAAACAATACCACATAAGAAAAGCAATAATTTTTAAAATAATAAATTTTTAAAAAATTAAAAGATAATGACATATTTAATCTTAAAGCATAATATAAGTGATGTTTTTTAAAAATAAAAATACAAATATTAAATGATTATGATGTATTTAATCTTCAAAAAAATAATATCCAAAAACAGTATTGAAAGTGGTAGATTCTTTAATTTGAATATAAAAAAATTAATTTTGAAGATAAAAGATTAAAAAATGTTAGAATATTCTCATTTTTTAATCTTAAAAGATAAAATCTTTTGTATTTTCGATCATATCAGGTAGATCCTCTTTTAGTTTAACAATTTTTATTGTTAAAAATCAATTAGTTTATTAATTAATAAGTTTAGTAAGCTAACATGTTTTCATAAACCAAATTAAACCAAATTAAACCGATTAATTTTTATTTGACAGCTTTATTTTTTAATTAAATTTTAAATTTTTTTATGAATACGTATAATTTTTTTCGATCATTTTTTAATTTTATTTAATTTTTAATAATTTATGAAAATCTATGCGGATGAACTTTTTAATCTTTGTATCTCTTATCTTATATGTTTAACTGCCAATTCAGTTTCTAAAGTTGAATACAAAAAGGATAGATTTTCTAAGTTTACGAGGAGGAGAAGGAGGCCGTAAACAAGAAGAAAGACACTAGAACTAACAAAACACTGGAAACAAGACACAGCCGTCCTTGGTGCATTGATGCGAATACTGATAGTTCATAGGATCAATCACACAAAATGACAAATCATAAAATGTAACCAAAACTTGGAATTATAATATGCAGTTGTTCATTCTTTTCCCATTTTGTGTTTTTGTTATTTCACCAACTTGAGCTATATCCTGTCAAATCCTACTATTGTTTCGTTAGTTTTCTCCAAGGAAGTCGATGTTTGCAAGAGGTTGGCATACGAGGTGTAAAGATTGCATCATCGGTTGTTGGAATTAGGATCAGATCTCCTGTTTTAATTATAATATTCTTATCATGTTATATTAAATCTTATCCACATATTTATGTATACTCTATGTAAATATATGGATAAAATTTAATAGAATAGAGTTGGAACATAGTATCTGAAACAGAGGATTTGATGTGGTTGGAGCTGAATTTTAGTATTCTCGCAGAAATTAACTATCAAACGGATCTAATTATCAAAATATTTTAACAGAAATTTGTATACTTTAATAATTGATATATGAATGATAAAAGAGTGTTAAAAATATTTGGACTCATTAGAAACTGATTTAATATCTTACAGATTTATAAATTTGAGAGTGATGAAATATCTTCACATTAGTTATGGATGGAGAGGAATTAGTTGATGATATGTTAAAGATGTTCAAAATTCACAAATTAGTTATATGTAAAAATAGGGTTCACGGTCTAATTTCTTCTATAATTAATAATATAGAGGAATGAATTAAGTTATATGTGAAAATAAAGTTCATAATTCAATTTCTCTCTAAACTTGCTTGCAGGAATAATTCATCATTTATGAAAGGTTTGGAGAGGTTTGATAATACGTAACCTTACCCCTACTTAATAGAGAAACTATTTCTGATAGACTCACATGCAAATGTGATATGGAGAATAAAAAAAAAAGGATATGAAGAGGTCTAATTGTTCACAGCTTTATCCCTAACTAGTAGAGAGATTGTTTCTAAATAACTCATAGATAAAGAGAAAATTTAAATAAATAACTAAATAAAATAAACGAATGACACTATTAATATTAAACTAAATAAATAAATATTATTATTTACGCAGAGACAAAGCCAATGTCTTCTACACTTTTCCCTTGCAATTAAAGACTCAACAAAAAGAGTATTCTTTTATGTTTTTCACTAGTGTAAATAAACATGTAAAGATAACAATGAATCGGTTCAAATAGGGTCGGAGTTTATTCAATTTGATTTAAAATTCGGTTAAAAATAATATCATTTTTAATGAAGAGAGGCAAGTTTTTTGGATCGGCCGACTCCCAAATTTAAACTTAATTTGAAAGCTGGTCAACTCGAACTTTTTTTTTTAAGCATCCCTAAGATTATGTGTACTAACTCTTATTAAGACATTTGTATTAAGTTTATATTTAGTTATGAGCTGACAACACTTAAACCAATTAGTCAAAGATTACAAATATAACAAAGAAACAATTATTTTATAGAAAATGTGTGGATAGTAAAGAGATTATTATATACTTGTGTCCATGCATCAAAACATATAAGGTGAAATCAGCAGGTTTTTGAAGTGGAAGGCCTGCAAAATTATAATATGATTTAAAGCCATCAAGTAATTTTCTCATTCAAAGTTTTACTTATCTCCTTCTCTTCCTCTTATCCACACTCATTTATCTTGATGTTAGGATTGACAGTATATTATATCGGATCAAGTTCAATAATTTCTGTGAGTTCGGGTTGGACCTCCAAATCTGATCTTGACTCAAAATTCGATTAACTTGAATCTAATTCGTTAACTTAGAACTTGAAATCCCATCTCTAATCAACACAATTAAATAAGTCAATATTTTATATTTTTATTACATTTTTCTGTTTATTCCGACATGAGAATGGAAGTCAAGAACAATAAAAGCTTAATTACTTCTATTTTCGTTCCAGTTTGAAAAGCATGCATACGAAATCAATAACAACAACTCTAATTCTTACTTAATCAAACATAAACTAAATGAAATACACTCAGTTTCTGTTCAATTTTGTGTAACATTTGACACTAAAGATTTATGTAATCATTGTACTATAATACAAAAGGGTTCTAATACATTTTTGGTATACTGGTAGCTATGTATATTTTGGTGCCAGTTTTAGGTTTGATTCCAACTCGATCCAACAAACTCAAGTCTAAAACAATTGTTAAATGATAATACGTTCTATAATTCTAGTTGACACATACCTTGGTGTTAGTTTTCGGGTTTGATTCAACTCGCTCGAAATTCAAACAGAATTTGGGTTGAAATTTTTTTTTTTTGGACCCTATTGTCATTACTTTTAACCTTAAACTTATTTACCATAATGATTTGATCAATTAAGTTGGACTCAAACTCTAATTGTTATTGAAAGATTTTGAGGAGGTTTGGGAATAACCTAAATTTATGAATCTCTATTCAAGCTCTCATATATCAATGAAGGGTTTTGAGGGGCCATTCATGAATTATCTATTCATCTTATCTAGACCTATGATTCTCTATTTATTGGACTTCGTCACCCCAGCGTTGATACCAGTGAAAGATTTTAAGTGAGTTCATACGTAACTGAGATATCATATCTGAATTTAAAACTTAAAGATAATGAATTATGAGCTCTAGTTTTATATATAATTCACTTTATCCTTATATCTTTTTCTAACGTATGAGCATTCCACATGTGAATTTTTAACAGGAGTACCTCTTCACATATCTCCAAAACAGTAAGATAATAATGAAGAGGCGCATAGCCACTGAATTGGTTTAGATAATACTTTGGCTGTTACTGTGAGAATTGGAGAGTGGAGGGTCCACTCTATTTAAGAACCTTGAAAGGGAATGGCCATTTTTCAGCTTTCTTAGTTTGCTTTCGCTTATATTCATGTAATACCTCGGCCAGACGATGATACTGATTACGTGTTTCTGTCATGTTTTGTCTGCTCCAAGACTCTGCCCAGTCACCTTTCTCATCGATTCTGGTTCTTTGCTTTGTGAAAAAGAAACGAGAGAAGTGATAAGAGAGTAGTTTTTATGTGGTTTAAGGAATTTATGAAAAATATCT
>JAOSBL010000001.1:588358-606204 GCA_027568915.1 Erythroxylum roraimae | reverse complement strand
TAATTTTTAAAAATTTTAAAACGTATTGTAATTTTTAATTTTTTTAGAAGAATTCTTTCTTATAGATTATTTTTTAATAGAGAGTAGTTTTTATGTGGTTTAAGGAATTTATGAAAAATATCTTAATTTTTAAAAATTTTAAAACGTATTGTAATTTTTAATTTTTTTAGAAGAATTCTTTCTTATAGATTATTTTTTAAAAAAATAATATAGTATATGTGACATAAATATTATGTCCGAACTAATCACATGCTGATGATATAACAACTTAACTCAACTTTTAGATTCTACTCGAGCTAATTAAATTCAATTAAAAATATTTTATTATAATTATTTTAAAATTTTAGTTTAAATCATATTTAATTAATACTGATCGGATTTAATTTAAAATTTTTGAAAAAATTTATATAGTTTTAATTTTTTAAAATACTTTTTTTTTGATCTCGTTCAAAAGGTAATGAAATACTTATAATATGAACATCAAATGATATTGACATATAATAGCAACAATAATAACAACTCAATAAAATTTCTATAAAGACGTAAGATTTGAAAAAGTCTAAAAGTATGCAGTCGTACGTACTCCTAACTAGTAAAGAAACTGTTTCCAATAAATTCATTAAAATCAAATGATGTTTACATAACGACTCAAACTCAACTTTTAAACTTAACCTGAACTAATTAAATTCGATATAAACTAATAATTTATTATAATTATCTTAAATTATTAATTTGAATTAAATTTAACTGGTTCTTATTAGATTTAAAAACTGAGTTTATTCAACGTATCAACAATATTTAATTAGTCAATGTTTATTATTATATTTTATTATTATTTTTAACAAAAGTTTAAATTCATTTTTTATAAAATTGAAAACAACCATCTTTTTGAGAATTCTAAAATATTAAAAATCTTCTAAAGTCACTTAAATTAAAAGGAATCCTCCTATCATTTATCCTTCATACATGTAAATCATTCATTGGCACACGAGTTTCACTTTTGTTTCTTTTTTTTTTTCTAGACCAGAGTATCTACCAGCAGATCCAGTGACTAATCCTTTCGCTGAGTTGTAGGCACCTCACAGGATAAGACAGCTGGCCCAAAGATTTAAGGCTACTCCATATCTAAAGTTAAGGATCGAACCCCCTAACCTTTGATTAAAGATGGATGAGTTCCTTCTACTTAACTACACCCTTAGGTTACTTATTTGTGCTTTTCATATATTGAAGCTTTTCTACAAAGTCTTCCATCCAAAAACGTTCAAGAGAAATAGAAGGAAAACATCTAATCTTTACTTTTCGTCAAACCAATCCCAGAAAAGTGTTAACAAGAGGAAAATCCAGAAAAGTCAAAAAGACAACTTAACATGTGTATTGAGTGAGCAACCAATCATATCTTCAAAGCTTGCTCCGTCTACTTGTCCTTCGTAATGACTCAGGAAGAAGGCGGTGAGGTTCTTTGACTTTGGACCTACTACTTATTTTAATCTATTCCTTAATGACATCCATTAAGTAAGGCAAAGAAAACCATACAATGGAAGCCAACTTTAACCCATTATTTACAAAGTTTGTCAGGAATTTCACATCAGATAATTATAAGGGCATTCAAAAATTTATAATAGTGTACAAGCTTTTCTCTCTTGAGCTAACTTTTAGGGGGTGAGTTAGGCACTTCTAACATGATATTAGAGTCAGTTTGTCTCAATAGTTTGGGGCGGTGCCTGGTTATGTCCTTTTGCTTAATATATCTATCAAATGTCCAGTCCTGCTTTAGACTGAGGGGGTGTGTCAAAAATTCCACATCAGATAACTATAAGGGCATTCAAGAATTTATAATAGTCTGTAAACCTTCCCCTCTTGAGCTAACTTTTAGAGGTGAGTTAGACACTTCTAACAAAGTTTCTTAAACTCGCATTTGTTATTCTTTAAATGCGTATTAGGAATTTTCAGATTGACTCAATATTCTTTAAAATATGTCGATTGATAAATTTTTAAAATCAATTTATCAAAATTAAAGAATTTTAAGAAATTGGATATTAAAAAATAATATAAAAATATAAAGGTCTCCTTTTTGTTTCTATTTCTTATAAATTTACATCATCTATAATGTCTGCTTCTTTCCTTTATTCCCTGATTGTTTAACAGTGAATCCGTTCCTTCGAGACAAAATAATAACGCACTAGGCCCCACCATTGTCAACATCTTCTTGGAGCAAAAGTGGCCACTTGTTAATTGGTGGCTCCAATAGTTCTTAGCTTGACAGGAGGTGCGATAAAAGGTCTGCTCATCGAGACCTCTTTTGTTCAGAACCAATTCTGTCACTCCATAAACAGGATAAAGTGATAATTATTTGTTTCAGTTTTGGTTGAATTTTCATTTCCAAACAAAGCTATGACGCTGCAGAGAAATGAGTGAGTCGAAGGTTATGATTCTGATATCGAAAGTGCCTCCATGATTGTCCGTTTCGGCTTTCTGGTTGCTGCTTCCATTGCAGCTTATGGTATTAAGCAGCTTAACGTTAGAGGGTCTAGGACATCAGACCCTTTAGTTAAGTCTTCAGGTATGGAATTGTATCCTCTTTGGTTTATGTTTTTGTATCTCGAACTTCGACCTTTGTCTCTGTGCTTAATCTGGTGAATTTCAATACAGAAACTGGTGAAGCAAGCTTTGAGCAACATCAGACAAAAGAAGAAGACAAAGCGCAGTTTGTGTATTCCGATGACAATCTCAGATATGGAACTGTGAGTAAATCGTAGAAATTAAATAACTTTCTCTGGACTCTTGATATGTATAGTCGTAGCTCTTCACATTTCATAGAAATCAAATAATTGTTTATAGATTCTTGATGTATATAGTAGTGACTCACACAATATTTTAAAACCAGGCCGGAAATTAAGTCGATAAGATAAGAAATTTAAGATTCGGGTATTAGACAATCATAACAATGTTATATAATAAAGATAAATGGAATTAAATAATTTGAAATATGGTTGAAGAAGAAGAAAGGCTCCTTAGTCATTGAAAAAGTTGAAGTATAATTAAAAAAAGACTTAATAAAAATTAAGTGGTTTATTTAAGTTTATAAAAATTGATTAGTTTACGAAAACTAGCAAGTGTTTAATAACAAGGATTATCAATGTAAACTGAACTGAAAATTGGTTAGTTTAAAATTTTTGTAGTTGATGTGCTTTTAAGGACTTGAATTCATGTTTTATACGATTGTTGTAGGAGGAAGGGGAGGAGAAGGAGGAGGAGGAGGAGGAAAAAGATGAAGAAGAGGTCAAACTGATTAGCAGCATATTTAACCATGCTCAGGGGATTCAACCTGGTCTAGAAGACGAAGACATGTTACCAGAATTTGAAAAGCTTCTTTCTGGGGAGATTGATCATCCGTTTCCGGGTGGAGATTTTGGCAAGATAGACAAAGATGTGATATATGAAACTGCAATGGCAAACAATGCTAGTGAACTGGAAAGTCTACGAGACCTTGTGAAGGAATTGGAGGAAAGAGAGGTGAAGCTTGAAGGTGAACTGCTCGAGTATTATGGATTGAAGGAACAAGAATCAGACGTTAATGAAGTCCACAAGCAACTCAAGATCAAGACGGTGGAGATTGACATGTTGAATATTACAATTAGTTCATTGCAGGCTGAACGAAAGAAGCTTCGAGAGCAGATAGTTAAGGGAGCTTCTGTGAAGAAGGAATTGGAGGTGGCAAGGAGCAAAATTAAAGAGTTGCAGAGGCAGATTGAGGTTGATGCGAACCAGACGAAAGGGCACTTGTTGTTACTGAAACAACAGGTTGCTGGTCTTCAGGCGAAAGAGGAAGAAGCTATGAAGAAGGAGGTGGAGTTTGAGAAGAAAGTGAAAGCTGTCAAGGAACTGGAGATGGAAGTAGTGGAACTTAAGAGGAAGAACAAAGAGCTTCAGCATGAAAAGAGAGAGTTGATTGTTAAACTGGATGCTTGTGAAGCTAAATTAGGAGCTCTTTCCAACATGACTGAGGTAACTAGTTTTGTGTTTTGTAAGTTTTATGTATTGGAGAAATTTTTCCTGGAATTTTGTTCAAAGTTTGACAGCTATAATGGGTCGGATTTGGGTCGGTCAGCCAAAACGACATCATTTTAGTTTTACTTTTCAAAACGACGATGTTTTGGTTTTTAAATCTTAGAAACTCACCATAACGATGTTATTTTGAGAAATTAAGTTAAATTGATATTTTGTTTCGGTTCACTTCTTGAAATTCGATTCAAATAAATAATTTATTAGAATTATCTTAAATTTTTAATTTCACTTAAGTTTAAATTATTTAAGCCAATTTAAGAATTGAATTGAGTTATTATGTAAGTAATATTTGATTGATCGATGTGTATTGTCATGTCATGTGTAATTCTTTATTATTTTTTAAGAGTAGATTAAGAATAAGTTTTTTTAATGAAAAATTAAAATTTTATTTATTTTTTCAAAATATTTAAAACCAACCCTTTATCTTTTCCTCTGTTTTGTTTTGTGATTGTAAGTTTACAGAACTAGAGTATTTGTGTTCTAATAAATATGTTCTGTCTTATCTTTATGGTTCAGAGTGAAATGGTTGTCAAGGCAAGAGAAGACCTCAATCATCTGAGACATGTCAATGAAGACCTGTTGAAACAAGTGGAAGGACTTCAGATGAACAGGTTCAGTGAAGTTGAAGAACTAGTGTACCTTCGATGGGTCAATGCTTGCTTGAGATATGAACTTCGAAACTACCAAGCACCTCCTGGAAAAATATCAGCTCGTGATCTGAACATTACTCTTAGTCCCAAATCTCAGGAGAAAGCTAAACGGTTGATGTTAGAATATGCAGGATCAGAACGTGGACAAGGAGACACAGACCTTGAGAGCAATTTTTCACATCCATCTTCTCCAGGAAGTGAGGACTTTGACAATGCTTCCATTGATAGTTCCAGTAGCAGATACAGTAAGAAACAAAGCTTAATCCAAAAGTTGAAGAAATGGGGAAGAAGCAAAGATGACTTGAGCCCTGTTTCACCATCTTCAATCTCCATTTCTGGAGGTTCACCGATCAGGAAAAGCATGAGTCATCGATCAAGAGGTCCATTAGAAGCATTGATGTTGAGGAATGTCGGAGATAGTGTAGCAATCACGACATTTGGAGAAATGGAACAGGAGTCTCCTGATTCTCCTGGAACAAAAGCTTCACCTGGTGACTCTATAGCTTCATCTTTCAATTTAATCTCCAAATCAGGTGGAGGAGTTCTGGAAGAGAAGTATCCTGCTTATAGAGATCGACATAAGTTGGCCTTGGAGAGGGAGAAGCATATTAAAGAAAAAGCTGAGCAAGCAAGGGCAGCAAGGTTTGCAGGAAAATCAAGCTATGAATCTGCATCAATGTCACCTGTTAGTTTACCACCGAAACTTGCTCAGATTAAAGAGAAAACAGTTGGTTCAAGCACTCCTGGAGACCAACCCGTTGATGATAAGAATGTTGATTCTTCGACAATAAGCAAGGTGAAACTTGCAGAAATCGAGAAGAGGCCTCCTAAAGTTCCTCGTCCACCTCCTAAGCCATCTGGTAATGGTCCTAGCAGTAATAGTGGATTCCTACCTGTTACTTCTACAGGTGGACCACCGCCTCCTCCGCCGCCGCCGCCACCAGGTGGACCACCTCTGCCACCTCCTTTACCTGGAAGCTTGCCAAGAGGGACAGGAAATGGTGATAAAGTTCACCGATCACCTGAACTTGTTGAATTCTATCAGAAATTGATGAAACGCGAGACAAGTAAGGACACACCATCTCTGATTTCATCATCATCAGCATCAAATACCGCAGATGCTAGGAGCAACATGATCGGGGAAATCGAGAACAGATCATCATTCCTCTTAGCGGTGCTTAAATCTTCTCATTTAGTTTTCACTTTTAGTAAAGCACCAGTAGAAAATATATTAACCATATCTCCTGGCTTGCAGGTGAAAGCTGACGTAGAAACACAAGGCGACTTTGTGCAGTCACTGGCCACTGAAGTTCGAGCAGCTTCCTTCACTAACATAGATGACCTAGTGGCCTTCGTAAATTGGCTCGATGAAGAGCTCTCTTTCCTGGTCTCTCCTTCTACCTCTTACCTGTAACAAATTACTCAATTTTCATGGCTAACAATCACTTAAAGATTATGAAAGATAACAGTATCGAACTTGAACAGGCATCTAGTTGATTTCTCTTCAATGCACTTATTGAGACGCATCTGATCATACCACTCTTCTCTTCAGGTTGATGAACGTGCAGTACTTAAGCATTTTGATTGGCCGGAAAGCAAAGCCGATGCGCTGAGAGAGGCGGCTTTCGAATATCAGGACCTGATGAAATTGGAGAAGCAAGTTTCAAGTTTTTCTGATGACCCCAACCTCCCATGCGAGGCTGCTTTGAAGAAGATGTACAAATTGCTTGAAAAGTACGCATATTCATCTACTTTCTTGTTTCTTAACAGAACTTGACATTTTCATACACCATTTCTAATCATATTTTTACGTTTTCTCACACTTTCACAGAGTGGAAAACAGTGTTTATGCATTGCTACGTACCAGGGACATGGCTGTTTCACGATACAAAGAGTTCAGGATCCCGGTTGATTGGTTATTAGATTCAGGAGTGGTTGGAAAGGTAGGTTTCATAATAGAATTATAGGGAAAAAAAAAAACCTGAACTAAACTCTGACCTTGAATCTGCCATTGCAGATAAAGCTCTTATCCGTGCAACTTGCAAGGAAGTACATGAAACGTGTATCATCAGAACTTGATACATTGACAGGACCTGACAAGGAACCCAACAGAGAGTTTTTGGTTTTGCAAGGTGTTCGTTTCGCTTTCCGTGTTCATCAGGTACGTTCCGATCCAGAAAAAACCTGCAAATTCAATCATTTTTCAGTTTCAAAACCTGAGACTTCCGACTATTTCTTACCAACTTTTCTACTATCTGTTCTATTTTTCCCAGTTCGCTGGAGGTTTTGACGCGGATAGTATGAAAGCTTTTGAAGAACTGAGAAGCCGTGTACATTCACAAATGGGTGAAGAAAACAAGCTAGAAGCACCATAAGCATTGACCTTAAAAAAGATTCTTATATCTTCCTCTTCTTATTCTCTGATTGTATAGATCACATCTCATAGATTGGAGTTCATCAAACAAGATGACCAGTTTTGAGATCTAATAGTAAAAGAAACCCAATTTAATGAGAATAACACAATTTGGTTTCATGTTAGAATCGCATTAAGTTGAAAATTATCACATAAAAGAAACAGGAATTTGCTGATCCTTTAAAATTTCTGTGTGGACTACGCCAAAATCCTCCTTTCCTCACCTTGATCAACCATATTCTCTTCAGAGATTTGTACTCGGTCACCTCATAATTTCTCTCCAGGCTTCAAATTTGACCATGTATATAAACAGCGGCGGCAGTGAGACGAGCTCGGGCTTGGATTGAAACTCTATGTTCAGGTCCAGACTTGATCCAAGTTTGATTGTGTCTAAAGTTATGACCTAGATCATTTACTAGACGTTTGGTTTGAGCACGGAGTTGGCTATAGATATGAATATAATAATAGATGGGGATGGGGGTGGGGATGGCGATGGGGATGGGGATGGGTATGAAAAATAAAAAAATGATGTTTGATTTGTAACTTGGATTTTTGTATTAATACGAATAAAACGAGAATATAAAAAAAAAGGAGCAAAAGCTTTATTTACAATAAGATGAAACCAAGTTCTATCCAGTTCATTTAATATCAAATTTAAACGAGGGATTTCAGAAAATATGTCTAGAGACACAGAACAAAAAATTCCTTCGTTGATGAGACGCGATAAGGCAGGATGGGAGATCGTAAGGAATTGAGAGGCGATAAGGAAGTAAAAAGGATGGTAGGGCAAAGGCTGAAGATAAAAGAGTAAAAAATAAACGTGATAAAAATTTAGATTGGAATGAAAACTCGATACTCAAACTCTTGGTGGGTTTAGTAGATTCCCAAATTTAATGAGATAAATCCATTCATCTGGAATTGAAAATCCCAAAACAAATACTGTTTTTTACAATTATTCTATTCCTCCGTTCCCAAACCCTCAAACCAAACGCCCCCTTAAATTTGAACAGCACAAAGTTAGATTCCAAACCAAACTCAAATATATTTTTAATTAAAAAAATAATGTCATTTTTTTAATTTCAATATACCAAAACTTAAATCCCATTCAAATCTGAAAATTTTCAAAAAAATCCTAAACCCAATTTAAAACTAGGTTAAATTAGGCCAAATTAGGTCAGACAAACCTTGCAATATATACAAAAGTCCCCAGTTGTCAAGCATTAGTAGTTGGGTCAGACCTTATAGGGCTCAGATTCAATCCAAAATTTTTTAGCAAGTTCATGTAATGTTACAAAATTTCGATTTCATAAATATTATTTTTTGAGTCGTGAATGTGAATAGTACATCTTGAGGTAACTAGTAACACTTAAGACTCCAACTGTATTTTATTTTATTTGTTTTTCACAAAGTTTGACAAAAAAATGGATAGTTGAGTAACATGCATGAGAAGTATATTAAAGTTTCTTGCAGGAAATTTTAAGTATTTTGCTAAAATTTTATAAAGTGAATAATAATTATTAGAATAATGAGATTTTAAATAAGAAATGTTGTAATTTGAAGTATTGGATATTTAAGAATATGGTAACATTCGATATGTCGATTCCATTATCAAGTATGAAGTGTTACGGTTTATGAACGTTTATCCCGGATATAATAACGTGAAAATACAAATTTAAAGTTTATTAGTCTTTTCATTAGGTAACACATCCTTCCATAGACACTATGGCCAGATCATTGACAATTAACATATTGTTTCCTGTCATTTTTATTCGTAGATATGATAGAGTAGTTGGGAAATTGATTACTTCTAAACTTGCAAGCTTCTGATTAATAAGTTGTTGGGAAATTGTACACTACGAACTTGACAACAACTTGGTCGATAATAACCACAACTGTATCAAGATCTTTCCTGTCTTGTTCAGTGTGTAAGAGTGCATTGTTGTCAAGTATTAGATGAAAGAATTAAATGTGGGCCTAAACAAGTAGGAATCACTCAAGATATTGCCACTTATAATGCCTTAATAAAGGGATATCACACATCCTATACAACTCTGATTGATTATCACTGTAAACAAGGAATGATAAAGGAGGCTGAGCAGTTATTTCTGGAGATGAAAAAAGGAATCTGATGCCAACTGTTTTAACTTACACAGCTCTCTTAAATGTCTATAAAAATATGGGGAGCAGATCTGAAATGTTTGCTGTCTTTGATGAGACGGTTGTGAAGGATATCAAGGTCAATGATGTAATCTGAAGCGAGATGGTTGATGCCCATCTAAAAGGAGGTGACTTGAGCAAAACTTTGATACTCTCCGAAGAAATGATGTTGAAGGGTGTGAAGATGAGCCAAGCTCTCGATAAGGAGCTAATTGAAAAACTTTGTCGAAACGATGTGTCTGATTTGTTAAAATCACTTTATGAGATTGAAAAGCGAGGATTTAAGCTGAGTCTTGATACTTGTAGAACTTTGCTCTGTGGCTTTCGTGAAGCAGAAAAGATGGACGTAGGAGCATAAGTCTCGGAGAGGATGATCAAGTTGAAATGGGTTCCAGAGTCCAACCTGCCACAGAACTGGGTAAATGAAGACCAAGATAACTCTGGTGCGGACAATGCTTTTCTTGGAAAAGGTAGAGTTGTGGGATCTTCAAAGGGTTCTGTCTTAGATAAAGGTGGAAATAATTTTGCTGGCATGATTATGAATCTCGTACCATATTACACAACTTGAAACATGAGTTTGTTCGTTCTCGTATTCCATTCTGAAAAGAAACAATATGATATACAACTTGAAATACAGTAACATCTCAAGTCATGTTTACGACAAACAATCTAATCCAGAAATATATTATTGGTGGTGTTGGACAAATCGCAATAATAATCTCGTGCACAATCACACAATCAAAGCACCAAAAATAAAGAAAACGACACAAAAATTTAATAAGGTTCGGTCAATGATGCATACTTCCTCGGACAAGAGCAGAGAGAGAATTTTACTATAAAGAAAAAGATATAGATAGATCTCAAGCCCTTCGCTTCCAACACAGATTTTCGTTTTTTAACAATTTAGGTTACACCGCGAGCTTATCGAATCAGGTTGCCATTCGGATCCACCAAATTTCAAGACGAAATAACAACAGGTAGATTTCAAACTCTAGTAGAATTTTATAACTTATTAAAATCATATTAAAATTAGGTTTAGGTTAGAAAGGGGTAAGTCATACAAATTGTACATATCAATCTACTAGTTGTAAACATGATTCTATATAACTTGCAACTTTGTCAAACCATATTCTAATGAAGCCAAAAGAATCAAAAGCCAAGTTTAATAAGAAAAGGAAGCTATCTTTTCCTTACCAATTAGATTATCCCTTTTAGATTATTACTCATTTTCTTATAGTTCATTATCTTCGTTTCTTCTCATGTGATTGCAACATATAACTAAGTGATTATAACATGTCAATAATTAATTAAATTAACATGTCTAACTTGTTTTTATTTGTAGTTAATTAATTAATCAAGTAGAATAAAAATTTTATTTAAGAATATTTTATATTTAAAATAATAATTAACAAATCTAAATATATATATATATATAGGGAAAAAATTAAAATAAATTATTATTACCAATAAATGGTAACCCATTTCTTTTTGGTAGTTTCTGCTCTAGAAATCATTGACAAGTGCATTTCAGTTTGAAAATTTTGGAAAAAAATTTCAAAATAGTAGTTAAGTAGTTGGATACGAAGAAGATGAACTTGTGATCAAAGTCTTTGCCAAAAAGTTCCAAACACATGACTTGCCTGAAAGCAAATAAAGTTTAGATTCTTATTTAGTCCTTTTCATCAAACAAACCAATAATCACAAAACGTTTTTACTTAAATACGAGATATGAACATATAGCAAATGATAAGCTAAGCAATGTCCCTTAATAAATTATTATTATTAAGATGTAGCTTAACATCTTACCATCATGCCGTGTCGTTAAAGCGAATCATAATTAAAAAAAATTATAAAACATAAATTATAATTACGAAGAATTTGTATTTAATTCCATACAATAATGAAAAATAATGATTAGTTTGTTGCTTTCATCAATGAAGCATTATCATTACGAATGATGATGCATTCTTTAACCCTACAAAATTGATGAGTATAGTTTTCTATTACAAAGTTTCGTACATGTATGTATAGGCTCAAGCTCAAGATATCAAACACCATCATCAACAGATTACAGGTCTTGCATGATGGCTTCAGGGACAAGAAGTAAAAGAGAGTGTATATCATAAGAAAGAAACAAAGCTAGAAGAATATCACGGAAGCAATGGAAGCTCTCACCGAACCCCATCTTTTTAGAGCAATCTTAAGCAAGAAACGAGACCATCATCAATGGTGTAGAGGGTTTGGACCCGTAGGGACGAGGCGTTTTTCAACTCCATAACGCGGATCAATCTTCTTCTCTTCTGCTGCAGCTTCCTCAGGTGGATGTTTTTCATGGAGTTGGTGATGGTTTTTCTGAAATGAGGTGAAGTCGAATTTGCTAGTGAGAACTTTTCTACTACGATAATGGCGATTTAAAGAGATAACTCCTGAATATTTTTTCATGTCAGTGACCTCTTTGCGGAACTTGAAGGTGTGCAATTCATGAAACATTAGGAAGATAAGAACAAAGAGCCAAAGAACAATACATATGGTTTGAGGAGTTTTCATGGCCATGGAGGAGGAGTAGGAGAAGAAGGGAAGTAAGAAGAGGAAGCATGGAGCATGAGATTGAAGACGAGGGAAGCTATAGGGAAGGATCAATATCTCAGAAGTTAAAACGAAGAAGACTCTGAATCTTGACAACAAAAAATAGATTTATGTATGTGTTAATATAAGAAAAAGGTAGAAGAAGGTTGACATGTATGTGATCGTTTAGAATTGTTCTTTTGTTTTGTATTTTTGGCCTTTCATGTGAGATTTGCCACCACCTTTTTATGTCAATTTATTGCTGAAAAAGAAATGAAGAAGGGACCCCTTTTCTCAATGAAAGTTCCTTAGAAATCAAGTAACAAAAAGAGTCATTATAACAATTGTCAAACTTCAAATTATATTAGGGTTGATTATGCTTGTTCATACTCTCTTAAATGGGTATATTAGCAACCTATTTATACATGTAAAAATACCCTTCTCTAGAAGCATGTATGATGGGGTATATGGTAGGGAAGATCCATACAGATTTTGAGTGAATTGCAATTGAATAAAGAGTGGGGAATATGATCCATACACATTCTCAATGAGCAAAGCAATGTATCAAAAGTAAGTGCAACAAAAGAATCATCCCACACATGAACTTTGACATAAAGTTAATTATGAATACTATAATTTCTCTTTCTTGCCGGATCCAAATCCAAATCCAGAATGAAGAATACGAATTGACAAAGAAAATTTGAAAATTATGATACTTATTAATCACGATTAATTGTACCAATTAGTGATGTCAGAAGTTACACTATTTGATGTTTTAGTGTAAACCGAATCATTTATGAAAAAGAGAATGAGTTTTAAGAATCAAAAGAATTTAAAATTTTCTTAAAAGAAATATGTGAGTTTTCAAATATGTTATTAATTGTAATATTTTGAAACCGATCCAATCTGATAGGTGTAACAGTGAAAATCTTGAATCGGCCAATTTTTCAATATGATTTTTAACTTTTCAGTTTGATTTAGTTTAATAATCTTTGTTATTCAAAATATATCAAATTATTAATTAATTGGTCAATTTTTGTAAACTAATTAGTTTTATAAATTAAAATAAACCAATTCATTTTCATTTGTCACTCCTTTTTAATTAAACTTTAAATTTTTCAATAGGTAAGGATAATTTTCTTCAATCATTTTTCAAATTCTTTAATTTTATTCGATCTTAACTGGTTTTATGACAATCTAATACAGATTGAACCTTTTAAACATTAAACCTCTTATCATATCAGTTTACCTTTTGGTTCGATTTTTAAAACATCGATTAATTATACCAAAATGTTACATTAAATAAATATATACACGACACGAAAAAAAAAAGTTCTAACACTTTGATATTTGCTAATCGATGAAGTTCAATATATCTCTAAAATATGGTGAAATATTTGTAGATTATTTTGACAAGACTATTGTGATTTGGACTAGAGGGAAACAGTTTGGTTAAAGATCAACCAGAAAAGGAAATAAAGCAAGCATGATGGGTATCTCGCATTCACATCAAGAAAAGTTGCAAAAAGCATCATTTTTGTTTGAACTAGAAATTACCCCAAAGAGTTAGAGTTAGGATAGTAACTCTTGGCTTGTGAAGAAAACCACAAACTAGAGGGATGATCCATTTAAGCAATACCATGACACATGAACTTATAAAAATATAATACTAAATAATAACTGCAACTAATCCACTTATGAAGCATATGCTTATTTTTAGTTTTTTTTTTCAAAATAACTTCATAATTCTAAATTACCTAAGAAAACATGTTGTGTTATGAAACTCTACAAATAAACATTCTATTAAAGTAAGTCTAATTAATTTAATAAACATTATTATATAATTGACTACTAGATTTTGTTGAATGAATTTCAACAAATGAATCGAGTGTTGTTAGGGATCAAAGATTAAATGATTTAATTAGAATCTAAATAATTAAGCCACGTTAGTAGTTAGTTATTGGTTCACCTGTCATCTTACTTATCACATGTACATTACTGTGAACTCTTGTACCAAAGATCCATAGAAAAAAAATTCATAATAAATTCAAAATCATAAAGAATATTATAATATATAATTTTAAAATTAATGACTTTTTTGAAAAATGTTAAATGACATAAGAGTTTTTTTTATTTAATCATGTACTTTATAAACTTTTATTGTAATCTAGTGAAATTTTTTGTTCAATGATAACTTCCTATTGAAACAATTTATCCAATGACATATACATTATAGTATTTTCAGAAACAGTCTCTCTACTAATTAAGGATAAGGTTGCGTGCTACTGAATTTTTTCAGACCTTACTTATAATAACATTTTTACTGGGTTATTGTTATTGTTATTGTTGTAGATATATATTATAGTTTTGTTTATATTTAACATGAAGACTATATAAACATTTTAAGTACATAGGCATAAGCTTGCTAAAAAGATCAAGTAGGTTGACCTAACCAGTGGAAGGTTGTGAATCAATTTATCCATCATATTTTATATGGGATTTTTTTCACTTTTTTGTATTTATCTACTTCGAAAAATTATAAATTCCAAAATTCAACCCGTCTATTCTTATTATCCTATTTTTACAAAAAAGGGTTGTAAAAAAAATTGAATCTTTATTTAATTTTATAATGCTAGTTCAAACTTTAAAAAGTGACGTTAAAATGCTCAAACTTTCATTTTCTAATAAAAATAACTCTACATTAAATTCTTTGTTAAGGTAGATGATATGATAAGTTTCGTAGATTATTATTTTTATCATGTGAACGCTACATATTATATTTGTGTCATTTATGAATTTTATTATTTAATAAATTAAAGATATCAAACATGATTATGAAGTAAAACATATTAAGAAGTGTATAATGATTTATAGATTTTGATATTTTTAATTTATTAAACAATAAAATTCATATGTGTCATAAAATGGGGCGGTCACGTAGTAAAAATACTAATTTAATGTCATCTATATTAGCAGATAATTTAACGTTGGATAATTTAATGTCATCTATATTAGCAGATAATTTAACGTTGGATTATTTTTACTGAAAGTTAAAAGTTGAAATATTTTAACTCTAATTTTTTAAAATCATGTTATTAAAGTTGTGATTTTTTATAATTAACTCAAAAAAATCGACTATTTTTAATTTTTTTTGAGACAGAATGGGCCTGGCCCAAATGATATTTTGTTAAGCGCGGGAGTTTGTTCGGTTGGTTCTGTTATGCGCACGCCAGAATCTCACTCTTACATGCACAATTCACTATTTTATTACATAATCAGTTCCTCCTGAATCTTGGTGAACTACGGCGGTTCTGATTCCGACCACACACGGTATGTATTAATGTCTTGTCTTGTCTTGTTACTAAAATCATCAAAAGGGTCTTGTTTTATTACTGAAAAGAGTGAGTGATTTGGATGACTTTGATGAATTTTATGTTTGTACTTTTTATACAGTCTTCTCTCCTCGCCGCCGCCGCCGTCGCTAGAGCTGATAACTGATATAAACCTTTCGAATGGACTCCAGGAAGATATGCTTTTTGTTCAGGGTGGGTTGGATTGAACGAGTTTCATGCTTTGAGGGAAAGGGCCAAGAAACTAGATCAGAGCATCTTGATTATAAGGGAACGTTTGTGAAAATTGATGCTTGTTACAATGACCAATTAGGGTTTGTGTAATTCTTGAGAACTTCTGTTTGTTTAAGAACTTGGGATGTAATTTGTACTGAGTTCTATGATTGGTTTTTATGCTTATGGATGATTTGGTTCCCCTTGACAACTGATTTGTTCAGAAAATCCTGCATTCTCCTACTCAATATGCTGAGCAACAAAGTTTAGTGATTCCTTCTTTATAATGATCCTTGAATTTGTAATTCTGACTTGTAATACTCTTCTTGTGAGCTTTACCATGAAATCTGCATGTGATCGGCCTTCAGACAGTTGCTGAAAAATTGTGAATGCACTACAATTCTCTCATGGACTCGTTGCTTATTCAGATGCAAATTGGGCTGGCTGTCCGGATACTAGATGCTCTACATCCGGTTTTTGTGTTTTTCTTGCAGATAATTTGATTCCATGGTCAAGTGTCAAGGCACCATTTCTCATTCTAGTGTCGAGGCTGAATATCGTGCTGTTACCAATCCCACCAAATCCTCTGTCCAGTTTTTATGGTGTCTTATTGTGTCCAGTGAATCTCAGCCATTCATTTATGCGGACCTCACATAAATAAACGTGGGGCCTGCATAAATAAATGGCTGAGATTCACTGGACACAATAAGACACCATAAAATTGGACAGAGGAATTGGACTCGTTACCAATGCCATAGCAGAAACTTGTTGATTGCATAACCAACTCTTCGAGCTTCATTGTCCTCTTTCTAAAGCATCCCTTATCTATTGTGACAATGTCAACCCAATGTGTCTCTCATGCAACCTAGTCTAGCATCAGCATACCAAATATGTTGAAACTAACATACATTTTGTTCGCAACATTCGTGTTCTTCACGTTCCTTCTGGTATCCTCCTGCTCAGTTATTTCAGAAATTTTGATCCAGCCTGAGCATATGGTATCCTCCCGCTTCAACTTCGGGGGTGTGATAGAGCACACTTTAGTATATGTAAATATTTGTAAATCCTTGTATTATTTGTATTGGACCAATACTCACAGGGCTTCTCACTTTTACCCAATACTACATTTATGGGGCTCAGAGACTGAGGACTTTGAGGTTGAGGATGCTGAAATATTTGCACTACCTTCAGATAAACAACTGTTGTTTATTCCTATTTCACTTGCTTGGATCATCATTTTGAAGTGATTCATTGGTTAACAGAGAGAGAAAAGCTGGTGTTTGCAGATTCATTCTAACACCAGGAACAGGATTTGCAGAAGAAGAGCTCTCTCTGAGCTGTTTTATCTGTGCATTTTGGTCTGATTCGAGTCTTTTTATCAGAATTCAAGCCCGATTCGGATTTGCAGTAGAAGAAAGGAGCTGAGCCAGTGCTAGTTACACTTTTCTTCCAAGTTTGAGAAGATAATCAATGACTCATCAATATTCTCGGAGTCATCCTCGAATTCAATGATCGATAAGAAACGTTTCAAAACTGCTGTTGCAGTCTCAAATTTACTCACTGGAGGATTCAAGCCTCCTCACAAGGATTGGCCTTCCCTTCCTAGTGGTTCCATTTTCCATTTGGCCTCATATGAAGTTTTCATCAATGAGGTAGACTTGTTCTTGTTCTTGTTCTTTATCTGGTGTGAATAAAATCTTGGGAATGGAACCTTGGCATTTTTTAGGCAAACCTCTGTTTTTGAGAAGGTGACAACTGGGTATATTCAGATTTTTCACCAACCAATTCATCATCAAATGTGAGAAGTTTTGAGGAAGACATTAGGAGTGGTTGGTCAGCTCATTTCTATGTGTTCCTGAGTTCATTTAAGGTAATCAAGGACAACTTAGAGCTTCTGAATAAGGAAATCACTGGAGATACTTCAACTGCATGCTGAACTCATCAAGTTTCATAAGTCAACGGACCAGGTCTGAATTGATCGAGTTTTAAGCTTGATTCGAGTTTGGAAAACCAATCTTGAAGATCTTAATGGCTCAACCCTCTGCCAAAAACAATTTCGTTATTCAAGTCTAGGCTCGAGATGCAGGTTAGGGGGTCGGTTTAGGCCGGACCGAGCTGAAAGAGTTTCTTTATCTATACATGTTCGTCTGATTGAAACTATAATTTTCAGACAACAAAGGCGAAGTTAGACTTCTAAGTTCGTTTGAACTTACCCCATTATTGATTTGTAAAGTTACTACTCCCTCCGATTCATAATAAGTGTCGTTTTAGAAGAATGCACATTTATTAAGAAAGTTAATGAAATGTCTGATATACCCTTATTAATTACATATTAAAGTGCCTTGAAAATATAATTTATGTAATCTGTGTAATTAAGATGTGAGAGAAATTAAAGGTTAATTTTGGAAGTAAAATTATAAACATGCATACAAA
>JAOSBL010000001.1:567600-585097 GCA_027568915.1 Erythroxylum roraimae | reverse complement strand
ATAATAATAATAATAATAATAATAATAATAATAACAACAACAAGTTTGAAGTTTAAAATTTTAAAAAAAAATTTAATTGAATGTCAATTTTTAAAAATTTGTAATTAATTAAATTTTTAATAACTCAAACTAAAATATTAATTTTGTTATTGATGTGATTAATGAAATTACTTTAAATTATGACAATTAACATGAAAATATTCACATGAAAATTTGATTAACACATAAATATTTCATAGGTTAATATTTATAAAGTATAAATTATTACTAAAGTCATGAATAATTTATTAATTCGCATGAAAGTTTATATATTTATTAATTTTCTTCGTTCAAGCTTATATCATTATTATCTTCACACTCAGTCTAAAGTTCCGCAATAAAGCAGGGTCTGGAAAAATCTGATAGTATGCAGCCTTACCTCTACATAATAGAGAGGTTATTTCCGGTAGACCCACGTGCAGATGTGACAATAAAAGAATGATGCAAGTTAAAGAATAAATAAGTAAAAATAACATGTTAAATAATTATGTAAATAAAATTACAATTAATACATAAATAAAGATGATTATATATTATGAATAAAGATGATTACATTAATCGCATTAGTAAAATATTAACAGAAATCGGGTTATTAAAATTCTAAAATTTTAGTTAATTAATTAAAATTTTAAAATATTTGATATTAAATTTAAAAACTTCAAAATTTTGACATTTTAATATTTATTACCCTAAAAAAGTATCCTTAATTTTCTGAGCTATTTCTTTAAGCTCTTGTTAATAAGCAAAAGCTATAGCTAGCTACTCTCTCTATACACTAGTATATCTATGTTTTCATTACCTCGTTCAAGCCTCCACGTTCTCCAACACTCTTGGGTATTACCACGCCACCCTTTCTGCTTCCCCAAGACTGTGTAATGATTATGTCTTGGAACACACTCCTTCTCTACAGCCCACTCTCTCTCGATAGGTTCTTCTTTAGCCATAAGATTTAATTCTTGGCTTTGAATTCACGTATGTATATTCAGCTAAAATGTTCACATGTGTGCGGTTTTGGAGAGGGCTTTCAGTTTTTGGTAACTGAACAACTTCGACTGCGAGCTACATCTTTTGTCTAATATTACTGTGTTTTATTTTATCTATTAAATTTTAATTATTTATTTATATAAATTCTGTTTTTATTTATATAAGTCTCATATAAATAAATGTTTAAGATTTAAATGGACAGAATAAGACAAGGTAATATCAGACAGAGAATTTAGACTCTTCGATTGCATAGTATTTTTCCATACCTAAATATTAGGTTTGGTTCGGTGTTCTTTAATTTGGGTCGATCCAATTTTGACAATTAAATTTTAAGAGTTAAAATGATATTATTTTAATTGTATTTAATAAACCAATATTACATTATTTGAATTATTGAACGGATCATTTTAATTATAAATTTATTTCGATATTTGAATAATTCATATTTAATTCAAATAATATGATGTTTAATTAAAAGTGATATGATATTGTTTCCTAAAGTAAATAAATCAAAGATAATCCCTTTTACTTCCCCATGTAATTAAGCCTATTTTTACAGTAAATATATTATATACGAGACATGCCATGCCATTTCAATATGGAAAGTGTAACTTTCCCACTTCACTCTCTTGCATGACCAAACATACTCAATACTTGTAAAATTAGCCTTAAAGTGAAAGCAAGAATGTACTCATTATTATTATTGCTATACATGGAACCTAAGGTCTCAAGCTTGTTATAGTTAGTTTAAAAAATTATTGATCTTCCCGATTTGCTACTATTTTTTCTTTGTCTCATAGTAATCGATAAAGTTGTTACTATGTGACCATAAAGTCACATATTCAAGCACAGAAAAAAGTATTTTTGTAAAAATACAAAAAAAATGTTACATACATTATGACCCATCCCAGATTTTCACAGAACGAGGAGCTTTGTGTATTGACTACGTTGAATTATATGCATATAGTGATTAAGGATTGGAGTGACTCATGTTATTACCTTCTAATTATCCCAAATTTTATTCTCTAAATTATTTATATGGTTGTAAGTGAATTATCAAATTGACCTAAATGTAATTTTTGAATTAATTAATTTTTTGACATTTTAATTTGTGTTAAAAAAGATCAAATTTAAATGATAAACAATTCAACCATGAGTCATAAACGACTTAAACTCGATCCGACTCATTGTCATTTTTATTTTGAAGACGAAATATATTATAAGTTTGGTCGATAACAACAATATTAATTCAGCAAGGGTCGGTAATACAAGGTCTTATCTTTCTTAATTTAAAATTAGTTTATTGGGAAAAAAATAAAAGATGTTTCTTTCACTTTTAACACTGAGGCACGGTAATCCATAGAGCTTTTAATCACGTCTTTCTTTTATGATCATTTAAGCCACGAGCTCTAGTTTTTGCCGTCTCTAGCATTTATGTTTGCTTGTGTTTTAAAGATATTCAATGACCTCTTTTGGGTCATGGTGTACAAAAATCATTTAGCCGACCTTGTTAGAATAATTGTGTAAATGGAGATGGAGATGGAAAAAGGAAAAGAAAGTGTAACCTAATTTAAATTTTTCGATGCCTACTAATTTGTTTATCTTATTAAATGGCTTTTTTTTAATTTAACTTTTATATACTAAGATTATAAATTATGTTATTTTGAATAAAAATAATAAAATATAACAAAAAGATTATATGATAATTAGATAATACTATAAAAAATAAGTGATTGATTAATTAGGTAGAGAACAAAATGAAAATTAGGGCATGAAAAGTTAACAATTGACAAGTATATAAGAAGTCCCCTTTCATCTTTTTACCTTCATCACCGACTCCTTTGGTACGAAGGCAAGCATAGATCTGCTTTTACTTATCGGGTCGGTCACTAGGCACTGCTGGTTCAGTGGTGTTACTGTTTGGTGGATAAGACGAAGGTCAAAGACGAAGAAAGAGGTCTCCTTATATATAAAATGAACTGTAGATGGTCACACGCATGGCTTCCTTCGGTCCCATTCTTAAAACCCTTTTCTTGTTTGTATTTGGTATTTTTCTTATAAAGTAGCTTATTCAAACAACTAATGATAGCTATGCCACTACTCTCATAAACCCTTTCGAGTGGGGCTTGTGGGGTTTATGATGACATCAATCCCACTCCGTTATGACATTCTTTTTTTCTTCTACCTTCCACCCTCACGGCATTTACTACATAAGGAAGAACTGTAAGTGTTCCCATTTAGAAGCCACTGTATGGTGAAGTAATGCTTTGCTTTAGGTGTACCTAAATAAAAAGATAAGGATGTAATGAATAAAATTTAAGTTAAAAGATATATATTTCTCATACAACTTAAGAAAAATTAAAAAATTTTGGAAAAATCTTTTTATTTTTTAATTTTTTAGAAAAAATCAATTTCTTATATTCCAATCAAAATGTGTTAAAACATTAGATATTGGCTAATCAAATGCTATTAATATGATAACTCAACTCAACTCTTAAACTCAAATCAATTAACTTCAACTTGTATTAATAATTTAAAATAATTATAATAAATTATTAGTTTAAGTCAGATTTATTAGTTTGATTTAAGTTTAAAAGTTGAGTTGAATTAACATATAAATAATATTTAATTGATATAAGTATAATTTTCATATTGCGTTTATTTTATTGTTAATTTTTAATCGAAATCTAAGAGGAGAAATTTTTAAAAAAAACTAAAAATCAGTAAAAGCAACTTCTTTAGACCACTACACTGCCAAAAAAATGTTAATCTTTTTATATTAAAAAGGATTTAAAATATATATTTATATTAATATATATCAAAATATGTTGCAACTATACTATTTAATTTAAAAGATTGTTTTGAAAAGGTTTTATTTAGAGCACATTAGATCAATAAAGATCATTGATAAACTCTAGCTCAAACCTTAGTATAGAATTCATTATTTTATGATAAAAGTATATTGATAAAGATTTTTATTATACTCCAAGATATATTGTTAAGAAGAAAATTAATTTTGAATTTTACTATTATTATTTTAAATTATTAGTTTAAGTCGAATTTAAATAGTAAATTATTAGTTTAAGTCTAATTTAATTAGTTCAAGTCAAGTTTAAGAATTGAGTTGAGTTACTATGTTATTGATATTTGATTAATCTACGTGTAATATTTATATTGTATATATTTCATCGTTATTTTTAATTGAAGTTTAAAAAGAAATGTTTTTATGAAAAATTGAATTTTAAAAGGATGTTTTTTAGAATTTTAGAATTTATAGTTTTTTAAAATTCCTTTAACTATAAGAGATGCTTAAAATAATATAAAAAAGAATGTTATATTTCAATTTAAAGTTTTAATAACTTACCTTTCAAATAATCCAATTAAAAAGCTACAAGTTAAAATAATTTCTTGTGAAGAACATATAACTTGATTCCACCATAGGTTCCATCTCAATGACTATTAAAAGATGCAATGCTTAGGCCGGCAAGTATATTTTTGTCTAGGGTTTCTTTTTCAACAAAAGGAGGTTGAATACCACAATTGGTGGGCATGTATTAAACCTTTTATGAGCAAGAAAGCTTAAGATGAACCTAAGCAAAAACGTGAGTCCACAGGCATGTAAGCATTTGTCTGTACTAATGTGTATATACACAACTGAAAAGTGTAAATCAGAGTAATGGGTATAGGAGACACAATGAAGTGACTAAAAGCCTGGTTGGCTAGCTGCTCCAATTTCAGCTTTCGAATTTAGCAGTGTATAGCTTTTCTATAAAGCCTTACAGCCTTTTAAAACCATGCCATAGTAGCTTTTTATAGGGACATAATCTACCAAGTTCCACGTAAAATACCAATTTAAACAAGTCAAAAAAGTGAAATAAAGATTAGACCTAAGGTCTAGGAACTTGACCAATAATTAAAAATTTTAATTACTTTAATCGGTTCAATTATAAAAATTTTGATTTTTTAAATTTTTTTTGCTGAATTTTTAATTTTTTAATTTAATTTTTAACAACTTTTGCTGTAAAAAATTGATTTATTTATTAATTAATCGACTAATTATTGTAAATTAATAAATTTTTATAAATTAAAAGAAATAAATAAATAAATTTTCATTTAACAATCTCTTTTTTTGATTTAACTTTAATTTTTTAATATATAAAAACAATCTCTTTTAATTATATTTTAATATTACTTAATCTTTAGTTGATTTTATAATGACTTAATTAATTTCAGTTGAACTTTTTAACCTATCTTGTAACTTTTAGAAAAGAATTAGGTCGGTCATGCTATGACATAATAGTTAAACCAAGTTATGAAATATGGTTGTGTCTTAATCATAGATTTAAACAAGCTAAATATTTTAGTTTGTTTGGTTGAAGCTAGTTATGTCTCTTATTAGGAGCTAGGATATTCTGTCCATTTTATTACGTCCTTATTTTGTTCCATAAATTTCAGTTATCTATTTATACAGATTTTGTGTTAATCTCACGTAATTAGATGACTAAAATTTATAGCACGGAATAAAAACAGGTAAAATTGATAAAGGATCCGTCATCCGTCCCTTCTTAGAGTCAAAGAATTGCACCCATATTTCCAAGATGTGTGTTTCTAAAGTGGGACAGTGCGATTCTTTCCAAAACAAATCCTAGTGATTATTGTTGTCTGTAAGTCTAAGCCGAAAGGTGATTTCCCACTAAAGCTGGCTATCTATAGATCGTATGACCTGAAATGGAAGAATCTTCGAGCAATGAAAAAGCAAAGGACCGAAAATGTATTTTCTTCCTTTATGTTATAATAAAAATAACTTAAATTTTAAAATTTTAAAACGCTCAAATTAAATTCTAATACTTTTAAAATATTCCGAATAAATTTTAAATGGACCAAAAATTTGACGAAATTAATTTTTTGTTAATTATAACATGACATTATTTTTATATTTTTTAAATAAATAATAGGTTTCGTTATTACATAGTTAAATTTTTTAAATTAATCAAAAAGTAGAGCCCTTGTTTTACATTTTAAGACCTATTATTATATATTTCATATAATGAATCTCGCACATTTTATATAGTGAATCTTACTTGTCATATAACAGTAAGACTCGCTTTTACTTAAAAATAAGAAATAATGTCACATTAAGATATTTAAATGATAAAAGTTAACCTCAAACGTTTCAAAACATAAGAATTTGTTCTATATTCTGTTGTTAATGTTAAAGTTCACAATGCTCTTTTAACCAAAAGCTAAGCCTTACACGTTATGTTAGGATGGCAATGGGTCGAACTGGTCTAAAATCTTTTTCCAATTTGCTTAATTTTCAAAAGAATTAGCTTCTCGGAATAACATATTCCCTCTTATCTAAAATAAAAGTCGTTTGAGATGGATTTTAATTATTCAAAATAAGTGTCATTCGTAACTTTTCATGCATGTTTATGATTTTATTTCCAAAATTACCCTTTAATTTCTCTCACATCTTAATTACACATATTATACTGATTATATTTTCAAGACACTTCAACATGCAATTAATAAGGGTATATCAAACATTTCATTGACTTTCTTAACAAATATGCATCCCTCTAAAACGATTTTTATTTTAGATAGGAGGGAGTATATAATATGTCAAATATATAGAATTGAGATGAACAAGAAGTGGATGATTCAACTTGTCAAGTTTTTAATTACAAATTAAAGTTGGACTAATCGTCCATAGGACATGTCCCATTGTTCTCACTTTTTAGGTCATGATGTTGTTTTGCTCGACATGAAAGGCCGTTATTTGATAAGAAAGCTTCCCTTACATACCCCACAACTTGTGTCTTGTTCATTTTTGTTTCCTTTGAGTTTAGGCTAAAGATAAGACCTCGTCATCTCTATCTTTTAAGTTTAAATTTTTAAATTACAAAAGGTATAATTTTAATCTTAATTTTACTCAATTAATTTTTTCTTAAACCCATAAACTAAAAACAAAATCCTCCAAAGCCAAAAGATTCCGAAAGACACAAATCGACCGAGTAAACTATAGTGTAGTAGCATAAAACAAGAAATCATAAATCAAAGAGCATGTTATTATTTGAAGAGTCTAAGAAGAGAAGGACAATATTCTAATTCTTTTATAAATTTAATAAATATATATCATGTTCTAACATTACATATCACAAAATATAAAAAGCAAACCAAAAAATTCCACTGTTAAATTATCAATGATAGAATTTAATGGTGTTAAAATGAATTTTATCATTGTGTTTAGATATTTTTTATAATATTTACAAAATCTAGAATTTAGATTGTTTCATACTTCTAGAATTCGGAAAATATTAAAGATAATTTTATTATTAGGTATTTTTTAAATTTTTCATCGAAAGTAAATTAAATTATTCTTAATATATAAAAATTTTTAGGTCATAATTCTAATTATTAAATCTTGGGTTTATTAACAAAAAAACCTCAAACTTTCGTCAAATTTTTAATTATAGTCCGAACTTTAAAAAGCAGCAATAAAATATCCAAACTTTCAATTTTTTTCAATTCTAACTTGAACTTCAAAAGGTAGCAATAAAATGCTCAAACTTTCAATTTTGTTCAATTATAACCCGACTTTAATGTTTTCGTTAAGTTTGCCTTGGTAACTTGTCACTTGTTTCAAAAACCTTAACTATTAATACACGTTAGCTAAAATTTACACAACAAATGAAGATTAATGAAACGATGTTGTTTAATTACATAATTAAAACAATGTCGTTGTTTAAAAATGACCTAAATTAGATTAAGCAACCCCAACGACCTTATACTTTGATTTCAGTTTTTTCCTTCGTTTTTAATTTGTTCTCTCGACGCCCTCACTCTTTGATTTTCATATTATGAAGCCCTGACATCCTCACACTAAGGACATCAGGAGAACGAGCTAAAAAATGAAAAGCTTATTGGTGCAGCACGCTGTAATATCATAGTAGTTTGAGACGTCATAAGAACAAACAGAAAACAAAGTGCTGACGACATCAGGAGAACAAAGATAACGTCGGGCTATAATTGAAGAAAATTGAAAGTTTGAGCATTTTATTGTCACTTTTTAAAATTTGGGTCATAATTGAAAATTTTGAAAATTTTAACATTTTATTGCTACTTTTTAAAATTAAAACTATAATTAAAAAATCGATCAAAGTTTGAGTTTTTTTTATTAATTAACCCTAAATCTTTATAACATAATAACTTAACAAAATTAGAATACATAAATGTATAATTTTCATGTCTTTTTAATTAATATTAAATAATACTTTAAATTTTATAATAATTGAAATAACAGAAGCAACATGGTCCGTTAGTTAGTAGAAAGGTAAGCCTGGATTGCTCGGCCTTGTTCCTTAGCCTCAACCACATCGATCCATGCTGGAACTATCTTTAGCCTATCAGAACATTTCGATCACATAAGAGTAGAGCCGAGTTAATTTAAGGTTGTAAATTTATTTTATTATGAACAATACCATACAAATCCAAACTAAAGGTTACTCTTTCTGTTAGGAATTTCACGTCGGACAATTATAAGGGCATTCAAGAATTTATAATAGTGTGCAAACCTCCCCCTCTTGAGCTAATTTTAAAGGTGAGTTAGGCCTTTCTAACATGATATCAGAGTCAGGTGGTCTTGATAGTTTGGAGCGGTGCCTAGTTATGTCCCTTTGTCCAATATATCCATCAGATGTCCAGTCCTGCTCTGGACTGAGAGGGGTGTGTCAGGAATCCCACATCGGACAACTATAAGAACATTCAAGAATTTATAATAGTGTGCAAACTTCTCCATTTTGAACCAACTTTTAGAGGTGAGTTAGACCTTTCTACCAGTTTCCACATAACATGGTACCTTTTAGCATAAGATGAATTCTGTGAATACATCATCACCAGCAAAATTCCCCAATAGTATCGAATTTAAGAATTTGATCAGTGTCAATAGTATTTGATTGATCCATGTGTATTGACCAAAATGCATTTTTTGTTGTTATTTTTTAAAAAGATATTTTATAAAAAAATTTGAAAATAATAAGATTTTTAAAATTTTTAAAATTAATTTAATCTCACATGAGAATCCTTATCTTTTACCCTAACTATTAATTCACTTAAATTACTTTCCAGTGTTCATGCAAGCTGAGATAAGTAGACACTTCAACTTTTTGGTGCCTGCAGTATTTACTAAAACAGTAAAATTGAACCTATGATCATCCTAAGCTCAAGTACTATCTGTATTCTTCTCAGCTTTATTGGCTTTGTTCAGTAACAGTTCACGAACCCTTTATCTTCAAGATCAAATTAATGATTTGCCACCCTCAGTTTACACCTTTCCACGGTCCAAAGTACATAAATATGATGTTAATTAAATTAAATATGGGAAGTACAAACCCAATGGGTTAGCATAGGCTCTACATACTTTCGTCGCTTAACCAAGTGTGCGGGGTTCAATCCCCACCATTAGGAATGCGGCAAACTCTTTGGCTAGTTGTAGCTCTTCTTGATTTGAGATGTTCCCGCAGTGGAGGGATTAGTCCCCTGGATTAATCCTTAAAAAAACGAAGAAAAAAAAGGAAAGGAAAGTACAAGATAATACTAGTACAAAGAAGCTACAGGGCATTAATTAATCTGAGATGTACTTTAATTTGAATTTTCGAATACTAAAAATTTCTCTTTGTAAAATGTAAATAAAAATTGCATATAATTGATGACTTTTTTTTAATATTATAAAGCGAGGAGTTTTGTATGCTGAGATTTGCCCTTTAATTCATTATTTTGGCCTGTTTCAATCAATGTTGAAGAAATGACCTTAAATTCTATAAAGTCAAAAGTCCTAATCACACCCAAAACATTTTTTAAAAGATTTAATTAAGTCTATATCTTTATTTATAATATCTTGTTATTTTTTTAACACTTTAAAAACAATATTAATAGTACTCTAAAATATAATAAAATTAAATTTATGTCAATTTCAACTATTCAAATCGTTAATTTACTTTATATGGCATTGTTGTTAAATAATTTAGATTCATTAGATGTTGGCATGTGATTAAAAATAATTTCTTTAAATGTTAACCAAACGTGTAAATTTTCAATTTAATATTTTATAAAAGATCTAAGTAAACTGTGAGATCCTAAATCGGTTGGAGAGGGGAATAAAGTACGCCTTATAGGGGTACGGATACCTCTCCCTTACAGATGCGTTTTTCATAGCCTAATGCACCAAATCCCATCGAAACTCCAAGGTTAAATGTGCTTGGATGAGAGTAGTTCTAAGATGGGTGACCTCCTGAAAAAGCCTCGGGAAAAGCAAAACCGTGAGGGCTTGGCTGAGCCAAGGCCCAAAACGGACAATATCTATAAACGGGTGATCTGAGATGTTACTTAAACTCTCATTATTACAATTTTGTACTTTGTTCACATTATGATAAAACATAAGGTCGAATATAGTGTCAGAAATAACATAAAGACTTTTTTAAATATTTTATTAAAGTAAAGAATTAATTAGAATATATTAATATTAAATATAATTAATTAGAATATATTAAAATTAGAATATATTTTTCAAAATTTTTAACAAATTAACCACTATAAATAATAATGATAACCATTCATTCGTCCTAACCAACCATCGTAATTATAATGTTTATATTTATTCTTATTCTTAACTATGTTAATTTCTTACCATTAATACATATGTACCAACCGCCCATTAAATTGAGGAACTTTCCTGTACAAAACAGTAACAAAGGAGCAATGATTAGGCTCCATTTATTAGGGTACAACTTGCGTATCAACTAGTTACATGCAACAGCATATACTGTTTAATATAGAGAAATGGCACTTATGTAGTATGTTAATTTTGACAATTTTCATGTCAAGAATTTTATTAGATATTGAGAACATTTTCAAGCTACCTAGCAATAATTCACACAACTAGTTTGTAGTGCTTTTACTTAATATATAGAACTTGCACTAATTTACATCTGCATAAAATTTTCTTTTAAGAAGTTCAGATTGGGACAAAAACTTCCATTCCTTCGAGCACCATAACTGCATAACAATTCAATCTACCAAGTGTTATACGTTGTGGGAGCCTTATTACGTATCTCGGATCTACATGAAAGGATTGAAAACGAAGGTAATGCGAAATATCTGGATTTCGGTTCCATCTCTGATTCCGATGCCGATTCCGAGCTCCAAACATCTCCGAATCTCCCGGGACTTTTAGTAGGTTATGATTACCGACTCACGGGCTAAGCCTTTTCTACAGTTTCCTCAAATCACGAGCTTCCCTAGCAGTTCAGGAATCTTTATGCTCATGAATGATTTCGTGAGTAACTGCAGGAGACCTTAACCTTTATATAATTTTCATATCGGGCTTCCCCATCACAAGGTCGATATGGACTCGGTCCACACTAATCGGGACCTATTTTTTACCCGGACTTTGACCCATTAATCTAGATCATTTATTGGGTCACTTTATTATCTTTATCTAGATCAAATGGCACAACTTAACCGATAATCAATTTAAAAACTAAAATTGCAATTAATGTTAATCTAACTTTATGAGACATGGACAAAATTGTCCCTAAGAACAAAAATGTCTTACACCAAGCTCTATGTGCTTTAAGTTTGAGAAATGAGACTATTTGCACCATTCCAATTTGAGTATATGGATTCGTGCTCAGAAAGTTAGCCGCTTGTCATTACGTATTAAAGAGAAAGTGTAAATAAAAGTGAACCTAAAGCTCCCAATTTTTCATATCAGTTGTTGCTTGTAATTATGAAAACATAGGAACTAATATATACAATTCCCAATAATATTGTATACTACTGAATTTTTTAGATTCTACGTCTCGACAAAATTTTTACTGAATATTGTTGTAGGAACTCATGCAAAAGAAGTGGGAAGTATATATATATATATACACACACACACACATATTAGGAATAAGACTGTGTACTAGTAGACCTCTCTAAATTTTGTGTCTTCGCAAGATTTTTACTACATATTATAGGAATTCATGCAAAAGAAGTGGGAAGATATACACACAGGCATACACACACGTATATATATAGGATGTATAATGTGAAAATTCTTATGTCATAACTCATTCAATATGATTAGGTTAAGAAATGAAGTGAATATAACTAAATAAGCAAAATATTAATAGAGATAATTAATTAAGTTGACTAATTTTCTTAAAATTTAGATACTTAATGATTTTTTAAAAATGGACATTAAATTCAAAATAATTAAACGCTTTTAGTTTCTTATCCTTCTTTGTACAACAAGGAAGTGACTTGAATTTAGACCAACCTAGGGTATGGGAATAAGAAATGATAAATGCAATATATATATATATAGACGCCAGTCTTCCAGTCAAAGAAAGTTTTTACCCAGCATGGTAGGTAAATGCAATATTTCACACATCACTCTCCCTTGTGCACATAATTACTTGTCCTTCTTCTCTTAGGTCTCCTAGAGAGGCGTCCATGTCTACTACTTTTTGCCCCCTAATAGAGCTAACCCTAGTTGCAGTCTCTTTCTTTCTCTCCCAACTAAGCAAGAAAAGAAACATTATGTGTGGTTGCTATCAGGAAACCCAACTCTAGCCACGTGAAGTGTTGCTATTTTTCAAGTCATAATGAATCAAAACTTATCACTATCTCTTTCTCTATCTTTTCGTTTCTGAAAAAGATAAGATTCATATGAATAACCTATGTTTCTGTGTACTGTAATGTAAGTCTGGTTCTTTGAGTTAATTTTTCTACTGTTTTTTCAACCTTGTTCAGGATTGATTATTCATACCTCAGATAGTCTTTTAAAAGAAGGTCTATTAATAGTATTAGTGCCTATAGTTGTACTCCTCTACAACAAACAGCAGCTTCAACACTTTCCTCTAGGTTAACCATATCATGAATCAAATCTCTTTCACTACCTGTTCTCAAAACCCTATCATTCCATTGCAGGCATATGAAGATCACGCATCACCATTCTTGGAGTTCTCGTCGGTTGATGATGAGTTACTTGTTAGCCAGTTCCTGTTTGAACAACACATCTCGAGCAGAACTGGTTTGGTAGCTGATCACAGAGAGATTAACCCAGCAGATTCAAAGGAGGGAACGAGAATTAACAATATGAAGAAGAAAAGTAATGTTAGTACTGTCAAACAACCAAGAAGAACAGGTAAAAAGGACAGGCACAGCAAAATCCACACTGCCAAAGGACCAAGAGATAGGAGAATGAGGTTGTCTCTTCAGATTGCTAGGAAGTTCTTTGATCTTCAGGACACGTTGGGATTTGATAAAGCAAGCAAAACCATTGAGTGGTTGCTCTCCAAGTCGAAGTCTGCAATTAAAGAACTCACAGATAATTTTTCTAGAGTGAAGAGAAGCAATAGTCTTGGTGAAAACTTTGTTGGTTCTGCTCCAGAGTGTGCTGTGTCAGGTATGAAGCTGACACCACAAGCTGAAGGCAAGAGATCGGTGGTTTTAGCAGAGGCGAGCTCGTATGTGAGAAAGATTTCCACAGAAAAAAAGCGCAAAAAGTCCCAGAAAACAGCTTTGAATCTTCTCGCTAGAGAGTCTAGGGACAAGGCAAGAGCAAGGGCAAGGGAGAGAACAAGAGAGAAGACGAAGATCAAAGTCCTCGAGAAAGCAGAACAAGCAAACCCTAACTTTTTGAACCAGAAAGAGCCTATTACCTCACTAGAAAACAATGAAAACTTGAGTTCTGTAAACCTAGAAATGAACTCCAAAGTGGAAGTTGAAGTACCTAGTACTGACTTTCTGCAACATCAAAAGGATTCTGTGACGATCAGTAACAAGTTCTTGCGTGTAACAAGAGTACCAAGGTCATATTCCATTAACGATTTCACTCCCACCGTTGCAGTTCCTAGTGACCCTAACCTCGAGAAGGAGATTACAGGGTTTCCTGTCAACTGGGACATCAGTAATGCTAGAGGTAATGTCAACCTACAAAACCCTAACATTCCTTTCACTGGTTCCAGCCTCTTAACCCAAGAGCAAAACCTTACTTCTGCTTTAATGGCCGCACTGACCCCTCAAGACCATTATTCTGATTCAGTTTCCTTACTGGATACCGATCAACAAAACCCTATCCCAGTTCCCATCCCCTCTAGCTCAAACTCCAGTGGTTTTCATCCCCACTTCATAGACAACCAATGGCCTCCATTTCCTACTCCTGTTAACTATGGAAGCTTATTTTCATAATATCTAAAGCCTAAACCCTCTTCCGTCGTATCCCACCTACTCTTGATATCTTGTCATGTGCTGCTCTTTTTTACATTAAATTCAAAAGGGTTTCTTCAGAATTGATTGTTGTGTAACAAATCGATCATGACATCTACTTATTTTATGTTATTACTGATGAAGGTACGTATAGGCTTCGAACTTTGTCTACTTTTGCAGTTAGTGTTAACCATAGAAATGATACACATCAGTACTGTACTTTTTCCAAGTTAACCCTAACCATCTGCATGATTCTGCTGACCTTAATCTATACATAGCTTTACCTTTAATTGGTTAGAGACTCGAATTGAGTCTTCTGAATAAAATGGGAGAGTCGACTGACATTGAATGACTAGTGACGATAACATTAGGTAATGATTCAACAATTAATGAAGCAAACTTGACTTCTAATATTATATAATATCTATCAGTACAAGTGATTTAAGAAGTTATCTATCTGTCTAGATTCAAATAAAATTGTATGATCCAACGGTGGAGTTTTAGGGTTAACTAATTATTGTAGCATGATAATTATTGATGATGTTAAGTTGTGATTGATGACTTGAGTTCATTGCTATATAAGAGATATTCATTGCTAGCTTGACTCTTCGTTTGCAAGTAGAAAAATCATATTATATAGTAACTCTCAGTCTTCCAAATCTTATGTCTTCGCTTCTACTGAACATCCTACCAAATGATGGTTATTAACAAAATATTGAGGGAAACAAATCTAAAAAGATTTACAACTTTGTAACTTGTTGTTCCAAAATGTACAATCAAGACTTACGAAATTGAAGTAGCAACCAAGTGTAGTAGTTTTGAATCTTTTTGGTGATCGTAGTACTGCATGCAACTTATGCTAATTATAACCCCTTTAACTATAATTAGGACTCAACAATAACAACATATAAAAATCAATTCTTTCGTTTCTGTTGTGTGCTTGAGCATCCATCCATCACTCCCAACATACAGGGACGTGATCTTCTGTACCTTTTACTCTGTAACAACCTTGTATCAAGTTATCTCAACCCACGTAAATAAAGGGTTGAGATAACTTAGCACAGGATTGATACAGGTTAAGGGGTAAAGAGGATTTAAGGGGCAACAAATAAGGTGTACGAAGGTAGGGAAGAATCTTTAGTTTGATCACCTGTAATATTTCATAAAACTAGTCTGCTCCTATAGCTCATGTAATGATTACCCATTATGTGTTTCACTGGCTTCAAACAGAAAACATAATAAGTTTTGAAAGATAGAGGCTCTCTTTCATTGTCCAATCTGCTTTAATTTTCACGAAGTACTATATATACTTTTAAAGCTGTCATTTTCAGAAGTTGGATCAATTATATTGTCAATTTTTAGTAGTTATCAGTCGTTATTATTATTACTATTAATTAATAATAATAATAATTTTATTTAAAAATATTTTTATTATTTATGATAATGATTAATAATAACTATTAAAATTTGATCACAAATCTTTTTTTTAATAATTGCAATTTTTAGTTGTATTTAATTATTGCCACTTGCATAACCTACACATAGAGAATATTATTGAAAGGATATGCTTACCTTATTATGTTCTCAAAGCAATTCATTATCATCTATCTTCCAAGATTTATAGCTCTATGCAATGTTCAATGTTCCATTTTACAAAATATAGTCTACATAAAAATATATAGTTACCATGTAATATTCAATTTACTAGATAACATAATTAAGAACAATTATATCAGTAATTAATGAATAATTAAAAATAAGAAAGCAATTTAAGAGATAAAATTTAATTAAAAAATATTTTAGTGAATATTAATTTTATTAGTTCATTTATTAAACTATTTTTTTTGGTAAATATTAAACTATTTTTTTTACTAGCCTCCTAGTTGCAGATAAGCTTGTGATTTTATAAATATGCTACTTAACTATTAATTCAAAATAATTCAATGTTTTAAAAATCAGACTCAAAGTTAAACCGATAATATAAGAGATTTAAGCTTTAAAGTTTAACCGGCATTAGACTGTCATAAAATCGATTTTAAAGTTGAATAAAACTGAAGAATTTGAAATAAGATCGAAGAAGATTGCCCTTAAGTTAAAGTTTTATTGAAAGGAAAAACTGTTAAACGAAAATTAATCAATTTATTTTAGTTTATTAAAATCAATCAATTAATTAGCAATTGATCGATTTTTAACAACGATAATTATCAAAGTAAATCGAACTGAAAAGTTGAAAACTAAACTTAAAACTGAGTCGATTCAAGATTTCATTATTAAATCACCCAAACTAGTTCGGTTTCTCAATCATGACAAAATACTAATATCATCGTGTATGGAAATACTTTATTAAATAAAAGGGGCATTTTTTACTTTAAAATTTTCACGAAATTAAACTTAAATTCTAACAGTTGATAAAGTTTTTTAAGATCTCCCGCTCGATGACAATATGATCTTGATCGAGTTCGACAGGTGCAATAGACACAAGGAAGATGAAGACAGCAATGAAAATTAGGATTCTCTAATTGGTTAAAATGTAATGAACCGTTATTCCAAAGGCAATGAAACAGTAACCAACATAAGCAAAGTTCAAGGGTGTATTTCTGGAAATTGAAAACAATGCTTACATATTCTGGAAATTGAAAATGAACTTAAGAAGAAGAAGAAGAAAAGGGAAACAGGGGATTTAGATGAGAAGAGAAATAGAGAGAACAGGGGATGAGAAGGAGACTTCAATTTGCTTAACAATTTCGATAACCGATTCTGCTAATTTCCCGTAACTATAAAGCAAGTGGTTGCTCGGTTCACACGGCATGCAGTCGCTCGGTTCACTCGGCTCAGCTCTATCAATGGGCTTTTGGCCCTATTCATACGTAATAAGATGCATATATGTAATCTCGTACTTACAAGGACATAAAGTTGCAATCTCACGCTTGATAAAATGTAGACATTCAATCTTGCATTTGATAAGACTTAGACATGCAATCTCGCGCTCAACAAGATGCATATATGTGATCTTGTGCTTAACAAAATGCAGAGTTGTAGACTCGTACTCAGTAAAAAGAAAATTGTAGATTTGTGTTCTCCTTCTCAACAAGCAGCAAACAGGTAGATATGTTATTTGACTCCAAGAGACACATAATGATAGTATGATATGCATAACGTACAAGTATTTTATATTAATTCTCTATGTTTTAATTAATCAAATGCTTGTAATTATAGA
>JAOSBL010000001.1:541202-567500 GCA_027568915.1 Erythroxylum roraimae | reverse complement strand
GAGTTGGGCCCCCCTAAAATTTAAAAAATTAAACATTGGGCCCTCCTACTTTACATGTCTGGCTCCGTCCCTGGGTGTATGGCCTGAATGTTATCATCGAGGGCGTCGAAATGAAGTTGGTGTTGATGCTCTGTCATCTACGCAGAGGTTCAATGAAAGCACCAATGTAATGAATCGTTATTCCAAAGGCAATGAAACAGTAACCAACATAAGCAAAGTTGAAGGGTGTATTTCTGGAAATTGAAAACAATGTTTACATATTCTGGAAATTGAAAATGAACTTAAGAAAAAGAAAAAGAAAAGGGAAACAGGGGATTTAGATGAGAAGAGAAATAGAGATAACAGGGGATGAGCATGAGACTTCAATTTGCTTAACAATTTTGATAACCGATTCTGCTAATTTTCCCTAACTATAAAGCAAGTGGTTGCTCGGTTCACACGGCATGCAGTCGCTCGGTTCACTCGGCTCAGCTCGATCAAAGGGCTTTCGGCCCTATTCATAACATAAAATCAATCCAATAATGAGTTTCTGGAAGATGACCTGAAAGCCACGATGAGAAGGTGGTGAAATGTTCTTCGTCTTTGGATTCAAGACATTAATTGCAAACCAAACCCGAGTTAGACGGAATTGGATCCTCAATTGGGAGGAGATACATATGGTTTTCAGTAGTAGCTCCACTGAATCTCGCTTCCAAATCCTTGAATCTGATCGATACATAAGCAATTGGGAGGATTACATCAATATGGTGGTTAGGTACGAGTAGTCATTATCCTTAGTTCAGAATTATAATTGTCTGCTTAGATAGATCAGAATTATAATGGTGTTTAGGTTTCTTAGACATTGCTTTTTACCTAATTTGTTGTCGATGTACTTTTAGCGCTAAACTGTAGGACAAACAATCATACGTTATCTTTTTCTTTTCCTTAAAATTTCACCTTTACAGGTAGAATAGAACAAAGAAGACGGTATTACATTATAATCTGCTACTGATTTGGAATTTTTTTGCAAGAAAGGTCTTAAATGCACTGCACAATAGTCTATGTATGGTTTTCAGTAGTACCTTTCCTCTGTATCGTCACTTTTAGAAAATGAACCCTTAATGGTAGACTGGTCATCATAGATGTTCACAGTGAAGTCCCCTTTTGCTGTTTTTAGCTCATGTTCTTGTCAGTAAAACTGAGATTTCTACATATAGAATGCCTATCTTCTTGGGATTTCTATCTTTGGAAGAACTATACCATACTATAAACAAGCAGCCAAACCTTGAAATCAGAAATGGATCTCAACCGCCTTTCCGAGGAGCTGGCTGGGATCAGACCGTGATTTACCTCCCTCACACAATGTCGGGCCGGAGTGTGGGCGCGCCTAGGGTGGGCGTTCCACCTTTTGAGTCCAAGAAATGGATCTCAAATCCAACTCCACTAACTTAATATGTGACAGGGAAGTTCATTTAAGTGTTCCGGGCTTCCAGCAGAAGCAATGCATTTAGTTAATTTCCAGTAGACAAACAATGGCATCTGTTATTCGGCTGAGACTGTTGGGATTAAGCAGACACTATAACCTGAAAGATTTTCAGTATAAACAAACCAACACTGGCAAGTCTCATTCCTGACCATTTTTGCCAACTGTTGCTAAATTTATGGATGAACAAGAAGAAGAAGAAGACGAAGAAGAAGAGAAACAGAAAGTAACTGATGAGTATGGAGATACAATTACCTTTAGTTGGACATGTATGTACCAGCAGAAGTAGCAGTGACAGTCAACAATAAGCACTGACAGACCTGGCACGTCTTTCACTTAGTTTTATAGGGGTTGGTAACTTGTAGTTGCTTGTTTTGACTCAGTTTCATGATCTTGTGGCAGTGTTAGGTGCTCACAGACTACGGCATATAGCCCTACTCGGTATTGCAAGTAAATCTAATCCTGTTAAATAAAGATGGGTAGAGTTAGGCTTTGATTATCATAAGCTTAGTCAGGTTCGAACTTAATTAAAAATATATATATTTTTAATTTTTTAAAAATTATTTTAAAAAGATTAGCAAGATTGGCTTATGATTCGATCCATTATCATCCGTAAAAAATGCTAGTATATTCATTTAAGAATAACCCGATCGAACTTATATTTGTTGGATGATAAACATATTTTTGAAAATAGTATTCCGAATTTGACTTGAATATTTTTAAGTTAACTTAAAGTTAGTTTGAATTGAATCAAAATTCAGACTGGTCCAAACAATTCAAAACCTCATCTTACAACTTGTAAAGATCACACAAGGTAATCAATTCTATGAGTTTCCAAAGAACAAGACAAAAACACCATAAATAGAGCTTCCAAAAACACCAAATGAGTGCAGGAAATAGTTACAAGAATCTAAGAGTGAATTCCAAAAACACCAAATGAGTGTAAGTGGTGAAAATAAAAAATATATAAACTTTGGTTCTCATAGTAAATTAATAGGTTTTCTTTAGAACATATCTAGTTTATCGTAGATGCTACCGTCAAAGAGGAAAAGCCAGACACCTCTTTGATCATTTGAATCAAACAATAAAGATAGGTATGAGATTCTTTGTTGGATCCCTCTGTTTTTACTTTGCGTCATCTTCTTTCAGCTACAAATTTTTAACAGAGGGGATAGAACAGAGGGTCTCGTCTTATAAAGTGCTTGTTTGGATGGACTTTTGTGAGGTCAATAAAAACTTTTATTCATCACATAAACTTTTTTTAAGAAAAATAGGTGTTTAACTGTAAAATAAAAAAATACTTCTTTAATAGATATGATTTTTTTGGCGGTTAAAATATAGCTTTTTAAGAAGCTCAAATTTGTAGCTTCTTAAAAAAGCGCCTTTTTAAGGTAAATTTTTCATATCAATTAATGAGCTTATTTTTAGTCTCTTTTGTCCTTATATTTTACACATAATTCTCACAATACCCACAAACTCATCTCCTCGTTTATTATGTATTTAACTCTTTACTCAACTTGGACATTTATTTTGAGATTTATATAATATTATTTGACTTTTTATATGTTTTAATATTTATTTTTATATTAGTTTACTTACGTTATAATTTATATAAAAGATTTGGTTACATATATTTTGATTTATATTTCGTATGGTTTAAACTTATATAATAATTAATATATTTTGCTTTGCATATTATTTAATATACTTTAAATAATATTTATATGCATAAATAATTTTTATTACAAAATAAAATATACTTAAAATTAAAAATACTTTTTATTTTTATGTTGTTAAACAGTCTACTGTGTGAAGCTCTTGTAAAAAAACTCTTTTTAAAATGATAGTCAAACAATTAACTAGCTTCTTAAAAAAAATTTTCTTATAAAATATCTATAGAAAAAAAACTCTACTGACAAAAATTCTACCAGGATAAGTCCAACCAAACAAAAGCAAAGATATCTCATAATCGTATATTTCTTCTTTTCATGTTAGATTCATGGGTTTATTTGTCCTTTTTAGTAACTTAAATGTCTTTTTCATCTTAAATAGAAAAATAGGAAAGAGGTTTAAATATAGATAGAGACATATATTTAGTACAATTAAAGTTGTAATATAATTGAGCAGACACACTGATCCCCACAAGTTGATCCTACCTGTTTGATATTGGATATTAGATCATTGATTTGTGATTTGGACCTTACTTATTTTGAAAGGTAAGATGAAAATTGTAGGAAATATTTTTATTTTAGAAATATGGTATCGAGATTAAATTATTTTTCCAACATGTTTCATATCTTTCATTTTAGGAATAATAAATTAAATTTACTAAATTTTTAGAGTTTTTTAATTTAATATCAATTTTTAAAAAAGATTTCAATTTAGTGATTAACTTTTTAAAATTTATATAACTCAGATCAAAATATTGTTTTTGGCATGTCTACTAAATATCCCTTGACGCTCATATATTATCCACATTAATAAAAACAAAGTTTTAACCTAAATTTTACGACGATCAATTATATATTTATGAATATTGTCAAACCAATAAAACATTACTAATTATTTCCAAGAAAAGAGCCCTCTACTTATTGAGTATGCTAAATTAATATTTAGGTATATGGTATTGTTAGAGATAGTAATGAGTCATTCATAGATTCGGGTTGCCTACAATCTAGATTCGAGCTAAGTCGAACTAAAATGACATATAAAGGATTGAACGAACTAAATTCGAGTTGAGCTAAATTAATCTTCTTAAATTTGAGTTTAAATCGAAATCTATTCAACTTAAACTTTTGCTTGTTAAGTCAAATCAATTCTAGAACAATTTGTTAATGTATGTCATTAGAATGATTTAAGTTTAATTTTATAAGTTTAGATTAGTTATAAATTACTCAAGTTAAAATTAATTATTTGTAAAAACATTTTGAAATGACAAATTTTTCTATAGTTAAATTTGAACTAAACCCCCTTTTATTTTCTAAAATTAGAAACGATAAAATTGATTTCATCCGAATCAAAATTAACAAGATTGATTTGATTTGATTTAATTTTAAATTATGTTTAGATCTAAGGTTTAGTTTAATGTATATTTTGAACGACTTAAACTCTCTCCAATTAAAATTACGTCATTTTAATATTCGAGATAAAGAAATTTAAGATTAAAATAATGTTATTTTACAAATTTAATTGCGTTGACTTTTCCTTTTCTGATGCCTACCTAAACTTACCTAACGATCCTGATAAGAATATAATTACATGAGTCCAGCATTTGAAACAATAAGAAACAATAAACGTATCTCGTAATCACATATTTCTTCTTTTCGCGTTGGATTGGTCCGATGTTTCTGATGAGTGGGGGCTCCAAACTTAAATGTCTATTTCATCTTAAATAGAAAATTAGGAAAGAGATTTATATATGGATATAGTAAATTATCCAAATATAAATAAATGGTAAATATTATAATATGTTGTACAATTAAATTTGTAACATAATTGAGCAGGCACAACTATACCCCACAATATGATCCTAAGTTGCTGGAACTAGATTAACTTATGGTACGATAATGTACCAATATAGGTCGATATTAAGTACCGTTTCGTGCAAATTTTTAATTTTATAAAATAATCCCTATTTTTTTTAAATTGTAAAATAATCCTTCAATATTATACTGTATAATTTAAACCAACCTGTCTCAAAAAATCATAATAATAGAAATTTAAAATAACAACAATTTATTTATTTTTCTTAATATTATTTTCACGTATTTTACTTATAAATAATAATCACAATTAATATGAAAAATATTATTTTATCGTCATAAAAATATAAAATTAAGAACAATACAAAGTATTTAAAATATTATAATTTTATCATATGATAAATAATAATTACATCAAAATATTAAATAAAAAGAATAATTATTATCAATAATAAATTATAATTTCTATCTTAATATTTAATTTTCAATAATAAAAATATATTTTTATCTTAATATGTAATTGTTATTAATAATAAAATATTGTTATATTTATAATAACAATTTTAAAAAGAAATACAAAAATTTGATTCCTCTTAATTCTTATTTTAACATATTTTTAATTATTCTTTGAAGAAAAAATATAACAATTATTTAATATATGAATTTAAATACTATATTATTAATAATAAAAATATATGACGGTGAAGAAGAGAGAAAGTGAGATTATGAGAGAAAAAATAAAGAGAAGAAGGTAGCATAGCGGGTGCTTTTGGGCGGTTGAGTTTTTTAAAATTTTCATTTTTTGTAAAAATGTCCCTATTTTTTGTATTTTGAGTACCGACTAATATATGAACGATATTTTAAATATCGGCCAGTATTAGTTAGTATTAAGTGAAAATGGCCGGTATTTAAACCTGATATTGAAACATTATATTTTATACCATTTTTTAACCGGTATGATACGTACCGCCCAATATGACTTGTACGGTACGAAAATCATTACAATGGTTATATCTCAAAGATAATCAATTAAATATTAATGGATATAGTTGTAGTTGTACCACTAAATCATTATTGATATTTGCAAGAAGTAAGGGATATGAATACGCATCTACTTATTAATTGCAAGAAGTAAGGGATATGAACTAAATTGGACTAGAATCTAATCAATTGAAATTTTTGTTGGTTGAATAAGATTGGATGCAAGACATTTTATCAACCTTAATAGTATGATTTGAGTTTAATTTTGTAACTTTAGATTAATTATAAATTACTCAATTTAAAACTTAATTTAGTTAGTTACAATTCATTATATATTTTGAAGTAACAAAATTTTCTAGAGTTAAATTTGAATTGAGCCCCTCTTATTTCCTAAACTAAGGAACGACAAGGTTTGTTTGACTTAATTAGACTTTTAACTAATATTTTAAAATCTGAATTGAACTTTAAACTTGTAAGATAAAATACTTAAGATTTAAAAGGTTCAACCAGAACTAGACCATCATAAAATTGAATAAAGATTGAATAAATTAAAGAATATAAAATATGATTGAAAGAGATTGTCCTTATCTATCGAAGAATTTGAAGTTCAATTGAAATAAAAAATTGTTAAATAAAAATTAATTGATTTGTTTTTATTTATGATAACTTATTAATTTACGTAAATTAATCAGTTATTTAAAAAATTGATCCCACGAGGTGCCTTAGGAGGCTCCCAACTATAGGAAGGCACCTTTAAGCTATCTACTCTCAGACTAATCCTCGTTCGAGCCGGATAGGTCCCTTGCGGGAGGCAAAACTCTGGCCCCAAGTTTTAAAAGGCTGCATATTTGAGGGCGGTTCGAACCTGCTACCTCACTTAAGCTAAAAGAGCCCCTTACTAACTTACTTGCGCCTCGGGGTTGTTTATGATGACTTATTAATTTGCACAAATTGGTTAGTTCTTTAAAAAACTGATCACTTATTAATTTACACAAATTGATCAGTTATTTAAAAAATTGATTAGTTTTTACTTTTTAACAATGAAAGTTATTAAAGTAAACCGAACCGAACAGTTACAAACCGAATTGAAAAGTTGAACTGTTAAAAGTTTTTACGGTTAAATCAGTCGAATTAATTGAGTTTTGATACCGGATTCGACTTGAAATACAGTCTTAAGGATTTGCACTCATTAAAATTTAACTAATATTATTTTGATTTATAAATTAAAAATTAATTAAAATAAAAACAAATCCGACTTCATTATAATGCCTACCTAAACTTACCTAATTAACATGCGGAGAAGATAATTACACTCTACTTAATACTTTTTTATTACCTAATCTCCAACAAGGAAAAGGTTGTTAAGATAGCACCAACTAACTAAATCATATTCGATTTCACATATTAATCACAATTTAGCTTTAGATATTATTCCCACAGACACAATCCTTAACTTGCAACTAGAGGATAATGGGACACGTTCTGTTTTGACTACGTTACCAAATTAACCCCCTCCGGTTCTTTTATAAGCCAACCGGTGAAAACAAATAATTGGTTTGATCAATTTAATTGTAAAAATTTTAAATCGTTTAATTTTTTTGTTCAATTTATTTTAATAACTGTTATTGTTAAAAACTGACTAATTTATTACAATGATTAAAAAACTTAATCAGTTTAACTTATTCAATCGTAAAAATTTGAATCATTTAACTTTTCAGTTCAATTTTTAACTTTTCGATTCGATTTACTTTAATAATTTTTGTTGTTAAAAAATAATCAGTTAATTGATTAATCTATCGATTTTTGTAAATTAATAAATTCTTATAAATTAAAATTAATAACTAATTTTATTAAATAATTTATTTTTCAGTTAAGCTTCATTTTAGGAACAGTTTCTTTAATTTTTAGCAGATTTTATGACTGTTTAATACCAATTGAATCTTTAAATTTTAAATTTTTTGTTCTGCATTTAACTTTCGTTTTAGTTTTTAAAACATTATTTTATTACTTAATCGTTTAATTTTTTAAATTAATAATTTTTTATAAATTAAAATAAATTAATAATTTTTAATTAAATTTTAAATTTATTGACGGATAAACGCAAATAGTCTTTGGTTATTTAACCAGAGTCTTGATGTCCATTTTCGTCAATCAAAACCTCATCGAACAAACACAAACAAGAATATCTAATCTCTCCGTCGCTTTCCTTTTGTTCTTTGGCGTGAAAGCGAATGCATAAAGGCGAACGTCAGCTCTTGGTTGTTTCAATTGTCACCCTCCTTGTAATTCTCGTTGGATTTCAATTCCCATCTCTTTTTCTGTGTCTCAATTCCTTCCCACAGAAAAAATTTCCATTTTTCTGCATAACTACAAGTCTTTGTGGGAAGTGAGGGAAAGGTGGGGCTGTTCAATTTTGGGATTTTTGGCTCGAAATGTTGGTTGCAAGAGGAGGTGTAATGAGCTGGAGAAGAGTGGCCATGTGCTTAGAGGCCCTTGTGGCACATGGGTTGCTTTTCTCTTTCACGCTTTTGCTCGCTCTCAAGCTAGACCATGCTGTTGCTTACTCTTGGTGGTCAGTGTCCTACTCGATTATTGGTTCTCAGTGTTCTCGTTTTGGTTTTCGTTTCTTTTTAAATCTTGATTTTGACCTTGCTGGAGTTGGGTGGACAAAAGTAAGTAAAAGGAAAGTGAAAATTCTGAACTTTATTTAGTTTTTCGCATTTTGTTAGACTTCTTGAGATGGAAGATCCATTCGGTGATCTTACGATTGTTTCTTTCCTTTTTTTTTTTTTGAATATCTTGGTTGCGTAAGCGTTAGGGAGGTTGAACAGAATTAACCATGTTCTTGCATTGACGATAGGATAAAACTTGTGACTTTCTGGAACGATTAGAATGCAGAAATTAGGAAGAATTAGAAAAGTTGACGGTGCTGTCTCCTCAGTCGGGTTTGAGTGACTTGCGTAGTTTGAGGAATAATTTTGGGTTGTCTGGTCGTTGTCTTCCAAACTACAACTCTTTTACGTTATTGATATGTAAGCTAAAAGAAGAACATGACATCTCAATAACATAAGAACTATGGTGTGGTAGGATAGTGTTTCAGATAAATTATTTTAGAGGTGAGTGATATAGCGGCTAAGAAATTGAAAGAAAATGCTTCCCTTTTAGAGGTGAATTAAACTTTGATGAGATTCCACCTAAACAATGAACTGAATTTGAAATTAAATGCTAAGCTATATTTTTACTCTTGAGGGCCTATGATATGCTTGAGACATTATGAACTTCGACTGTTGGCTTGAATCCCAGACCCTATGTATCAGTGGGATTTCTACTGCAATGTTGTTGTTGTAATTGTTGGTTTGACTGCGAGTAATTTCATCAGTTGAATAACATTGCTGAGCTGTTAAACTATTGAGATGAGATATCTAAATGACTGTATTAAATCTATTGATATAACTGCATATTGACTAAATGATGAATTTTAAATCAGGTTATTACTCTATGCATGCTTATCTCCCCCTTTTTGGTTGTTCTGTTTTGTTTCTTGATGGTGCAATGACAAGAAATGTAACATCATCATGCAAAGTACTTATCAAAGTCACATAGAAGGTTCACCAACATTCCAGTTTGAAGTCATGTATTCACTTTTCATATCATACAACGAAATTGAATTGATTGTGGCTGATAATGTTCCATTCCTTCTGATAATTGCTTTTAATTCTTATTTCATCTCACAGGATTATCTTCGCACCTCTTTGGCTATTTCACGTAGTTGTAGCACGTGGCCGATTTTCCTTACCTGCTCCGTCAATGCCTCATAATCGTCATGTATGAGATTACGTATTCAATCTGTTTCTAGTGATCTCTTTCTTTGTCAAGTTTAATTCTTTTGTTGTTGGAAGTAATCAGATTTTGTTCTCATCCACATTAGGCTAACGAAACTAAGACTTTCTTCTCATGAACAGTGGGCACCATGTCATGCTGTCTTGGCGACACCATTGATTGTTGCTTTCGAACTACTTCTTTGCATATATCTAGGGAGCAGGAATGGTATACAACAACGGATCCTTTGATTGTTTCATATGTGGATACTGCCTCTCAAAAATTTCCTTTTTGCTTCTTGGTTTTCTTCATTTTATGGCTAACCATGTTGGTTACATCTTATGGAGGTCAAATATGCAAAACCTGTTTTATAATTTCTTCCTCTGCTAATGACTGTCAACTCAACATTTTTGGGTTATGATTTCAAGGCAAAGTGCTTGTCAGTTTATTTTCTTTATACGTTTAAATATGTTGGCAGTTATGAGCTTGGAGGTAGTCTTTCTGCCATTGTTGACATTTGAATTAGCAATCTTGGTCGATAATATCAGGTACACTTCCTATCATTCAAGTATTCCTCCTTTCCTCTCTGAAAACTTATCTTGATTATTCTGTTCATTCCCGCATTCATACGGAGAACAAAGTAGGATCATAAGTATTTCTGGTTACTCTCATATGGTTTATCAAGTTGCAAGGCTTCTCTTTCTCATATGGAAGAAATAAAATGAAATGGTGATTAGAATTCATGAATTTCTTTTCCTAAAGAACTTCCAAATTTTACTCTTCAATTTGATGACCTTCACCATTATTGTTTTTTCACTTTGTTATATTGAATTTGCTAGAGTCCGTTGACATGATTTACCTTAACCATCAATGTTTTTTTCAGTTAGTTATATTGAATTTGAATAAAATTAGAGTCCATTGAGATTATTTATTTTGGTGTGTTGTACTTCCATAGCAACTTATTATGCCGTTTTCCTCTATATTTTAAAGTTAAAGGATACTTGGTGATGATATCCGTTTATTAGTGGTGATATCTGCCCATTAGCATGTGGGTTTGGAAATGTACAGGGCTTAATATTCAATATGGGTGTAGGGGTAATTTATGAACTTTGAGGGTTGGTCTTGACCAGTTAAAAGTTGCTTTATTTTCCTGTAGGCATGTTCTTATGTTCTATATTATTCTGGATATCGTACTTTGAGGTAGTGGCACTCTTGTTGGCCTTTATATAAACGTGTTTGGATTCAATCTATAATTGTTGCAGGATAACTTTGATATATCCTACAACATAATGGGTACAAGCTTCATGTGAAAATGTATGTTCTTGTTCTTATGCTGTACATGCATACAGAAGCATGTTGCATCATTGAAGTTCTTTACTCTGCATGTCTTGATAAAGGTAAACATCATGCATTATAATGTTTTGCTAAAAAAGTTTGGGGTCTTCACTGTTCTGGCGTTAGTCTTATTATTTGTATTTGTTTAGAAATCAATGTTGCTATTTAATAAACCTTTTTTTCATTTCTTCTTTAAGGGCTTGAAATTCTTTTGCTATTATAGGATGTGTAGAGCTTTAATGCCTGGAGATGAAGAAACCTTGAGTGACGAAGCAATATGGGAGACACTTCCTGTAAGTTGATATACTACTTTTAGGGATGAAAGAAATAATTCAAGAGGACTTAGACTACAGGAAGTTAAGAATTTGACTGACAAACACGGAGAGCATATGATGGTAAAGGAACGACGAATGCGAAATTCAATTAACAGTTTTTTAAACTTAAAACTTATTATTTGGGGAGTGTTGAAATGACGTAAAGCTTTAAAACTTTCATTCCAAATTGAATTGGCGTCCACCATGATTTCTTAAATTGTATAATATCTTAAATTGTTTAAACTTTAAGTTAACCGTATTTATGAAGGTTTTGTTTTTAACTCTTCCGCTTAACTAAGCTTGGTGCAATTTCTGTATCTGTTCCTGATTATTCTGTAATACAATTACTGTGATTATTGCTGTTAAGAGAAGTTAATCAAGACTTTTTGGTGCGAACTATCTTTAAAAGTGTCCTAGTTATAGCAGACAAAATCTCAAATGAATGATGTACTGTATACTGAGTCTTGGTAGACCACATCTCAAACCAGGTTTTATGTTGTTATGGTAATGTTACAGGACGTACAAAATTTGGCTTCTGATTCAGCATCCATATATATGAAGCTAGCTTTAATGATCTAAAATGTGGATATAATGTATGTGCCCGCAGGGCTTAAGTTTTTAGTCCATTTCCCCTTTCTTCATTGTTGTTGGAGAAGAATGAAGAAAGTGTAGCCAAGGGAAATTATTAGTTCAACTATTACGTTACATAAAGGTGATGCATAGTTTTTAAATGTAATGCTTTTAGAAATTTAGTAAATGTGTTGCTGTCCACAAGAGGTGATGTATGGTTTGTGAGTATGAACTGTTCCGGAATTTGGTAAACATGTTGCATCCACAAAATTGTTGACATCATATTTGATATTCTTTGTTTTAGCACTTCTGGGTTGCAATATCTATGGTCTTCATCATTGCTGCAACAGTATTCACTCTTCTCAAACTGTGTGGTAAGTTGTTCATCTGCATTATTTGATCTGTCAATGGTAGTGGCATCCTTTACTTATGAAGAGAGGATATTTTTGTTTCATAAACCTTATTCAGGATTCTTGTAACTGATTTGTACTTCTGTCATTCATTGATGTGCTATGCAAGTTCTCCTATCTCTTGATTAATGATAAGCTCAAGTCATTATATGCACTTAGAAAACAATGCTTTCTGTTACTAACCTGAAATCGGCAGAAAAACTAACATTGTTACTAACCTGAAATCGGCAGAAAAACTAAGAGCAGGATATAAGCTGTCATTATATCACCTTGATAGATTTCGATTTCATTCTTGCAACAACTTTTACGTGTCAGCAACCAACGTCATATTTATCAATCTGCTTTTAACTGCTCCGGTGCACTTCCTTTAACATCCATTTTACTTCGCCTACAACAAGCAGGTGATGTGGCAGCTCTTGGTTGGTGGGACTTATTTATAAACTACGGGTATAGTTGCTTTCTGTTTGCAGCAGCGTTTTGATTAATAAAATGTTTGTTGTTTGTTTTCCACTGTCATTTTGCTTAGATAATCTCATGTCTCCCTCTACAGTATTGCGGAGGGCTTTGCCTTTCTTGTATGCACAAAGTGGAATAATCCAGCAATTCATAGGCAGTCTCTTGCTGTGGAGTCTAGTTCATCTATGATGACGATTAGATATCTTGATTGGAATAGAGGCTTGGTAGTTTCTTCACAAGAAGATGAATATCAGAGCACTAGAATTTGCAACCTTGAGGATATTGGTGGACATTTTATGAAAATTCCCTTTATATGTTTCCAGATAATTCTATTTATGCACTTGGAGGTATAATAGATGTTTTGTTACCTTTCCTGAGTGCTGTATGGCTTACGTATGTACTTGTTTTGAAGCTTGACCCATATGCTTCTCATTTTCACTGAAGGGTACACCACCTGCTGCTAAACATATACCATTTAGGGTCATTTTTTCCCCACTTTTGCTGCTGCAAGGAACTGGGGTCTTGTTTGCTGCATATAGGCTGTTTGAGAAAATTGTACTCCTCCTGCATAATGGATCTGGTTCTAGTGGATACTTTGCTTTTGCAGCAAAAGCTCAGGAATGTCTCGGGTTTTTTCACCATGGCTCAAGGTAGAGTAGTCTCCTCTGTTAAAAATTCCGTATGTCTATTGATAGGCCAAGATGATATGCAGCATTGATTTTAGTTAAGGTTTCTTCTTATTGATAGGTTACTGGGTTGGTGGTCAATTGATGAAGAAAGTAGGGAGGAGCAGGCTAGATTATATTTTTCTGGAGGTTCAAGGTTTGTATTTTATTCTACAGTTAAGCTTTTGTTTTTAATTATTTATCCATATTTCATTTTGTGCCCCACTCTGAAATTCCTAAGGATTCCTTTGGATAACACTGCAATCCTTGATGAATAACATGGGGAATCATTTATGAAGGTTTCCTGAGAACTATGTATTGGATTTATGAAATTCTTCATCACAATGGTTTCAATAGAAATGGCCTCTACGTGGTGTTGTTTCAAGTTATTTGACCTTACCTTTGCTCTCTCCCATCTGGTTTTGTTTCTCCCACGTTAATTTTTTAGGATTGGAAGTCAATAATTGAAATGAATTGTTTTCGGCATTACAGTACTACTTTTACCATTGTATGTTTTTTTCTGCGTCTTGTCATTGAAATGTATTTTTGTGCGTATCTACTAAAAGCATGTTAAGTTCAGTGTATGCCCCATTCTGTTCGTGCTCTCTGTTATGTTGCTGATATTTTTAATTGCATGTTAATGTGGATATATCTTTGTTGATAACAATATACTGATAAGTTCTATGTTTGATGGTTATCCTATTGCTGATGTTCAGCTACAACACTTTCTCACCTGATATTGTTAAGAAGATGCCTAAATCTGAACTTGTTGAGGAGGTATTAGATTTTTTTTTCCTAGAGGTATTTGTATCATCTTTCGCCCTGTAAATTGCATGTTGCGCAATCTTTTCATCTCAGATCTGGAGACTGCAAACTGCACTTGGTGAGCAGACAGAAATCTCAAAGTTTAGCCAGCAGGAATGTGAAAGACTTCAAAATGTACTGCAATTACGTTACTTCTCACCAATAATTTTTCGCTACCTTTAATTCTTTTAACTAACACTGCTAATATGATCAATGTATTAGGAGAAAATTCTATGCAGGATTTGCTTTGAAGAGCAAATTAATGTTGTCCTACTCCCGTGCAGGCATCACGCTCTCTGCAGGTAACTTGTCCAATTTTCCAATGCACTTTTCTTACTCTTAGTTCACAGAGTAATAAAGTATTAATGGATAATAAGAAAGAACAAGAAAAGGAAGCACTAATTGAGCTCATAAAAATGGTATTAGATGAAGAGGATAGTCTCTTTTTGCAGTAATACCTTTGAGGTGTAAATTTAGAAAGCATATAAATAGCATGTGTGTAGATATTGTTATCTCTTCGCCTCAGAAACGGGACAACACTACGGCATTTCTCGCTTCATTCTCATGTTGTAGTGTGGAATCTTGTGTTATGTTTTGATCATTTCCTTAACGTACTTTTGTTTCATAAAATGTTGTTAACATAAGTATTAAACTGTTTTAGCATTTGCTGCGAAAAGTGTAAGAAGTGCCCAATCTGCCGTGTCATTATCGAAGAGCGTTTGCCTGTGTATGATGTATAGTCCAGTTTATGTGTAGAGCTGTGTACAAGTGAAAGGCTTCCTTGCAGCTTGTAGTTTTGGATGAAGCATGCAAAAAGAAGCTGGTGACCTTTCTTTTCTCTTTTCCCCTTCTCCTTCTGTATCTAAAACCATTTTCCAGACGTGTAAATATAAGCTTCATTGTCCATAAAAGGACCTCCTTCTCATCTTCTTTTTGGCTTCACTCTCGTGTCTCTCCCCGCAATCGTTTCCTTTCCTGAATATGGAACTTAAAAAGTAAATGCTAAGAGTTGCAGCATAATATTGCGTATTCTGATTACTGACTATGTTGTTTGACAAGATCTGACATGCATAACACTAACTTGAATGAATCAACCGGCCGCATTTCTTGATTGTCCTTTTTTTGCATGCTTTGAATGATATTGGAAACTTTCCATGCTTTGAATGATATTGGAAACTTTCCTTTCTGTTTCTAAAGGATACTCTCATGGAGGAGGAGAGGGTTTTAAAGCAAGGACCTCTTCACTCATCTACTGGATTGCACTCTTTAGATGTAATGAAAAATGATGACATAAAAAGCAATAATTTAAGCATAGGAATTTTCTTATTACATATTGCATTGTGATTTTGCAAAGATCAAAATAAAGACAACAAGACAAATTTAATTTATCTTGAGACTCCCACAAATGATCATGAAGCATACGTTAATGATGACCAGTTTCCTCTCCAATGGACGACTCAAAAGACAAATACAGCCTTCAGGTTAACTTTAAGCGCCTTGAGAACTCTTCACAAACCGAAATAATCGATCTTCAACAAACTATATGTACCAGAATTAGGAAAAGCACAACATAAACTCCTTTATACTCTAACCAGCAGGAACATGGGATCACACAGTTTCAAGCACAGGTTGCTGTAATTGTCCGAAGTTCAACAACAGGTTTTGAAGGAGGATTTCCATTGCTATGGAGAGGTTTCTCATTCACTTGGTGAGCAAACTCACCGAAACACTCGTCCAACGGACGGAATGGCTCGTCAGGATATAGACTGCTTGCTTCGACATCATCAGGTCCATTCATAGAAAAGATCTGACAACCTTTGATGAATATATCATGTGTGAATGATGCAACAATGCTTTCTGGCACCCGATTCTCTGCCCATGTACAAGAATGTTTGAAACGTTAAACCTTGTCAGATAGATGGAACTAGACTCAACAAGTTTGTTCAAGCACAGACCTGCAGCTGCAGTTAGAAGATCATCCTCAGTGACTGTAACACGAGGAAGGGTCCTTCCAATCTTCTTCTCCCAGAGAGTTGCCAGCTCGTTCATGTTGTAGAAGTTACAGCTTGGTCGAAAATGCACCGACTTGTTAAGGGTTCGAAGATCATCCACAGTTTTCATGGTGAACTTTCCAATGTCAGAACCAGCAACAAAGTAAGCTGCATGAACAATGACAGGCAATTCCATAAACTTTGGATTCTCCTACCTTTTTATAATCATCAATCATGTTAAAAAAGACAATTTTGTTAATGATCATTTAAATGTAAACTAAAAATCAGAAATACTTCGGTGAAAATGTATGCAAAGCGACCCATCATTTGTCTTTTAGCTATTACACTATTTTACTGACGTTTGACGTTTTGTCCTTTAGCCATTATTACATTGTACCTTACATGGTGACTTGTGACCAACCTTGAGTCCAAATCTTCTGTCTAATATTATGGTGTCTTATTATGTCCAATAAATTTCAGACATTTATTTATATGGGATCCGCATGAAATACGCATGAGTCCCGTAAAATAAATGACTGAGATTTCATGAAACAGAATAAGACAGAGTAAAACTGAACAGAAGATTTGGTTTCGACCAACCCTACCCCACTCCAAACGGAGACTTTTTAAAAAAAAAATAATTGAAAATATGTTAGCTAAATTGCTCTTTTTATATGTATTTTTACTCAATTATTCACATGAATAATCTCAATAATTACTTTTAAAATTAAAATGTCTAACAAATTATAATTAGAAAAGATTTTTTTTTGTGATATAATATAATATAAAATAATAAATTTTTATAAATTTAAAATTAATTAAATAATTCATATTTGTTATTGTGGGTTTTGCATAACATATTAGGGTACCTTTGACGTTGCCATCACCGTAGATCCCAAACCGATCAAGTGGAGGTAAAACCTCAGAAGGGTGGCAGTTGTCGTGATAAGGCCAAGAAGCAATGGAGTTGCAGCAAATGTAGGTGTACGGTACTTTGCTGTGCTCAATAGAACGCCTGACTACTCGCTTCTCATTATACATGTCTAAGCCTGGTTGCACTGGATCAGCCCGGTCCACGTCGTGCCCAAACTCTGACGGCAAAAATCTCTGCAACCCCAATAGTATATACATCGACCCTCAAGACTCGGTATATAATTTTGATTAATTACTTGAAATCTAAAAACCCTTTTGAGGAAAAAGAATTTCTAAACGAAATTAATATTCAGATCAAGACATTTTCTGATAAGCAAGCAGAATCCAGAATCTGAATGGGTTCAAGAGTATTCAGACTTATCCTATTAGCCGAGAGGTTGTTCCCAAACCGTGAAACTGTGAGGAGTATGTTTTCGACACACATAATAAAGAAAGACTATGATAACTATATATGTCTGAACTAAGATATGGAGTTCAAGCTTTTTTTTTTCCTTGTACCTTCACAGTACCAACAGCTTTAATGGCTTCAACAAGAACCAGTTGATCCAACAAATTCTCAGCTCCTACAGCTGATATTACTACATCAATTTCATGCTTCTTCAGTAACTTCTCCATGTTCTCTTTGTCGTTAATCTGTCCCTGAACACAAACAACACTCATATTCATAATCTTCTTAGTGATGTGCATGCAAAAAAAGAGTATAAAATGTTAGGTAGAGTACAAGCAAGATGATGGCTCCTTTGTTCTGAAGAGACTTGACAACTTTGTCTCTGGAAGGGCAAGTTGGTGTTGAACGGACAAGAACATAGGTGGTCCGACCAGAAGCTATGCTAGCTTCTGCCACGAACTGCCCTATAAAGCCGGTGGCTCCGGCGATCAGGACTCGAGTCTTGGCTGGATGAACAGGAGTTGAGATGGTCATAGTAAGAGCCGTGAGAGAAATGGAATAATAAACGAATACAAGAAGGTGGAGGCTGATATCAGTGTGTTGACGAAGCCTGATGAAACATAGAGAGTAAAGTCTATGTTATATATAGGACGCGTTCACCTACCCTTCAAGAGCTTGTATACAATGTTTTTTGTTTTGGTTATGAGTGTCTAATGCATGTAGTTGTGACTTACATTAGACATCTATCTACCTCTGTGTCCAGTGTCCAGTGTTGTTACTTCTATCTACCTCTGTGTCAATTCATCAGCTTGACTTATAGCTACCAACCCCAGTTTGAGAAACCGCTATACTACCTCCAAGTTCGTAATTTTTCAGCAGTTTCAAGCCTAACTAGTCTTTCCCCACGTAATCCATCTTTGTCCTCTTTTGATTTGTTTAAACTTTACACTTTAGAACATATGTCGAAATCACAAAGGTATTTGAATTTTCAACTTTAATTAAATCATGCCTGAAGTTGTATTCTTTCTTTGTGCTTGTGCTTGTGGTGTCCTTGTGCTTGTGCTTTCCAACGTTCATGGACGCATGTTCAATGACCAGCACTCAATCCGTGATTTTGGCTTTCACTATCATTGTCTTAACCAATTAACTTCTATGTAACCCAAAAAGGATATGATTTGTTTCAGTTTTACAGTCGGGTATTATCCGACCTGCGCTAGGGGTGTGGTTTGATGGTTGAAAGCGGGTTAGATCCCAAATTCGATTTCATGCTAGCTCCTCTTATAAGAGTCTGGAGCAGCCAGGGTTTTACCTGTAGGTAGAGAACTAGTTGAGCCCTCAATGATGAGGTGCACCCGCTTGACTCGCCTGTAGGGTGGTGCGTCAGTTAGGCCCTTGGAGTTAATTAATATATTCAATTCGAGCTAATTAGGTTTCGAGTTAGATTCGAGTTTTTTTTTCATTTTTAACCCAAGCTCAACCCAATTTGAAGCCTAAAATTTTTAAATAAACAATGTTTATTTTTTAATTAAAAAGTAAACTTAATCAAGCTTGGTTCCAATATGATCAAACTTTGGGTCACCTAAGCCCAATCAAGTTCTAGCTCAGGCTTAGATCGGGAGCATCAGGCTCTGGCCCGACCATAAAATCTTGAGCTTGACTCAGACTAGAAGTCTTGAGCCCAAGCTTAACCCATTGCCATAAGTGTAAGCAGATGAAGGAAAGAAAGCATAGGTTTAACAACAACAACAACAATATTCGGTAAAAATTTTATAAATACGTAAGATTTGAAGAGGTTCAGTAACGAAGGTAAGATTATGTATTATTAGATTTTTTTAAATTCTATTGATATAATATTCAGACTGAATGTAATGATGAATGGATAGAGCTCGGAAATAGCTACTTCCTCTGACACTTCTTATTAACTCAGTTCAACCATACCAACTTACTAACCAAATAGTCGTCAGAAATGAAAACCAAATAGTTGTCGGATAAAAAACTATTCTTATTTGATTGAATTTAATTCTTCTGATTCCATTATAAAGGAACTTTTAATTAAGATTTGGCTTCTTGCAGGAAATATCCACGACAATCTCTATCCTTTCCTTTGTAGCTAGAGTCTTGTCCATTTTACAAAGCTCAGTGCACTAAATGCTCATCAAGCTTGTCCACACATTTGGCATCAATGTCTCTGTCCTCGATAGACTGTCTTCAACTTATTTCGATCACTCAAAAGTGTCTAGTGTGAGTATTCTTCATCTACTAAATTATGTACGAAACCTCTTAAGCTTATTTATTGTGACACTTGAGGACCTTTTCCCTCTCTTACTCTTTATAGTTCACGTTACCTAAATTTTTCTTCTCACTCGTAAATCTCAAACTATAGGCACATTAAAAATTTTCAAGGTCTTTTACATCGTAATAAAAATATTGCATTGTAATGGAGCCTTTAAGGATTATTTACTCACTTTCTTACCACTCATGGCATTATTTTTTAAATATCCTATCCTCATAGCCCACAAGTTAATGTTCTATAACTAAATTTCGAAGGAACTTGCATAGACTAGGGGGCAAGTCTGATGTTGGTTCCATTCCTAAGAAAAAAGACGCAGACATATGATTATCAACCATACATTTCTCAAGATCAACTAATTGTGGTCCCATAGCTAAATGTTATAATATTTTTATTGTAATATGTAGTACAGACCTTATTACGTACCTAGGATCAATATGAAAGGATTAAAAACGAAGGTAATGCGGAATACCAAATTTCGGTTCCATCTCTGATTCCGATGCCTATTCTGAGCTCCAAACGATCACCAATATCCTAGGACCTTTATGGAAAGTGTTTTCCGACACGAGGTTTAGAACTTTCTACAGTTTTCTCAATACATAAGCTCTCTTAACGGGTCAGAGATTCCTTATGCTTACGATTGATATGAGCAATTGCAAGAAACCTTAACCTTTATATAGCTTTGATATTAGGCTTCCCCATCACAAGGCCGATATAGGTCCGGCCCACACTAATTAGGATCCATTTTCTACTCAGGCTTCGATCCATTAATCTAGATCATTTATTGGGTCACTTTATTATCTTTATCTGGATCAAATTATGTAACTTAACCGATAATTTATTTAAAACCAAAAAATGCAATTAATAGTTGTCCAACTTTATAAAAAAGGACAAAATTGTCCAACAATCTCCCCTTTCGACAAGCATTAATTGCAGTTTTGACTCTGGTTTAAAAATTCGGTTAAGTCATGCTACTGAATTAGTTGACTAAGTTTAAAAAACAAAACATTTGATCCAAAGATAATGAAAGTCCATCATTATGTCCTGCAAAGCTTTCGATACCGAAAAGTATCAGATACATGTGTCATGTGTGACACAGATTTAATACAATCACGTATATCTAATACCTCACTAACATGAATGGGAAAATGGAGCGTGGCAAACTAGGATGATACCTTTATGATCTAAATTATATCGTCTTCGTTTGTAGGTCTCGATTTCTTCAACTTTATGCTAAATTGTATTAGAGAAATCCTGTTTTCTCTCACTGAATACTAAACTGCAATAGAGAAAACATTTATGTTCTCCAACTGAATGCTAAACTGCATTAGAGAACCTTTATAGGATTAAAAACTTATATCCTCCTATGTCATGTCAAACTTCATAGATATCTATGCTAAAACTATATGCGTCTAAATGACATAGGCACAAGGTTAATCTGTATATATGCCCAATGACCTTTAAATGGTTAAGGTCGACACAAATCTTAAGACTTTTATACGTATTGTGACAATATATGACAACACGTATTACTGAGGATAAACAATAATCATCTCTATCAATGAACCATTATACTGTCATAATACATCAAAATGTACAAATGTACATGCAGCAAACACAATGATCTCCTAACGAATAGTGTCTAAGGACGTCAAAACACCCGTACTGTATACTTGTGTCACAAACACAAGTGGGCGAAGTCCTTCAGTTAAAAGATCGACTTACAGTTCCTCAGTCTTTAAATGCTCCAAACCTTAATGTTACTTTTTCATATCAGCACCTTTATGACCAAATAATTGACCTTTAAATGCTAAGATCCTGTGATATTCTTTATTGTTATTAAACAACACGGCAAGAAGATTACCACTGTACAACCAAATAGATCTAGCCACTGAATCAACAACAGATAACTCAGAAATCAAGTTTCTGAGCTAAACCGTCCGTGAAGCAACCCTATAGCATGCCCTCTGCATGCATAGCCGAGGAAGTTACCTATGTCTACTTGACACACTTCCAGGATGTTATACCATCTGCAAACTTAAAACTGTAATCTTAAGAGGACTTTCGATCATCCGGACACATTGTTAAAATCTGAATCTGAATTCCCTACGAGGTTTAATATGTTGACTTTTTTATATGTCAACATATAATCCTTAATTCGCTTAAATATCTCAACACTCGCTAAACTGTATTCCAATAGTCTACAACTAGATTAATCGGATATTGTCCAAACAGTCAAACAGTGAATGTAATGTCCTATCTAGTACATAGCCGAGCATACATCAGGTTATCAACCGTACTAGAATACGGAACATTTCTCATAACCTCTCTCTTTACTTTATTCTTTGGATACTGTACCAAAGATTATCTCTCACTTTGAGAGACAGGTGCTACGACAGGTTTACTGTTAACCATATTAAACCTTTGCAACACATACTCAGTGTATGCATTCTATGAGAAGTCTGATGAGTGTTGAGATTTGTCCTAGTAAATTTGAATACTTAGGACAAAAAATGCTACACCAAGGTCCTTCATGTCAAAGTTCTTGACCAAAGGTTGCTTAACCTCATACAACATGGTTAAGTAATTTGACGTGAGCAATATATCATCCACATGCAGTAATAGGAAGATAACTTTGCTCCCCTTGACCTCATAGTACAAGCATCCTTTTTAACTTTATTTTTCATGAAGCCGAATGAAGTCATAACCTCATCAATTGTAAGGTATCACTTTTAGGAGGTTTGATATAAACCATATATTGATCTACATAACTAGCAAACCATGTCAGTTCCATCTAGATCCTAGAATCTTTCAAGTTGTACCATATAGATTACTTCATAAAGGTCTTAATTCAGGAAAGCGGTTTTGACAGCCATCTGATGTAACTCTATATCATCATGAGCTACAATTGCCTTAATTACTCAAAATTTATCCTATAAGGATTAGAGAGAAAAGGTAACATAAAGTCAACCTTTCTCTCTGAGTAAGCCATTAGGCAATTAAGCGAGCCTATAAACCACTGACCTTTATCCTGAAATCTTTTAGGTCTTTAAACTTCATTTACAACTGATACGTTTGTAGTTCCGCTACAATCAACTAACTCCCAAACCTTAGTATGCTTCATAGCTTACATCTTGTCATTTATCGCATCCTACCACATACTTGCATTGAGTCCATAAACAACTTTTGTAATATGATTGAAGGAAATTGTCCTTACCTATTAAAGAATTTTAAGTTTAATTGAAAAAGATATTATTAAATAAAAATTAATTAATTTATAAAAATTGATTAATTTACGAAACTTACCGATTAATTAGTAAATTTTTTAGTTTTTAACAATAAGAATTATTAAAGTAAATCAAATTGAAAGATAAAAGAATGAACCAGGAGGTCATTCGATTCAAGATTTTCATAGTTAAACCGGTCAATCAGGTTGAATTTTAGAATCATTATTTACTACTTCTTTAACATGATTGCAAGATCTTATTGCTTTGGTAGTCCACTCAATGATAGATAAACCTACTAATGTAACAACAAAACTAACGTTATGCCAACTATCATCACTTCAAACTTATGTCCTTCCCTAACTTCTTAGTGGGTGGCTGCACAAATTCTGTTATTAAAAAAAAGGGAAAAAAGATTTTGAGTCGGTGACACTCTTCAAGGAAATGGATTGATTGGTTGTTGAGGTAGCTATTCAATCCCGTTGATTCAACGTCTAGATTGTCTTTCGTCTTTTTCCTCTCACTTCTGTTAAACAAAGTAAGCACCGACGATCATCAGACTTGCTTTCCACACTTACCTCAAGAGTAACAACGTACGAATCACTCCAGCTTGATGACCCCTTTGACCACAATCTTAATTTCTCCTCGATCTATGGTGATGAGCTCAGAGCATGTTCGTAAGTCTACAACTAATTCTCGTGCCTTTATAACATTGGATCCGATGCTTGCGAATCCTACCATTAATGGAGTTGTTTGATTTCTTAAATTAAGAAGATACCTTAGTTGTTACGTAAATCTGTGTATTTTATGCATTTTATGTTCTTTAGAATTAAAATAATGTCAATATAATTAAGGTTATACGCAGGGCCGACCCTGGGCAAGGACAGCGCGGGCACCAACCTAAGATCCATCCTCATAAATGATAAAATATGATATATTTTTATCCACATAAAAAATAAAATAAGACCTACTCTTAACCTCATAAAGAACAACAAAAATAACTTATATTTTACTTATTTTTATTTTTTATAAGGGCCCAAAAATAAGCGAAAATAGAAAAAAAAATTGCTTTACTCACAGTCTATAAAATATTAAGAACGACCTTGGTTATACGTGAAATGGTCCCTTAATTCTTTTTTCACTTGGTAATATAAAGAACAAGAATATACTTTCAATCATATAAAGAACAAGAATATTTTTTTTTCTCATGCTAGAATCCAAAAAAAAAGGGGATGTAATACGGTTTTATAAAGAGTACAGAATAATTCAAGGCAAACATTCAATCTTTCTTTTTGTTAAATTTCTTTAATCGATGCCTTTAATTGCCAAATAAGGTTTAATTAAATAATAACTAATTCTTAGTGGTCCTCAAGAAAGAACCAAAAACGTCTTGATAAACAATGAAGTGCCCTGTTCACAACACTCATTCAGAACTTTTTTTTTCCCGAGACAGAGAAATTTATAATTGTTATTTTTTAAATGCGTACTGAATAAATTTTCAGATTAACGTAATAGTTTACAAATTAAGCCAACTGGTTATTTCGTATTAGACAAGTCCTGTACGACAGGTTCGATCGAGAGAACGTAAATAAGGCATTCGAACACAGGATCTTTTGATTCCATACTCCCCCACTTCACCAACTCGACCATCCCCTAAAGGGTCTCATTCATAACTTGTTTATAGCAAAGAGGGGAAAAATGTTTTAAATAGCAAATCAAAAGTAATGGTAAGATCAGATATTTAAAATTTAAAAAGTTCAACACATATTAAACTATTATAAAATTGGCTAAAAATTAAACAAAATTTAAAAATTTAAAATATAATTTAAAGATATTGTTTTCAACGATATAAAAAATTAAAATTTAATTGAAAAAATTGTTAAATATAAATTAATTTTTTATTATCGTTTGTATTCGTATTATTATTATTTAATATATCAACATGAACAAGAGTGCAAGGTACATAAAAAATGACAACCATTCACTTTTTCTTGTACATAGAAAATGAGCACATACGATAATGATTACTGTGTTTTGGTCATCATGACAGTCATCGGCACAACTTCAAATGACCGTTACTATTTCAAGGAAGACAAGAAATTATTTGCTTGCATCATTTCACATTGTGGTTAATTACTATTTCAAGGAAGACAAGGGGTGGTCGATCTCCTCTCCTCTTTTGACCAACAATTCAGGATGCTTAATCCTCTTATTCGGCGCATATGTGAGCTGTTCACTAGGAATTGAACTGTTGTTCTTTAACATGTTTATCAAAAAAAGCAATAAATGTGCTGATTGACTAGTTAACTATGCCAGTCATTTTGTTGTAGGCATTATTTATTTTACTACCTCACTTATTGGGTGTCACCTTATCTTATTAGAGGATTTGTCGGAAATCTATTTCCCTCAACTTATTGTGTAATTATACCGTTAGTCTTCCTTTTATGGAAAAAAAAAGCACATACGATAATGTTTATTGTGTTTTGGTCTTCATGACAGTCATCGTCACAACTTCAAATAACCGTTGCTATTTCAAGGAAGACAAGAAATTATTTGCTTGCATGATTTCACATTGTGGTTAATTACTGACGTTGAATTTCTGGTGCACGAGTTGTTGAAATAACCAAAGAATAACAATCACGATAACAACAACCTGCTTGTCGTAAGATTCATAAAAGTTCGGAAGTATAGAACTTTACCCTTTAACTAATAGAAATGTTTTTTTTGATATTTACGATTTAAAATTTTATGCTTATAACACTATAAACCTAACTTTTGAACATGGTATTAAAGTGTGATAATACAAATAATAATTATTATTTAATAAAAAATTTCGCTAAATGTAAAATTTAAAAAGTTTTAGTGTACGTGACCGTATTTTTAATTAATAAAGAGGTTGTAAAAAAAAAAAGGTGATAATATTTATTATAAGTTTTTGAAAAAGAATCCTGGAAACTAATTAAATACATACTGATAAAATTTTTAAATTCATTGGGTCCCCCACTTTTAACTTCAGGTACACATAATTCGTTGTTTCTTAAAAGTTCTCGGCACTTTAACTTTGGTATATCTAACTGAAGAGATCCTGTCGAGTGACAAAAGTTGAGGATTTTTAACGTACAGGAATATTTACCATTCCATTAAGTACAAGTATCTAATTATGCGTCGTAGGGC
>JAOSBL010000001.1:514829-537743 GCA_027568915.1 Erythroxylum roraimae | reverse complement strand
TATATATATCAGTATTTTATTAAAAATTTAATCATAATTTTTTAAACTACCTAAAATATATTATTTAAAAATAATTATATTTAAAAAAGGTGTTTTAGCTTTTAATTCTAAAGCAATTGATTTAAAAACGACAACTGAAACGGCTCGAGAGTCGAGACTGGAGAGTATGCATTCATTCATGTTCATGACAGGACAAGTCCAGTTCAATTATGCTGCGTTTGGTTAGCGTCTTCAGCAGACAGGGACGAAACAGAACGGGACAAGACAGGACGGAACAGAACAAGAATTGAAGACAGTGAGATGTTTGGTTGCAGTGGACAGAACAAACAGAACAGAGATTTTTGTTCTGTCCTTAGTAGAAAAATGCGTTTGGTTGCCAGGGACAGAACAGAAAATAGTGTTAATGACTGAAATGCCCATGTAGTATAATAAGAATAATAGATGTAATTCATTGATTATTTTATAATTGTTGCAATATTTTGTTTACAATTTTAAATTATGTTATTATTATTATTATAATTATAATAATAATAATAACATAATTTAAAATTGTAAATTATAATAATTATTATTACCATTATTATTACCTATTATTATTGTTATTAATATTATTACTATTATTATAATTACTATAATGAATATTATAGTAATTATTATTATTATTATTATTATTGTTGTTTTTTTTTATTTTTATTTATTATTATTACTACTACGATTATCTTAAGTAATATTATGTTATTATTATTAGTATAATTATTAGTGCTATTATAATTGTAATTATTTATTATTATTATTATTATTATTATCATTATTATTACCTATTATTATTATTATTATTATTATTATACAATTATTATTATTATTATTACTACTACTTTAAACAACTACCTTTTTTTACCTAATTTGTTATTATTATTATTAAACTTATTATTATTATTGTAATTATTATTATTACGTATTATAATTATTATTATTATAATAGGTTATAATAATAACCTATTATATCGTTTGTCTTCCTCTCTTACAATCGGCGTACCGTGGATTGAACATTGAAGTGCGGATTAGAATCAGGACAATTCGTGGCCCTTGACAAGTGGGAGCATGGGACCAAGACGAAAACGGTCGAGTACCCGATCCCACCTCCCCAGTCAGACTGGCGCTTTCGTTCCACATTCCAAATATTTGATTTTGTATTTGCATTTCTTTTTGTCTGCCTTTCCATTACCATTAGTAGACCGTACAGGAAGAACAGTGAAAGGTGAACACAACTTTTTTTTTTAAAATCTCGAGGTGAACAAATTCATTAAGGTTTGAATTTTGAAAAGGTTTGGAGAAAAAAGATACTTTTTTTGTCTGCAATTAAAGTTCACTTCTTGAGGAGTGATTTTGAGTCATATTTGTTGACTGCCCTCACAGCTCTCTCATGGCTGGGTAAGTAACCCTATTCTTCGTTTTCCAGCTTTCTTGGATCATCTTGGAGATTGCATTGACTTTGTTTTGTAGGGGTTTACTTGGATTTGTTCCGTTCGCGGTAAAGATTGATCCTTTTTACTTACCCATCTGATCTTCGGCTATTTTCATTATGTTTCTAAGTAGTTCCATCGATTTCATCATCTGGGTAGTTGTGAATATGATAATATACACGTTTTGTGAAGTATGTACCTTGGTTTATTGGTGTATTGAGTGTATCTTGGTAATAGCGTTGTGATTTCTTTTCTGGGTTGGGTTGGGTTGGGTACTCGAGATGGTGAAGGAATCCGATCAGTGTTAACTAGGTGAAGAAAGGGAACTGGCTTGAGGTGTTGATTTTCGTATGAGAACTTGTATTTGGAAAAGAGATGCAATTCTTTAACAAATGGCAGATAAAAGTTGTTTCTTTAGTTAATTTAGTGCCATCTAAGGCACTATGTTGTGATGGCACTAAATTGTGATGTTTATTTGAAAAATGACATGGGGAAGACTGGAAGTAATAGTAGATATGTTTGACGTTCATTTAAAACCCTAATTGTAAAGCTTTGTAGAAAATTTGTTAGGAATTTATGGTTGATTGGCTGTAGATTCTTTCATCTTTTTCTGTTTTGCCCTTGTCTTTATCGGGGATAACCAGCTGCTAAGTTTTAGATGCTGACTGCTCAAGTAATATATTTCGACAAAATCTGAGTTTCTATGAATGCTTGAAAGGGAAAATCAATTTGGTCGCTCTGAATTATGCAGCTTTGTTTTGATCCATAGTGTGGGAAGTAAGAACTACCAAATAGGTACTGAAACTAAAGTTTATTAAAAGTTGAGAAATCATGTCAGCGTATGGGTTTTTGAGATGAAATAGATAATTCAAGTATGAGATGTAATTTCGATTACATTTCTCCCTATGTACGATTACATTTCTCCACCACAATAACTTTGTCTTGACTACTATTATGTTTTGTAATTGATGCAGTCCATCATGGCTGGTGGATGGCAACAGGATTGCAACAAAAATCAAGAGTGCATGTGATCCTGGAAAAGTTACATGGAGGAGCAATCCTACAAAGGCTTGTCCAAATTGCCAGCATGTTATTGACAATAGTGATGTATGCTCAAATATGTTCCATTCATTTGTTTGATGTGCACTTCTGCATTCATGTGCACATGGGACATAGACCTAGGTTGGGGCTTTTGGGTTATAGAGGCCATTTGTTATGCGTGTGGTCCAAAATGAGTTTGATAGATGGACCATTATTTGATAACAGGCTGGAACTTCAATGTTTTTCACATTGTAGCTCTTTTCAGGCACCGAATCAGCATCCTTGTGTAAAGGTGAAGTTGGACCAGGGTTTTTACTAGTGAGCATTTGAATTGGAAGCATAAGTAAAATCTTGTTAGTTGTGTAGAGGTAAAGTTGAACTTGGTACAAAATGTATATACATAAATGTGAACCTTGTTAATAGGGCTTTCCATCCCATTTCTTCATCCTTTGAATTGTTTCACACTGTAGCTGTCACAGTCACTTGAAAAAAATGGGTTTGGTGGATGGACTATTATTTGATGATAGGTTGGATCTAAAATGTTTTTCACATTATAGCTGTTTTCAACTAGTTTATCATGATCATTGTGCTTGTAGACCAGGGCTTTTACGATTGAGCATTAGAATTGGACGCATAAGTAGAATCTTGTTCGTTGTGTTGAGTTGAAAGTTGAACTTGATAAAAAGTATATTTACATAAATGTGAACCTTGTTAATATGATTTTCCAACACATTTTCTTCATTCTTTTGAATTGATTCACACTCTAGCTTTGACAATCACTTAAAAAATAAAAAGATTGGATAATCAGTTTTCTGTGTGATTTGCGTCAGGTTAGTGTGGGTTCTGCTTTGCACTTTGTTGTAGTGCGTGGTTGCTTTGACCATAGTTACTTTTTGGATTTAGTTGAGGAATAATGACTTTATTTTTGGAATTTCTAGACGTGTAATGTGTATGGAGGCATGTCTATCATGAGTTGATATTAATATTTTCACTTCTGGAATTTGAGTAATGGATACTGTTATGCTCATAGATCATATATTAGCATCTCTCACATGTCAAATATGGAGATTGTACTTACTCTTCTTCTCAATGAACTTTTCTTTTCGTCTTTTACCTGAATGAAGTTTGGAATAGCAAGAGTGATATAGAGGTGGAGTTCTGTTCCAGGTTACTCAAGATTGGCCTGGATTACCAAAAGGTGTGAAATTCGATCCAACTGATCAAGAAATTATATGGCACTTACTAGCAAAAGTTGGTGAAGGGGGTCAAAACTCCCATCCTTTCATTACTGAGTTCATCCCTACTGTCGAAAAAGATGACGGGATCTGTTACACGCATCCTAGGAATTTACCAGGTTGGCTATCAAGAGGTCAAGTTAGTATGGTTCTTTGGTCATATCTTTAGTTTGTTATAGTTCTAACACTTGCATTTTGTAGGCGTTAAGCAAGATGGAAGCATGTCTCACTTCTTTCATAGGGCAATCAAGGCTTACAACACCGGTACTCGAAAGCGTAGAAAGATTCAAGGTGATGATTTTGGTGATGTCCGCTGGCACAAGACTGGAAGAACAAAGCCGGTGATCTTGGAAGGAGTCCAGAAAGGATGCAAGAAGATTATGGTTCTGTATATGAGCCCAGCCAGAGGAGGTAAAGCTGAGAAAACGAATTGGGTGATGCATCAGTATCACCTTGGTACGGAAGAGGATGAGAGGGACGGAGAATATGTGATATCTAAGATATTTTATCAGCAGCAACAGGTCAACAAAGGTGACAAAAATGAAGATGAAATATCTGAAAACAGTGATGCTATGATTGCAAAAGTGGACCCTGTCACTCCCAATTCAGTGACTCCTGATCCTCCTCGAAGTGATAGACGATGCCCAGATTCTAACCTGGTTAAAGAGCCTGCAACTACCAATATCTACAAAGATCCTTTCCCTCAGGTAACCAATTTTTGCCTCTTCAATTCGTTGCTGCCTGCAGTTCTAAAGGTGTTTCTATGCTTTAATTTTCATTTAGACTATGACAAGCAAATGCAGATTTCCATAGCTAAGAATTATGTGGATACATTTTCTGTTACATGTCCAATAGTATTTAACTGCAACTTGATCATGTTTTGGTTTTGGTAAGCTAATATTATCTACAAGATCGTTTGTTATATGTGGAATATTTTTTTGATATATTACTTAGTGGAATCTATATTATGCTAGTTGTTGCAACAAGTTCCCTTTCCGTTTTAAAAGATTGTTTGCAGAAAGAGATACTCACGTCTAAGGTTGGTGCTTCTTCAGATTGTTGATATAGAAGATGAGTTTCTACCTGAGGTTGAGATTCCGAACAACAATGACCAACCCAAGACGGAAAATCATTGTGATCTACCTGAATGTGAGATTCCGGACAACAGTGACCCGCCCAAGACAGATACTCATTGCAATCAAGTGGCTGAAACTAATGAAAATTCTCAGGAATTTCCAAAGTGGTGGGACAGTCAAAACTTGATGGATTCACAGCAGCTAGTGGAAGGGCTATCCTTATGTGATGATCTCCTTCAGAGTCAATCTCCAAACCGGGATGGAAATGACAATGAAAGAATTGATGGTAAACCCCGTCTTTCCGATTATGCCAAGTTAGGACCAGAGAACCTGAAGAAAGATCTTGAGGAATGCCAAAACCTAGTCCTTGATCCGGCAAACATAGATCTTGATACGCCTCCAGAGTTCAGACTAAGCCAGCTAGTATGTTTTTTCTTCATTTTGTTTTACGTTAGCATATTAAATAATTCTTTATTCTGATAATTTCACGGTTTACTAACTGCAATATTCCTTATCTACTTACAGGACTTTGGATCGCAGGATAGCTACATTTCATGGGGTGTAAAGATGCCTGACTGATGTTTATTACAGTACAGTGTTAACAGTTTTGTACTTTTGCACTCATCGCCGCGAAAAGTATGCCCAGTGGTAGTGGTGATGGTTCTCGATCATGATTTTGTACTGAATGCCTTGATCTGTAATTCCTGATGGCAAAGTTCCAATGTCGATGCTCTTTTATGTTTTGTAACCACACTTGTGTGGAAAGGATCCAACTTTATGGTCCAATGTGCCTCTTTGGTTTCAGGAAAGTATTGTGTTCCCTTTGTAACTAGCAACTCGCATCCAAGATCAATCGACATGAATTGCAACTGTGGTTTCTTTTTTTATTTTCAGAAAATGTTACTTAGATTGTGATTAATGATCCAATTTCGGCATTATTAATGTTCATGAGGAGCAGGTTGATCAGGCAGTACGTGGACAACATAAGATTAACACAGGATTCAAACTCGTATCTGTTCAGATATTCAGGCAGTACTTGGACAACATAAGATTAACACAGGATTCAAACTCGTGTATCTGTTCAGATATTCAGGCAGTACTTGGACAACATAAGATTAACACAGGATTCAAACTCGTATCTGTTTAGATATTCATGATTCCTTGGACCTGTCAAAAAGAAGAAAAAGAGAGATACATTATCATAAGATGTAGATTATCGTGTACAATCAAGAACAGGTGACAGGAATGGATCAGGCAATTATCTGGCAAGCTAGCCTGGCAAGTTTCTTTTGTTTTGAGTTCATACTCAGTATGGACCATCTCATTATTAGCAGAAATCGTGTCATGTCTTTAGATCAACACCAATTCGAGAGTCCCCAATGTTGGAACTTGAAATCGAAACGTTTCATGAGCTAGTGGAAACATTACAGATTGTTGAAAGTGGATTGAGACAAACATATGGACCAACAACCTGCGATGTTTTAGCAGGTTCCAGGCTATAGTTGTCTTGTTGCTGGCAAGCATAATTGCGTGTAATGATCCTAAAAACTCATTGGATGGCAGATTGAAACCAAGAGACCTTCCTGCCTGAAAAGGTTGGTGAAACAGGACAGCAACTATTGGTAAAAGACTTGTTACACTTAAGGTTGGAGTTCTGTTGAGCAGAAAGGCACTTCCTGAATAAACAACCTGGCTCAGTTTTGGGACTTCCCATTCTATTCTAACAAGAAAGAGAGTGAAAATTTCAACTGAGATTCAGCTTAAAGATCTTCAATGTTCATGCACTTAGCTTGATGTTATTACTTAGACTCGGATGAAACTTTTTTCAACTATATTGAAGATTAAAAAAAAACAGAGATTTTCATGAATTTTCAATAATTTAAGTGATTTTAGAATTTTTAAAATTTTTAAAAGTATTAATTTTTAAAAAAGATCTCATCTTTTAGGAATATTACAAAATCAATAATTAATTGCTTGGTAAGATTAATGAAGAACGCGCCCATCAAGGTGGTGGTCCAGACACTGTATAGATGATTGATGAACAGAAAATGGGGATTCTCATCGGCCATGTACGGTGGTGGTGGGGTTTTGGATTGGGAGTTGCACGTGGGCTTCGTTAAAGCTGCTGTCTTGACCAGTTTCTTTCACTCTTTTATCTCTCTGGTTCAGACCAGACATTGTGAGTGGTGAGTGGTGGCGCCTACGACAACAACAGAGCATACATTATTTTGGAAATTACAGCCGTTGTGTCCTTACATCTGTCTAGACACTTTCTGTCATGTTCATCGTCATCTAATTTCCATATTTAGTCGTAAAAAGTAATATATATATACCTAAAATTAAAAAATCCTATTACAACCCATAAGTGATGCTTCTTACTAATGATTGCATATATAGATAATGCATGCCTTTTTGAATATAGAAAGTGAATATCAAGGACAAATTATTTGGTCAAAGGACTTATGAGTAATAGGTGAGCATTATAACATGCCAACAAATTCCATCACACCAACTTGTAAAATATGGATAGTTCCAACAAAAATTAAAATAAAATTTGAATTTTAGTTTAATTTTAAATTTATAATTAAAATTTTTTATGATTTCTAAATTTAACAAATTTTACTTGAAACTACAGCAAGAAACTCAAAAATAAGAAAATTTAAAACCTCACAAAAGTTTAAAATTTATAACATGTAAACTCATCCCATCTCATCTAACTTGCAAAATATGGATGGATTTATCTTTATGATTCCAACCCGAATTTAAGATCAACGGATAAAATTTAGATTAAATTTGAATATATAATTAATAATTTTATAAATTTAAAATTTAACAGATCTAACGTAAAATTTAAAGCTCGAAACTTAAAAATAGAAAAACTTAAAACTTAATAAAAACTCGGATTTAAGTCTTATAAGCTCGGATTTAAGTCTTATGAATTCGAGTCTTATATGATCACTTAAATCTGACTCAAATTAAAAAAAAGAAAGGTTTTTCCTTTGAGTGCAAGATTCAATAGCCAATATCTGGCATTGACTGTTTTGTTCCATCTCTTCACAGGTAAAGGAAAAATCTTAGTGCTTGATTGCTAAACTAAACTTGGGATCATCATATGATAAGTTTGGTCTTGTTCATATCCATTTTCAAGCTCCTGAAGAAGTACATAAATCCAGTGAAATAAGATGCTAAACACTCAAGCTTATAACACACTCAGAAGAATAAAATAGAAAGAATGAAAAGAACCATGATTGGAAATTTCGATTCATCACTAATCCGATCAATGTTTACATCTAAACCCCATAAGGGAAATTTAGAAAAAAAAATGTAAAATCTCTCCAACAACCATATCTCGAAGAAGCTATGTACACTCCACCAAGAACTGAAACAAAAATGGTTTTTACTCGTGCCAACAAAGAAGCATGACCACACATCTTCTTATTATATAGAGCCTAGCTCTTTGCTCTCTGAGAACAGCTCCTAGTCCTCTACTTGATAGCCTTCTCTTTGAGCTTCCATTGCTCATCTTCATATTTACTCTTTGACTGGAAAACAAAAAGAAGAAGAAGAACAGAGGTTTCTTAGGTTTTGCTTTTGAGTTATTATAAACTTGAGGTTGATGATGATGAAGTGAGTAGAGAAGAGAGTGTGTTTATATAGTAAGAAGAGTGTGGTCCTGTTCTCACAGTGGTCTTCGAAACAGCCAACGATCGAGCATGAAGGAGCGTGAAGTGTCTCTTAAACCACCAGACAATGTCACCTTGACCACACAACCCCACTTGGCTTCCATAACCCTAATCTTAAGGAATCTATATATATATGTTTATTTATATTAAGTGATGATAAGAAGAAGAAGAATGCATATGTATCATTTCTCTTTCTTTGTCACAATCTATATCCTAACTCGTGTAGGCATAAACCACCAGCAAGATGGGTCGGCCATTACTTCAATAAGAGTAACAAGTTTCTATACTTTATTCGATGCCGTTCGACTCTTAGTATGAAGACGATGATGATGTGATTATTAGTGAAAAATACCCATTAAAGAAAAAGTTTTTGACCAACTTTTGATTATTGTTAATCGTTATTATTATTATAAATCATAAAATTATTATTTTGATAAAATAAAATCTTTTAATTAATAATAATAACCATTAATGACCATTAAAAAATAGCTATGTAATTTGGTCATACCCATAAGTTAATTAATATTGATAATTTTCGGTGACACCTTTAAGCTATTACTACGTCCAGATTAATCTCCGCTCAGCACTGTCACCAAATATTTAATACTGTTACATTCACAACAGGAGTCCCTTTACCACTGGACTTTATTTTTCCTTTTTCTAAGGCAAGGACAAGATATTTTAGATGCTATATGTAGGCCTTTAACTTAGTATTTAACACATGACACTTAAGATATTTAGATGCTATATGTAGTGCTTGACCTGAAAATAACACATCAACTTAGTTGTTTGAATCTATCATTTGGGTAAACCTATCATATACTTCATGTGTTTTGATCCTTCAAATCCATTAAAACATGGGATAGTGTCTCACAAAATTGGTATATTCCACCAAATCTTGTGGAAGAATAGATATGAAAATCAAAAAGTTGTAATGATTCTACAATATTAATAACAATATCTGGTAAGAGTCTCGCTGAAACGTGAGGTCTAGAAAAGTCTAATAATACGTAGTCTTATTCCTAGCTAATATATCATGTGGCAAACTACAATATTTGATGTGATACGTTTGAAGTTTTAAATTACATAAAATATACTAAAAAATATAACATATTGTGATTAGGGTTTGCAATTAAATTTTCTAATTCCCTATTAAATATAAAAAAATATGTTCATTAAACCCTATTTATGAAAGAATTTAAAAATATGTTCATCAAACCTTATTTTATGAAAAGAATTAAATATGTGAAATTTCTATAATCACAAATTAAAAAAAGGCACACACCCAAGACCTAGCTAGACATTTTCTTATTTTATCCTATTAAGTACAAAATTCAATGCCCTCAATGTCTAGTGTTAAGACTCCTAAAGCTTCTGGGAATTTTAATAATCTCGGAAAAATAATTATATAAATGCAATACAATAATCAAAGTGTCCCAGTCCAGGTCTTCGTTCAAAGAGTCTGATGTCATGTTGTAGTGAACAAGGTCAGAATTGCACGTGAAGTTCTCGTGATTTACAACCCAATTTGCTTAGTTTGAAGTTCCAACTCCCAAGAATAAGGAGAAGAAAATTTTCATGAAGTGCTTGAGTGGGACAGGATCTGAAAAGCTGAGTTATACCCATTTAACTAGTGATAATTCAGCCTAATAATGGATCTGCAACAAAGGAAGAAGAACAGAAAGCAACAGGAAGTAATGTATTGTTTTCTGAAGCACAAATGGTTAATCTTGTTCCAGCTAAATGTTGTACGAACTGAACTGAAACTGTGATCTGTAGTTGAAATGTATAGCTGGTTTGATGACCATCAATTGTGGAACCTCCATGTTTCTAAATTCTGGTGTTCATCGAGGAAAGTGCAAGACCAACCTAACATATAATATACAATGCCTAGCAACAGTTTCACTTCATTTAATTCTCTCGTATGTACAATCACATTAGTACATCACCAATATCATAAGTAATGAACAACCTTACACGTGAGGTCAAACGATTCCAGGTATGTTTCTGAAGAAATTCCAGCTGTTCTCTTCCATTTTTAATGTATCTTTCTATTCCTCCATTATAGTCTGCTTATACACAAAAACAATATGTACATACAGTTCTCATTCCTCTCTTGGAATCCACCTACTCCACCACAGGCTCTTCCTCCGTCTAGTTAGCTCGTCCATGCTCTCGTTCAATGTTCTTATGATCTTCCTTTGAAGCCGAAGAACTGATGCAAGAACATTTCTCTGAGCACTTGGTTTTTTCCTAGGTTCTTGTTTTTCCTGAACAGTAAGAACAGACATGGGGTCACGAGGTAATGTAGGTTAATGACAGTTAATAGCAATGGATAGATGTAACATGATTAAAGAACATACTCTAAGTTCTTGAAGCTGAGCTTCTGTAAAGCCTCCCTCTTTCTCGGTTCCGGACTTTGCCATTAGCTGAATGATCCACTTTGCAGCTTCTCCATAATCTTGTTGTGTTGTTCGAAAGAGTTGCAACCTCAGTTTCTGCATGAAGGACAAAGCTAATAGTCCTTCCCTGTCAAAGTATGGGTGAGCCAATGCAGCTTTTGCACTTATTCTTTGACGTGCTTTGTATCGAACCATTGATGTTAAAAGCTCCCATCCTATCCCATCATCCAAATCCAGTAACTCAAAACCCCTTCTTTGATCAGGGGTGGCTCGCGGCTCTATACTTCTTCTCCATGCAGCTAAGTCATAATCACACCTCTTAAGCTGACGATTGAATTGTATTAGGCTATTGTCCGTTCGCAACCCCGGAAATGCCTGTGACATGGTAGCTATTACGATGTGAATAAAGCCAACTTGGTAAGTCCGATCATGAACACAATGGTAGATAATAAGCAGCAAAGAAGATATCTCCTAAAATTGAGACCAGTTACTGCAAAACAGAATAGGACCTAATTGCATAAGCCACAAGCATGCTGCATTCTAAAATCAAATGAACAAGAAAAGGGGTCTTAGACTCATGGCAATTTCCATATCATCATGAACTTTTGAAAGCTGTTCTTTGATTAATGTTAAAATTCTGCAATTAACAATGTAAGTCGACAAGATGGAATAAATGGTAAAATTACATAATTAAGTTTGAACTAAGAGGACCAAAAGTAAAACTTGGATGTGATACTACTTCCAAATATCTCAAATTCAGTTTTCACCAAGTCCCGTAGGCATTCAATGTCGGAAAAATAATAGGCTCGCAAATACTTGCATACTAACACAAACAGAAAAAGATGAAGTCTTTGTATTAGAAATTTTATTCTTGCCTTTTGCATGAGAAAAAAAACATTACATAACTATTTATAGAGAAAATGAATAATTCTAAACTAACCAATATAAAGTCACTTAATATTAGAATAAAAAGAGAAAAATACTTTTAATGGCACAAAAAAAACTTGTTTAACAGAAAAAACTGATCACTTTGTCTTTATTTCTTCACAAGTCTCTCTAAATAACTCAAAATGACTCAAAAATTAGATTCGTTTGAATCTAGACGGATGCAGCCTTAAATTGCCTTTTAAATTACCTAATTGATTAAGATTTGACCTTTCAAATATTCCTTTAAAATTTCTGCGGGTGTCAAAGAGTAAAGTTTATTCCTAACAATCATTTATCACCATGCAGGTACACTTAAGTCTTGTATAAATTACTGCTGCTGAGCATGTAACAGTAAGACTAGACGATGATTGCATAGGATACTATTGATAAATGCTGGAATAAAGGGGCATGAAATAAGAACTAAGGTGTACATTTAGCCTTCAAGATGAGGACAGTAAATGCTAAACATGATAATCAAAGTTAATCAGAAACTTCATGTTACTCACCATTTGCAGGAAGATCAGACCAGCACTATAAATATCAAATCTATCTGGCAAATTCAACTGCAATATTACCAAACAGATGAAAGGGAAAGTTAATCCTCACCGATTAGACGTCACCTATTAGTATTCGATATAAATAGAGTTTAAAGTCCATGTACTTACCTGCCACAACACAGGTGAAAGTGCAGTAGCCACTGGAGCAGAAGGTGCAGATGGAGTTTGTGTACTCATGATATATTGTTCTGGTGCAGCATACCTGAAAAGGGTTTTCAGAGAAAATGATTGTGATCCCAAACAAGGGTGTGGGCAAGACAAGATAATCATTTACATCAATTAAAACTGTGTATGCAATCAACTTAATATCAATTTAATTCTTGAACCATATAGGACTTCTCAAACCTAAATTTCAGTTTTATCATGTCACTTTTAGTTGTTCAGACTACATGAAAGTACCAATTTTCCATGGTTTGAAGGGAAGTACCTTGGATCCAAAAGAAACTCCTTTGGGATATAATTTATTCCTACTCGCAGATCTGTTGCGGCTCCAAGATCAATAATCTTGAAAGTACGAGACTCTACACGGACAGTATTATCAATAAGAAATCACCGTCCATAAATTACTTAAAGCTTATTTTTACATTCGAGAAACTATATTCTTGGTGTCCTTACCTTCAGAAAAAATGATATTCTGAGGCTTGATGTCTCTATGTACAATTCCTGTAGAGTGAAGACCATCCAATGCAAATAAAATCTGTCTCATGATAGTCTGTATGATTATGTTTTCCCTTTCTTGTCCCTTTGGCAAATCCTGAACCTCCTCAAGAATCATAGTTTCAACCTGGAAACTTACATAACCATCAGATATCTAGGTATTGAGAGTTGAACAGCATCAAGATTAAAACTGCAGAAATTGAGTAGAACAAATAAAAGTTGACACTCCAAATTTCCAAAAATCAAGTCAGCTATTTGATTGAAACAATGGGTCTAAAAAGCCAAAGTATCATCCATCACTAATTGAAAGATGTTGTCGTCTCAGTTAGACACACAACCTTTTCAATTTTGGATTGTTCTAAATTTCCCATTATAGTTCAATGCATAAAATACAGTTGAAGCAAAACTGGCGTCAGAAGAATAAGTGATTGAATGAACTAACATTATACGGGAACTCTCTGCTCTGCATCAAATCACACAATGTGGCTCCACCTTCAAACCGCCATAACAGCCAATATTCAGCACCTTTCTTCGAAGAACTCTGCGAGTAGATTCAAGACGAGAGTTTCAGTATTTAAGTAAAAAATCAGAAACTGAAACTCATGATCTACAATATAACGAGCTAAATATCTTGAGATAATGATACCCTTAGTTTATATGATAACACTAGTCATAACAGAGTAACACCTCAAGAAATCCATACAGAAATTCGGCACAGCTACTTGCACAAGCTCTTCGAACACGTTCATTCATCCAAATTTCCACAGCTCCATATTCAGTGGCCTTTTTCAAAACTAAGTCACCTTCCCTCTAGCATTCAGTAAAAAGTATAAATTAGCAACCCACATTTGTTTACTAATCTTTGTCAGTCATTCATATCTCACATTCACTTATTATTAAATGAAAGCAACAAAAAGGAACAAGGAAAAAAGTGAATTGCCATTATCTAGTTTCCCATTTGCTGAAGCAACACAAGATTTCATGAATAGAGGAGTAAGTGCTTCTGACTTACTCCTCTATTCATATCCAAGAATTATAGGTATCACAATGAATCAAAAGATATCCAAGACATAAATGCACAATCGATATCAGAATCAACCAAAATAACTGAAACCAATTGAAATAAAATTGCATGTTGTGAACCAACAAAAAATCAGGAAACAGATAGAAAAAGTGGAAGCAAGAACCTAAAATCAGTAGGACCTTGTTTCAAATACTTGAAATACCTTGGAAGAAGTCTTTTTTGCTAGAGAAACTCTGTAAACCACTCCAAATGATCCTTCCCCTAATTTCTTCCCCAAAACAATGTCATCCTGCCAGCAAAATCAAAATCCAATAACAAAAATACTCAACAGGGGACAAAAAGCACTGTGTATAGCAAAATCACCAAGACCCAATCACAATCACAAACCTTTTTATAGGTGGGTCGAATCAATCTCTCCACAAAAGCAAAAACAAACATGTCAAAGAACCCAGGAGCCACACCAGGAGTAGCCCAGAGGTAAGAAATAGCACCCAAAGCCAAAACAGCTCCAGGTGCTGTAAGTGTCAACCCACTAGCCTTAGGCAAAGTGCTTCTGTAAATTATATCCCCACACTCCATCACTGTACATGGTAGCCCAACCCCAACACCCAAGAACAGGTTGTGAACAGCATCTTTAAGGAACTCACCTCCTGAAGCAAGAGCTACGAGGGTTCCAGCTTTTGAAGGGTTGGATCTTGGAAAGGGTTTGACGTTACGTTTCTTGCCAAAGAAAGAAGAAGAAGAAAAGGGTCTTTGTTTCTGAGAATTGAGCTTGACTGGCACTATACCAGCTCCATTTGAAGCCACAGTGGCCATGCCTGTGCTGAACAGAAACCGGGTTTGATAGTTCGTACAGACACAGGATTTTTTAGTTAAACCTGCGTCCAACGTAGACCACAAGTTCTGCTTTTGTCCTTTTTCAGTTATTCTTACATTTCTATGATTTTTTTTGAGCTTGGTTCGGGCAATGACAGTTATTACAGGTACTTTTGTGGAGGGAAATGGCTGCAAGAGGATTAATCAGTGATATGCACCACAAGCGGCACGTACATTGTCTGAGTCATCACGTGCCAGCTACTCCCTCTTACATAACAAAAAAGTGTACGGATTTTTAGATTTTTTAAAATTTCGTCTAATTTTTAATTTAATAATTATTGTTTTAAAATTAGGTATTCATATTTGATCGTGATTAAACTCAAGTCTTAAACACGATAATGGGTTGGATCGGGTCAAGTATATTGTCATTTCGGCCTAGTCAAGCTTGTGTTGCATTGATTTCGGGTTGAAAAGAGCTAAACTCCAAGCCAATTGTCATCCTTGTTAAGCCCAAGCCCATGTCAACAAATTTAAAGTTAGTTATTCATATCTAATCAAGATCTAAATCAAGTCTGCTAATCATAGAAATGAGTTAGATTAAGTAAGTTAGATTTATCATCAACTCGGCTCAATTGAATCTCTTAAAGGCACAATTTAAAGTTTGATTGAGTTTACATTGCTTGACTCGGAGCCTATTTGGATGGACTTTTAGGAGGTTAACAAGTATTTTTTTCACCACAAAACCCTTTTTTTAAAATGAGTGTTTGGCTGTAAAATAAAAAAGTACTTCTTTAATAGATATGACCTTTTTGGTAATCAAAATACAACTTTTTAAGAAACTCAAATTTGGAGCTTCTCAAAAAAACGTTTTTTCAGATAGATTTTTCAGATCAATTAATGAGCTTATTTTTTAGTCACTTTTGTCCTTATGTTTTACACATAATTTCTACAATACCCACAAACTCATTTTTCCGTTTATTACGTATTAAACTATTTACTCAACTTGGATATTTATTTTGAGAATTATATAATAGTATTTAGCTTTTTTATATGTTTTAATATTTATTTTCGATATTAGTTTACTTATGTTATAATCTATATAAAAGATTTAGTTAGATATATTTTCATTTATATTTCATGTGGCTTAAAATTATAAAATAATTAATACGATTTGCTTTGCATATTGTTTAATATACTTTAAATATTATTTATATGCATAAATAATTTTTATTATAAAATAAAATATAGTTAAAATTAAAATTATTTTTTATTTTTATATTGCCAAACAATCTACTGTATGAAGCTTTTTTAAAAAAATTATTTTTTAAATAACAGTCAAACAGTTAATTAACTTCTCAGAAAAGTTCTTCTTAGAAAAGATTTATAAAAAAACTCTACTAATATAAATCTAACCAAACAATGGCTTAAGTTTAGGTCTAAAAGCTCATTTGAACTATTCAAAATGACGTCATTTTAAAAAAAATTTCTAAAATTACGTCGCTTTAATTTCTTAATTTTAAAACTAAAATAATATTGTTTTACATTTGAGAGCCGATCAAACTCGAGCTTTACTCAGATTTTGATTTAACTAAACTTATCTCGTTGATTTAGGATCAAATTAGACTGGATTCTAAACTGGCTGTTATCTCTATCAAGTCCTGACCAAACCCGACTCAATATGACCAATCATGGCCCTTGGAAGGGACAAGTAGGGGACCTGCCCAGGGCCTCACCTCATTAGAGGCCCACTTTCACTGTCACGGTCAAAACACACACTCGTTAGGGCCCACTTTCACTTACATTTTAGCATCATTCCAACGTTCATTCTTTCAATAGTCGGAGGCAATTAAATGCCATTAATAATTGCAGAGGAGGGAAAGAGACAATCTTTATCATTTCACCTTCCAAAGATTAACGTTTTAGCTTCTTCGTAATTACTCCCTCTGATTCATAATAAGTGTCATTTTAGAGGAATGCACACTTATTAAGAAAGTTAATGAAATATCTGATATACCCTTATTAATTACATGTTAAAGTGCCTTGAAAATATAATCTGTGTAATTAAGATGTAAGAGAAATTAAAGGTTAATTTTGGTAGTAAAATTATAAACATGCATATAAAGTAAAAAATGACACTTATTTTAAATAATTAAAATATATCTAAAACGACACTTATTATGAATCGGAGGAAGTACCATTATCACACGCAATTTAAAGTCTCGTAATAAAACAGAATTTAAAAAGGTCTGATAATAAATAACTTTATTTTTACGTAATAAAAAGGTTATTTTTAATAGACTAACATATAAATGTGACAACATATAAATTTAAAATACTCAAACTTAAAATTTGCAACAAAAGATTTTTCACGTTTTGACTTATAAGTTCTGAATGATAATTTAAAGGAAAAGTTTTAAATTTTTTTATGTATTTTAGATTACTAAATATTTAAATATATTATAATTAATTTATAATTTGTCATTTACGTGGACAGTATATTAGCATTTTAAATCAAAACATTAATATTAAATGATATTATGTTTATTTGTGTTTCTTCTTTTTTATTTTTAAATTACTTATTATTTATAAAAATATAACTAAACATTAATAAATAATTTAATTTTTGTAATTTTAATTTTCGTTATACTTTACCCTAATTGTTATATTTACGTTCTTGTAAAGAATCACATAAATTTAGTTATAATATGAGTAAAGTCAAATTTGAGGATTTGATAAGTTAGTGTATAAATAACTAATAATATAGTAATTTAAATTTAAATAATACTCTTAATCATTAAAACAAGGATATGACAGAGGAAGGAAGAAGGTTGGAATGCATGGAAAACCGTGCAATGCATAAAGCTAACTGCGTACGAAACTCCATTGACGTAAGTTTAAAGTCAAGCAGCTTTCGTTGGAGGAGGAGCCATCGGCCACCGTGTTTTTAATTAGTACTTCCTCCGATTCATAATAAGTGTCGTTTTAAATATATTTTAATTATTTAAAATAAGCGTCATTTTTTACTTTATATGCATGTTTATAATTTTACTACCAAAATTAACCTTTAATTTCTCTCACATCTTAATTACACAGATTATATTTTCAAGGCACTTTAACATGTAATTAATAAGGGTATATCAGATATTTCATTAACTTTCTTAATAAGTGTGCATTCCTCTAAAACGACACTTATTATGAATCAGAGGGAGTACTAGTATTCTTTTGTCTTGGATCCATAAAAGATTGTTTATGCCCATCTTTCGGGGTATTTGTGAATTTTTCACATGTAATTGGACTTTTACTTATCTACATGTCTATCGAAAAGGTAACATATATGCAGATTGGCTGACAAATTATGCTGATCACTTTGATATCGGTGTCACTTATTTTGTAAATCCACCTATTGGATGCTATCTTCTCCTCCGAGAGGATATGTCGAGGACCGAGATCCCTCGCCTTATTATGTAATTTCCATATTTTCCCGTTTATAAAAAAAAGATATTTGTTAATGCAATGTGATTTAATAATTTTAAAACTTTTAAATTTGTATTATTTGTAATTGAATTATATATTTATCAATATATACAAAAAAAAAGTACATACAAACAATGTCATTTTATATATGAAAAATGTTTTAACTTTAGATTAAATTTCGATAGTAAAATCTGAATCCAAATTAAATATAAAATTTTGAAAAATAAAAATCGGGTCTAAATTTTAATTTGACCTAAAACTTAAAAAACAAATCCAAACTTAACTTGAAATCATTTTTTTAACATGAACTCAATGTGAAATTTAATCAATTGAATTGTTAACTTCATATTAAATCGAATCAAATCAAATTAAATTTAAGCTAAAGCAACGTTAGTGCTTTTAAAAAATTCTTCAACCATCTCCTAAAAGGGATCAATACTATTACATGATCTTTAAGCCTTCTTAATTAATCTACTAGTTAGTCATGGCACTGGGGTTGAACTCGGTCCAATTCGACTTAATTCGATTCGAAGTCAACGAGATCAATTCCAATTGACCGAGTTTCAAATGGAGTTCTAACTTTTTGTTGAAATTTTTGAACTTTCGGCTAAGGTTTGACTTGAAGTGTCTAATTCGGCCTGACTAGAAAATCAAAAATTTTATAAAAAATAACGTCATTTTTTATATTTTAAATTAAAAAAACAAATTAGACTTAAGCTTAATCAAATTTTGGGTCGTCCAAGCCCAATTAAACTCGAGCTACGAGCCTTGGGCTTGATCAAGTTTTAGACTGAGTTTCGACTCGAGCATTAGATTTTTTACGCCTAAACCTAACCCGACCTAATACCATCTCAACTACTATTTCTATAAATTGTACGGTCCATTTTCCCTACCCAAAGAATATCAATAAAAACCATGAGTTGTTGAAATAATGTGTCCGTTTCTGATTATCTTAAAATAATCCATTTTAACTGAAAACGACACAACAGCAGTATACGTCTGTCTATATATTAAACATAATACGATAACAAACGACAGAGATATTAGTTGAGCCACACTAATTATTTTGGTTCTTAATATTTTATAATTTTGTGGGTTTCAGTTCTTTAAACTTTGAGTTTAATTTCAAATAAGTCAAATTATAATTTTATGAGTTGTTAGTATTTTTTTAATTGAAAGCCTGTAAAATCAAATATCACAAAATTTTAATTATTTTATTAAAAAATAATAAAAATAATATCAGTTTTAAAATATTAATTTTTTGTAAAGATTTGAGAGTACATGAAGTAATAATTTGTCTAAAATTAAAATAATAATATTTATTTTTCTATCTAAATTTAAAATTTTAAAGTTTTTTTATCAAAGAATTTGTATACACTTGTAATTAAGAATATGTTCACTTAATCATAAAAATTATAAGAGTTTGTGAAAATTATAGATTGAAATTAATGAATTATGTTCGAATTTTCTACATTTAAATTTAATTTAAGTAATTTAATTATTTGAAAATAATTTAATTTAATTATTTGAAAATAATTTTGTTTTAAATTGATTGAAATTTAAATTTAAACTAAGTGTGTAAAGAATCGAATTTAACTCAACAACAACAACAGTATTCTAGTAGAAATTTTGGTGAACGTAGAGTTTAGAGAAGTCCAAAAGTACGCAATCTTACCCTAAATGAGTAGAGAGACTACTTTTGATGTAAAACAAGGTAACGTATAAAACTTAAAAAAGATAAGTAAATAAATATACAAATAAGAAATAAGACAAATAAATAAATAAACAAACAAATCATTATAAGAAAATGTTTATACTAAGTAAATAAATATTTTGATTAAATAGTTAAGACAAAAGTACTAAATATTTCTATGTGAGATCATTTACTCATATCCTAGTATGTCAAAGTTTTCTATTGAGGGTCTCATCTCCAGTAAGTTCTATCATAATCATATCATTCTTAATTATTTTTCCACAATTTTTCTTAAGCCTTCATTTTTTTCTTCTTATAATTTCTAAATACAATCTTCTCACGCTCATTAGAATGTCAGAGTGCCTCATTTTAACATGTCTAAACTAATTAAACTTTATCTCTCTTAATTTTTTTATTAATATTAGTCACTTTTGATTTGTCTCGTACTATTATATTTATTAGAATTTTTAATATGAGCAGAGTGTAAAGCTCATTAACATGAATTAGGCTTGGGTAAATTATTGTCAAAATGACTAGAACTAATTATTTGGATTGGTGACCCTTACTACTGATAAACCCTTTAATATTTTCATGTTTTGTCAATATGAGATACTCTAACATTCCCCTTCAAGCGCAACTGGCTAGACATCTAGTTATCGCTTGAAATAATATACAATGGTAACTGGACTGAACTGGACTGCTGGGACTGGACATCCAGACAGATAACCAGGAAATTAATAATCCGGACCAAACATGCTCTGATACCATATTAGAATTTTTAATATAAGTAGAGTGTAGAGCCCATTAACAAAAATTAGACTTGGGTTAACTATTGCTAAAATAACTAGAGCTAGTTATTTGAATAATTGACCCTTACCACTTATAAACCCTTTAACATTTTCATGTTTAGTCAATATAAGATACTCTAACAATATTTATTATCTTATCTTTTTTAGTAAAATTACATATCTAACAGAGTATCTTTATTTCTACCACCATTAACTTATGGCCAATGCCGGCCCTGGGCAAGGGCCAGCAGGGCACCTACCCAGGGCCCACTATGAGAGGGGGCCCCACTTCAACAGCCCCCTCTCTAGACTCTAAGAAGTGATGCACAGTGCACTGATGTTTTAAGTTTTAACTCTGCTTATAACGTTAAAGTGCTTTAAATGACTTTAACGTTATAAGTTAAAGTTATAACAGTTTTTTTTGAAGTAAAGGTAATTTTGTGGTCCTCATGCTTATAAATGGTCTTGAAATATTTAAGTGTACTTTTACCTTCTAACTTCTTTATTTTCATCAATATATGTATTTAAAGTACTTCAACTCAAAAATTTGCAGCAAAAAATTTTATGATTCTGTCTTCTGAGTTCTGAGTATAATTTAAAGGTAAAGTTTCTAATTTTTTAATATATTTTTACTCTTTGTTTTTTATTTTTAATATTAGATATTAAATTTTGCTATTTATTTTTTTTCCTGTATCAAAGTTATAATACCATTTATATATCTTTGTGATATATTGTGAAGTTGTTGGAGTTTGGTTGTGCCTGCATACTTCTTCCAGTTCCATACAGGTGCTTTTGTTCTTTTTCTAATCCAACTGTGTTATAATTGGTTTATATTATGTTGCCTAAAAAACATTTGTCTGGAAGTGAAAAAAGGAAAAAAGAAAATAAGTATCACAGTTGATAGAATCTCAAAAAGGAGCAATTAATAAATTTATTAAAAGAGGAGGCTCCTCTAGTGAGAGTTCTGAGGAATTAGGTGAAGATGGTTTTGAACAACATAAAAAAACTTAAATGATGAGATTCATATTCAGGAGAATATTAGAAATCTGTGTGAGGATGATCATGTACCAAATGCATCCACTTCAAAAAATTTAAATGCAGATGAGCAAGTAAGCCCTATATTGGACATTTATGATCCTAGGAATTGGAATAATCTTGATAATAAAGCAAGGGATATGTTAGATGAAAAAAAGGCCTGTAAGAGAGTTGAATCTTATGTTTCCTTTAGACAATACCTCTCGTCATTTTTCATATTCTTCTTATTATAGAAATTTGAGTAATGGAGAGATTAGCGATAGAAAATGGTTGGTTTATTCTAAACATGCACTACAAGAAAAATGGTAATTAGCGACGGTATTTTACCGACGGACGGTTAATGGACGGTGAACTACGACGGCATGAGATAATCCGTCGGTGAAAGGAATTGAAATTGCGACGGTTTGCTGAGCCGTTGCTAAAGTTAGTGGGAAATTTTCGCGGTTAACTATAGCGACGGAAATATGCCGATGAATATCAATCCGTCTGGAAATAGAGACGGAAAAAAAATATCGGTCGGTAAAAGGGTCGTAGAGAGAGGTGGAGCGACGGAAAATATCCGTCGGTATATTGGAAAAAAACCGTCTGTAAATTAGGTTAGCTGCCGACATTCTACGACGGTTTTTTAAAAATACAGACGGATTGATTCCGTCGCAAAAATTTAATTAAATCGTCGTCCCCCCCACCCCCCTCTGCTCGCCCCGACTCCCGTCTTCCCGTCTTCTCTTCCTCTCCTCTTCTCCGGCGGTCTTCGTCCTCCGAGCGCGTCCATCCACCTGCTGCAACGCCGGCGACCACAAGGCCGACGCCCCTCCTCTCTTTCTCTCTTGTCGCGGCAGGGAGTTTCGTCCACCGTCCACCGTCCACCTCCGACCACCTGGAGCAACGCCGGCGACCACAACCTCCGACTTCACCGGCGACCACTACATCCTGACCTCTCTCCTCTGGTGGATCCGAAGGTAAGGCGTGGACTGATTTATGTTTGTGGACTGATTTAATGCATTTAATTTGTTTATTGATGTTTGATTTGTCTTGTGTTAGTG
>JAOSBL010000001.1:472506-505765 GCA_027568915.1 Erythroxylum roraimae | reverse complement strand
ATATATATATATTGTAAAATGTAAGGTTTGACTAAGGCCATTCCAAAGTGGGAATATGAATACTTTCTGGCACAAACAACAGCTCCAACGCGGCTTTGCAACAAATCTGTGTGCTAGGGCACGGCATGATTGAAGCAGAAGAAGCAGTACAATTTGTACTCAACTCCTGTGATGTTTATCACTTCGCAGTGGAGTTGAATATTACTTTGTCTAGGATTGGAACAGCATTTGGGCCCGACCACCAGCCCAACCTGAGATCAACGGGTCAGAGTCGAGTTGATAAGGTCTCAAATCGATTTTTTAAAAAATTGGGTCTCGAGATTTTTTTTTTAATTGTACCACGGGCTCGGGTTGTCCATGTTGATCCGAGACCTGACAATTATAAGAAAAACGTTGTGTTTTATTTTTAATTAAAAATAAAATCAGTAGCTGCCTCAGGCCCGGGTTGAAGTTGTCAGCCCGGGTTGGGCCTGGGAGTCTGGGACTGTAAGTAACTAAAATCAATTTTTAAAAATCGAAACAAAGTTTAAACCGATAAGATAAAAATTTAAGCTTAAAATATTCAACCGATATTAGTCCCTCACAAAATTTATTAAAAATGAAGATTTTAAAATAAAATTAAAAGAAATTGTCCGTATTTATTGAAAATTTTGAAGTTTAATTTAAAGAACTATTAAATAAAAATTAATCAATTTATTATAATTATAAAATTATGATCAGTTAACAAAAACTGATTAATCTTTAACGATAAGAATTATTAAAATAATATAAACCGAAAAGTTAAAAATCGAATTAAAAAATTATCCTATTCAAACTGAAAACGGGGGTTTTATTTCTAATACTTAAGAGTCAAAACATATCTTCAATTTTCTACATTTCATGAGTTTAAGTCTTTAAGAGACCAATTAGCCACAAATTTATTCTTCCAAGTCACAACATAGGTAACACCTAAACTACAATTTGACTCCATTAAACACCTCTTAAACCCATTGATTAAGTAACCAAAAGACTAATTTGACCCTTCAAGCATTTTAAATAATACCACTAGTGTGAATCTTTTTTTTAATTATTAAATTTGTCTAACCCTTGAATCTTACTTCATTAATTTCCACAAACACTAAACTTGACTAAACTTTATTAAATTCAAATAAAAAGGCTTCCTATGCTTAACTAACACATAATAGATTATGTTGAATCTTCAAAACGCTAATTCCTATCACCTAAACCCGATTAATTTTATTAAATATCGTATTTAGTAAATATAGAATTGTTCCGAGATTCGATTTTATCAGAATTTAAAATATTATTATTTTCTTAATTTTAATTTACTAATAGAATTAAAATACTATTGCTTTAAATTAATAAATATGAGGATCCAAATCATAAAATAATGTTTCTCTTTTTTTTCAAGATTAGTCAATTTGACTATCCCTTTTTTGACTTTTAAGTATAGTTTAATGTAGATTTATAAGGTTAATATCTTACCACCTCATATGCTTGACTTGCACATCTTAAACTATTCCTAAAGTCAACCATTTGAGGAGTAACTATGCGGTTTAAGTAAGGCCACGAAGGCTCTCAAGGCACCACCAAATCAAGATCCGAAGAAGCATTATTTAATTTTTGATTATGACTCATTAATCTCAGTTTTTTATGCTAATATAAGATATAATTACACAACAATAAGCTTACTTCGTATGCAACAACAAGATGTTATTTGTAACAAGTAATTTTGATGGTTGGTTAATTGGTCACATTACGTATTTACAAAATACCGTCTCAATTCATCCTATTTCATCAGATACGGGATGTGATATGGTTCTGAAGGATGAACTGGATATGGACAGTTTCGATAAGATTTCTTTCTTGAACAAAATCTATTTTTTGGTTTATTTCATCTATTCCATAATCGGAACGGTGACGGGTACATGTTACACTACGATTTTAAATCAGAAGAGAGATTTCAAGAAATGGCAGATCTATTCACTCTATCAATAACCGAGCCATATCTAGTGTCAAATACCATTGAACTCCCAAATAAGTTCTAACTACAACAGTGAGAAGTAATTATATACTTTTAACATCATTTGACGAACTAATAAATAATTAAAAAAACTCATATTTTGGCATTTGAGAATTTTCAACAATAAAAGATGATATAATTAATGATTTAAAAATTAGTGCAAAAATTAAATATACAAGATAAGAGATTTAAGGTTTAAAATATTCAATTATTATTAGACAGTCGTAAAATTGTTTAAATATTAAATAAATTTAAAGAATTTAAAATATGATTGAAAGAGATTGTTGCAGAATTTGAAGTTTAATTAAAAATAGACAATTTATTTATTTTAGTTTATAAGAAATTTAATTAATAAAAATTGACCGATTAATTGATAAATTGACCGATTTTTAATAACAAGAATTATTAAAGTAAATTGAACCGAAAAGTTGGACAGTTAAAAATTTTTACGATTAAACCGGCCTAACAAATTGAATTTTTTAAATCATTATTGCTTTGGTGTATTTTTTAAGATATTAATTTAGATCAGCGGCCATAATTATGTAGTTTAATTATCAAATAATTAAAATTGCAGTCACAAAGGTTATATAATCCAACAAATTATTTCTTAATAAGACTAATCATAAATAAAAATTAAATTTATTATTAACATAAAATTCATATTAAATTCTTTCCATAAAATAGATGTCTTTAATACTCCCTCCTATTAAAAATAAAAGTTATTTTAGAGGGATTTTAATTATTCAAAATAAGTGTCGTTCGTGACTTTTCATGCATGTTTATGATTTTACTTTCAAAATTATCCTTTAATTTCTCTCACATCTTAATTACACAGATTACACATATTATATTTTCATGACACTTCAACATGCAATTAATAAGGTTATATCAAACATTTCATTAACTTTCTTGATAAGTGTGCATCTTTTTAAAACGGTTTTTATTTTAGACAGGAAAGAGTAATTTTTTTCACCCAACTCTTTAAATAGAGTAATCATCATTAGTATTATCATCAATACTCAATTAAAGTCTCGCTAAAATACAAAATTTGAAAAGATTTAATAGTACGTAACTTTATCTTTAACAAATCGAAAGTCCGTTTAGCGCTTTAAATAAAGTAACTAATCAATTGATTTGTAGTAATTGTAATGTAGAATTCTTCAAAGCTTACGAGAAAAAAGTGCAAACAGCTTCTCGAAGCAAGCAACCCACAAAAAGGATTTTTGACACCTAGTTTTGGAGAAAAACAAAAACCATTGACTTCGTTGACCTCAATATTTGCATCAAAGTCTTTCTTTTTCTAGTATGATTCCATATTTCTCTCCAGGTTCTGAGCAAGCACCTACACCTGCTTGTGAATAGGAGAAGACAGAGACGGGTGTTGACTAACGAAAGAGGATAAAATCCCTTAACGAATTCTTACGTTCTTCCGTTAAATCTTATCGACACATTTATATAAAATTTACATAAACGTGTGAATCAAATTAACGGGAACGTCCTAATAAACAAGGTATTCGGACCCGATAAAAGATGGAACACTTGTGCCAACTTGCTATTGCTATTGGTAGCCAACTCCACATCCCAAGTGGGCATTTTTTATTTGACTTTGTAATATTATTTATCTTCATTTATGCGTGCCATGTCGGCAACATATTGCCAACTTGTCGGCTGCGTGTTTTTATTATAGAAAATGTCACATTTCTTGCCAAGTTGGCTCTAATTTTGCATGTGATTTAGTGGATTCCTTTAATTTGTCTATTTGTGACAATCAACAAAGATCTAGACCTAATCAATCAACAAATATCAAGTTTTGGGGCCAATGTAGCATAAGGACAAATAGTGTCATTATTTTCTTTTTGTCTTTCGATGATTCTGTCATCTTTAAAGTATGCGTATATTTTTATTAAGTAAGAATAAGACTGCATATTAAGAGTATTTGGTAAAATTCTCGTTGAATGCTATTGTTTGTATGTCTTTTAAGTGTCGTTATTGTTTATACTTTCACTTCAAATATAATTTATATTATGATAGTTTAAACCCTAAAAGATAAATAGAAATTATTTTTTTAAGATATCTCTAATTTTATTTAATTCTTTTTATTTTCATTTTAAGATTTATTAGATTGAAGCACTTGTTGAAATCTTATATGGTAATACATAATTGGCAATTACTTAAAGGAATAATAGTAATTATGTTTAATATTTTTACATGGGATTTAGTCACTAAAATAGAAAATATTAGTGATCTATTCGATAAATTTAATTCCTTCTTTCCTAGTAATTAGATATGAATATTGTTTAAGCATTTATTAAATATTTGATAATTAACGAATAAATATAAATTAAATAGATTTATTACTTACTTTTAAACTATTAATTTGTTAAATATTTTTTAAATATATATAATTTACTTATTTTTACATATTCTTGATAATTCATTAGATAATATATCGCTATAAATTATATCTATATAAATAAATATTTAGCTTAACATGTTATGATAATCTAGATCAAATTCCAATGTTAATCAATAATGGGAATTTCCAAAAGCTGACTGTACATGTAAGTGTGAAACCATGCCATCATCACAAGATCTGAGAGAAACCCTAAGATTAAGCATTTCTCTATCTGACCTGACATAGACCCACATCTGAACCAATAGGGAGAGTTCTGTGGCATGCAGGAGCCAGTTGGTCCTTGTGCAATGGCCAATAGGAATGACTTTTGTGTGAGTGTGTATGGTATGGTCAACAAAAGCAGCTTGAAAGTGGCCTTCCTGTGCTTTACAGCTTGGTTTTGTTGGTTTTAGACTTTTAGTTTACTTCAAGCAATCCACAGTTCTACACTTGTGCTATTTTTCTTTGATTTTCTAGAAAATAAGTGCCTACTTGTTGTTTGGTCTTTTACTTAACTAGTAAGACTTTTTATACACAAACTTGATAAGAAGCATTTTCAAATACAATCGATCTCTAGAATTATACTGTTTTTGACCAAGATTCTTCTTTCCTTGGACATTTCCTTCTATCCATTAATGAAAATTAGGCATGTCTTTTGATTTTTTTTTGGGCATAAAAATCGAACTGGATTGATCGGTTTAATAATAAAAATTTTAAAATGGTCAATCTTTATTCGGTTTTTAAGTTTTTGGTTTTATTTAGTTTAGTAATTTTTATTGTAAAAATCTATAAGATTGTTAATTAATTGTCCAATTTTTGCAAATTAATTAGTTATTTTAAACTAAAACAAACTGATTAATTTCATTTAACAGTTTCTTTTTCAGTTAAAACTTAAATTTTTCAATAATTATTTTTTAATTCTTCAAATTTATTCAATTTTTAAACAGTTTTATGACTATCTAATACCGGTTGAATCTTTTAATCCTTAAATCTTTTGTTTTATCGGTTTAACTTTCGGCCCGGTTTTGAGAGTTTAATAAGATACCCTTTTTCTCAAATCATGATATTATGCCTAATCACTTTCCATTAATAGTTGATTAATGGTTTTATTACATACAAATAGTTAGGATATCATGCTCTAGTTTATGTTACCCTAGAGAATAGCTACAGTCACGTGGATTGACCCGAAAAGAAGGGTCGCCGCCGTCCTCGTCGGTAGAAGATAAGGCAACGGTCAAAGATTTACTAATTATCTGTTTAATTTAATTAACCATTTACTTTATTAATAATTATTTAAAATTAAATAATTAAGTAATTAATTATAAGGACACCGTCACCGAGTGTGATTGCTTGTTAACGCGTTGTACGTCAGGACCCAAGTTGGAAGATGAAGAAAGAAACAAAAAGCTGTAAGGAGAATGATGAACAATTGTGTATAAGCGTGTGGTTGACGTTTGTGGAAAGTTTCAAAAACCTCCAAATGGTCTATTTCTTAGTTCTTGCCCCATCAAGACAACATAAGGTTTTTTTTTTCTATTTTTCTATTTATTTTTTGGTTATTTATTTTTTTATCGACCCTTTTCTAGTTAAAGTAATAAAAATAAAGGAATATTAAGTTTTTCAAAAAAAATTCCTATTTTTAGATTTTAGTTAAAAATAACAATAAATGCATATAGTATAAACAATAAACGTCTGAGTTGTCCCTCACGGGGTAACTTAGCGGTAGAAAGAGAGAGAAGATTGTGTGAAGATTGTGGGTTCAAGCCTTGAGAAGAGCAGCCTTTATTTAAGGTAATGTAATCCTTTTGATGGTAGCCCATCTTTCAAAGCAGGTACCTCATACTATCTAGGATCAACCCGAATTTACTTATCTATGAGTCTGAGTGGGTGGCTCATAAGTTCCAGGATAGTCGGACGAAGCCCGAAACTTGAGTTATCAAAAAAATAAATGTCTGAGCTAATCAAATATTATTTATATAACAATTCAAATCATATCTTAAACTTGAATTGTGTTAAAGAAATTTGATTTAAACTAATAATTTATTATAAATAAATTATTGATTCAAGTTGAACTTAATTGATCCATGTCGAGTTTGAAAATATAGTGAAGTTATTATATTAGTGAATATTTGATTAATTCAAGTTTAATATTGATATTACTTGTATTTTATCGTTATTTTTAATCAAAATTTTTAGAATTTTAAATTTTAATTTCTTAACAATGTCTTAAATTATAAGAAAGTTCTATATTTTTTACTCTTAAATCATTTCTTATTCATCTGTTGAGGCAACTTTTCTTCCTGGTCTTTAAAATTGATTATAAAAGTGAGACTAAGATATGGTGATGAGCACCAGGAGAGACCCACCAAATGATATGGCATGTGGAATTAATCTCCAAAACGTAGACATCAAGTCATGGTGTTTTTCTTCATTCACCTCCGATCGATCCATAGCTTATCTTGTTCGAAAAGATAAAAGAAGATATAAGAATCTTAGCACTATGGATTAAAAAGAGCACGAGATGCTCAATTGATTAGGGACTAGACTTGCAAGACACAAGTTTGGATTTAATTAATACACGAAGTGATTGAAAGTACTTAATGACATTAAAGACGTAAAAAAAAATTATTACTTGATCGAATTGGTTTAATTTTTTAATTATCGAAAAAAATAATTTTATAAATAATTTTTAAATATAAAAATTTTTAATTGTCAATCCGACCTCTAATATTCCCCATCTAACGTATGAAAGTATGATCTTATCATCAAATTAATTATTAAAAAATGAGCATGTACACAAAATATAAAGCAATGCAACTACGTGACATGTCACGATGTAGCTAGCAAGCTTGAGTCATATATTAAGTCATCTTCAACTAAAAACCCTAGGGAGTGCAGAAGTGGTAACATGTCATACCACTTTTTATATCTTAGGCTTCATAAATCATAATCACAGAGGCTGCTTGCTTGGTTAGTGGGAAAAAAAAAGGGACATGGACAAGGAAATAGATAAACACATGCTTTTTGCTTTGGAGGTAGGTGTACATACTAGGCACTAACTCTATTGAGGTTGCTGATATAAGAAGAACTAGCTTTTCTTCTTGCCAATTCGTCACATCTGAACGAACTATCAGACCTCTCTGAACTCAGCTTTATTGCAGAACTTCGAATTGAGTGTGAAGATGATGATGATGATGATTATTATTGGTTAAAGGGTGATTTAAAAATTAAAAAATGACTTGTAAGTTTATTTATCGTGTCATTTAATTAATTATTGAAATTAAAAAAATCGTTCGTCATATTTTTGTTACAAATTAATGATTTAAAATTAAATAATATACTTATTATAAATAATGTTTATAAATTTTACTTATCATTTTTAGGATTCATTTGTGAATTATATTTCACAATTTCTCTATTATATATGGAAGAAAGCACTCCTCATATTTTGGTTGGTTGGTCTTGTGATAAGAGTGTGACATGCAATTTGGAATTTCATTATGTAGCAATACCTTTCACACCATTGATTTGAACTTGCTGAATAGGAAAAGCAAAAAGGAACTTACTCAGCATGGTGAATTACATAAAGTAAGAGATGAAAAACTCCATAGACGAATGGATGATTAAAGCAACCAACCTCACATCCCATTATCAAGGAAGGGGGAAAAAAAGGAAGATAATTATCTAGAGAAACAAAAAAAATTAAAACACGGCCTTTTATAGTTTTTAATTTAGCGACTAATCTTTTAAAAATTATATAAATTAAGCTAAAATGTTGTTTTTATTAATGTGACGTGTCTATTAAATATCACGTAAATGTTTATTTAGTAATCATATAAGCAAAAATATGTAAATTTTTTAAAAGAATGATTAAATTAAAAAATTTAATAGTAAATTAAAAAAATCAAAAAGTTACACTTTTTAATGTATTATCTTTTCTCTAAATGAAGATGATGATTAAGAGAAGGAAACTTGTCATTAATTTAGTGATTAAGCTCTATCCAAAGTGCTTTGTTTATTTCTGTAATTTAAGTAGCTAATTATGCTTTGTCTTCACTAAGATTTTGATGATCAGTTACGAGGTTAGACCACTAAGCTAGTTGTTTTGTGGGATTAAGAAGGTGATGTATTAAGATAAGAAGATAATATAGTTTAGTCTTGGTAAGTTAATCTTGTAGTATTAAAAAAAGGTAGGAAAAGTGTTGATAAGAGATGTGTTTATTGGTTATCATGATGGATTAGTTCATTAATTAATTTTTAATTAAGTGGCTACACCTGTTAATTACCAATAATCTTAAGAAGAGGATCTCCACGTCAGTAAACAAAATCAATCTGGATTCCTTTTTGTGTTATTATACAGGGCAAGCTGAGGGGTGAAAATTAATTAATATACTAATTAATAAAGGGTAGTAAAGTGAAAGAAAGCCAAATGATAATTAATTATATTTTATACAAGGGAAAGAAAAGTTGTATTTTAAAAGCCAACCTAAAAGTTAAATCGATAAGATAAGAAGTTTTTAAGATTTAAAATGTTCAATCGGTATTAGACAGTCATAAAATCGGTTAAAGATTTACTAAAATTGAAGAATTTGAAATAAGATTGAAAGAGAGCGTCCTTAATTTAAAGTTTAATTGAAAGGAGAGAATGTTAAAAGAAAATTAATTAATTTATTTTGGTTTATAAAAATTGACGAATTTATCAAATTGACTGATTAATTAATAAATTGATCGATTTTTAACAATAAAAATTATTAAAGCAAATTTGATCGAAAAATTGAAAACTCAATCGAAAAAATCAGTCAATTTAAAGCTTTTATGGTTAAATTGTCTGAATCGGTTTTATAACCAAATAAGTTACCTGATAAATAAAGAGTTTTCTTTTTTTTTTAAACGGAGGAACTCGCAGTCGCTATCATTTGAATGTGCATTGAATAAACTTCCGAATTGACGCAATCTACAAATCACCCCTACTGGGTGCTTCGTATTAAGTAAGTCCTGTACGACAGATTAGATCGAGGGAGTGTAGGTAAGGATATTTAAACACAGGACCTTTTGGCCGTGTATCCCCCACTCCATCAACTCATCCACCCCTAGGGGCAATAAAAATATTCTCAATAAAATATCAATAAAAGTAATTTTCAATTTTATTGTTATCTTATCAACAAATTTTAATTATTGTTAAATGTTGTATTTTCAGAAAAGAAAAGGCTCGTCTCACACACAATTCTTCGCGAACAGGGACGGAGCCAGACTCAACTTTAAGGGGGAGCCGGGGGCCAACATCTAAATGCAAAGGAGGGCTGTGCGTGCATAGTTGAAGAGAAGAGAAGATAGGAATTTTTTTTTAAGGGGGCCACTTATATTTGTAATTTTAAAAATTTTAATTATATAAGTAATTTTTTTAAAAAAAATATTTAAAAGGAGAGGCCATGGCCCCCCTCCCCTATAACATGGCTCCGTCCCCGCTCGCGAATGAGTTAGTCAATGATTCATTGATATGGTATCCTAAAAAGGCATTTCTCCTATGCAACATTTTTAATTCTAGTACAATTTTGATACACCAAAAAGAAAAGGCTAGTCTTTTAAAAATTGAATCGGTTTTATCCGTTTGATTAAAAAAATTTCGTTCCGGCTAATTTATCGGTTTGATTTAGTTTAATATTTTTGTTATTAAAAACATATCAATTTATTAATTAATTATTGATTTTTGAAAACTAATAAATTTTTATTTAATAATTTCATTTTTATTAATTTTTTATTTTGAACTAATTAGGACAATTTTTTAATTATTCAAATTTATTTAATTTTTAACTAATATTACGATGATTTAATATCTATTAAATCTTAAATTTCTTATTTTATTAATTTAATTTTCTTACAAAACATGTGCTACACAAAATGTGGAATTCATGTAATAAATTTCTTATAAATCACATTATTGTAAGTAAATGGATGCATTGCACTTAACTTTGTCCCCTTGAAGCTTTCATATCTACTGTTAAGTGCATTATTATTCTCAAACAGCAAATGTGCTGTGTTAGAAGACCCATCTATAAGTGGAATGACCTCCAGCAGTCGCTAGAGTTGAAATTGTCATCAATCCATCGTATCATAAGATCTGAAAAATCAAAGAAATCACATCAATAATCACATTCATAAGGTATGGTCCATTAAAGGTGATAGACTTCTCAAGTCATCCCAAAATTATTTTTTGTCTCCTCAACTAAAATAAACATTACCTAATTTTATGCTCAATTCATTTTCAAATATTTAATTTAAATTTAAATTTAAATAAATCAGTGTAATTAACATATTATTATTTTAATTTAAAAAATGGTCAAAATTTTAAATTATCTAACTATTTTAATGAAAATTAGACTTAATTTAAATTAGATCTAATTCGTTATTAATGATTAAATTATGTAAAAGTTCTCGAAAATATACACGAATGTACTTTGCATAATCGATTCAAAGCTTAATAGTCTATCTCAACAGACCACAAGGGCTACCAATCGAAAACCTTGACTGAAAAGTTACGAGGATAACAGTAAATCAACGGCTATATGACTGAGCGTTTCTTATTAGTTACTTAACATGTATTTAGAATCGAGTTCAAATTGATTAAAATAAATTCTCTATCTCTTGTAATTGTGGACAATCCAAACTTGCTTAAGATAACTATGAGCACGGGAAGGCTATTTTCAATTTTTAGTGCCATCCTATACCCTCTCCATCTTATCTATTTATTAATGATTGTTCTCGATATTTAGTGTCATCCTGTATCTTCTCCATCCTGAGATAAAAAAGACACAAGATGGTACTAAAAATCGAAAACAGGAGATTTAATCCTGAAAACTATGGAGGTGGCCATGTATTAACATGAATACAGACAGCTGTTCCGTATGATAAGAACCAAGAATACCGTACATCTAATGTTTTAATTTCTCCTTTTTAATAATGTTTTGTGTTAAATAATATAAACAAAGAACGTGTATTGCATAAAATATTATTTCCCATTAACTTATAATAATCCAACCCATAGAGTATGACTAGGAGATAGGAACTTGGGAAGAGTACTCGGTTTTATCAACTTGCACTTTTGTGCACCTACTGCCACTAGAGATCCAGGACTCGTCCGTACAAAATATAATAATAATAATAATAATAATAATAATAATAATAATGCATTAACAAAATAATGATGGAGACATTTGAAAAAAGAAAAGAAAAATATAAGTTTATAGTGTAATTTTATTTATTATAAAAATAATATATCTCATAATTAAGATATTTGACCAAATTTTGTTAAATTATTTCATAAAAGTTCATAGATATTTTTATAAAGTAAAATGACTTTGATTTTTGAATAATTAACATTACATATATATTGTAATAAAAGATTTTTCCTTTTACATGAAAGTTTTTAAATTAATTAAACATATTTTGAAATTCCATTAAAATAAAACTAAAATATTTTATAATAATTAATATATTATAAATAAATAGCCTTTTGTTAAGTAGGGTAAGACTGCGTAATACTAAATTTTCATAATTTCTGTTGAGACTCTTATTGATTTTTATTAATATTGTTTATTTTATAATAATGAATAGCATTATAATTTTTATCAAAGGGAATTATAAATTTAGATAATAAAAAATAACAAGTTGTGTGGGGGAAAGAAGAAAATGTCAAGTGCTTAATGGACAAGTGATGGGTTGATGAGTTTTAAGGTGAGGGGAGGTGCTACTATTCAATTGATTTGAAAGATGCTAAGGTGAACCTAGCCAATAAGACAAACAAAAGTAGAAATAGAGCCAATCAAATCCAAACCAAGTAATAACATATATGTATATATATATATAGCCCTTTTAAATAGGGAATTTCTTGTTTGATGAGCCTCATTGTCCTTCATGCATGTCTATCCACACCCACCTATCTATCTATTCATTCATCAAAAGGACCCAATACCCATCTAGTGGGAGGGGGGAAGTAAACTCCTTTCCCACATTTACTTGGATTGGATGCAATAAAAGCCAACAACATATAATAATATATATTTAGATTTTGATAGAAACATAAGTAAAGCACTTATTATTTTTAATTTTAAAAAAAGAGTTAAATAAGTTTAACGCATTCTGCATATAAAATAAAGCGAAGAGTCTTTTGCACCGACTACGTTAATTTATATATATATACAGATATTTTATAAATTATATACTTAAATTTAATTTTTTAATATATATAATTTATAAATTTGATAATTTATTTAATAAACATGTAGCTGAATAGGAGTGAGAAGAAGCATCAAAGCTCAGGGGGGATGAACTTGAACTAAACACAAGGTCCACAGTCATGTGAACCCATCAACTTGTTGTAGGTCCTATCTCCTTCTCATCTGATCTCCAAGAATGAATCTTCCTATTCAGTTGTTTATATCTCCCAAGAAAAGGATGAATCTTCCTAGTGACTTACCATACCTCTTCCTCTTGTGTTGACCCACCTTACCCACAATCCCATATCTCCCCAATCCTTACACCCCCATATTAAAATAAATATATATATAATATAATAAATGCTTAAGCTTGGCCAAGTTCCTATATATACTTCAATGTTGTAATGCAACACAATTCATACCCTTCTCTTTTAGTCAACAAAAACACCTCATACCTTCTCTTTCTAAAGCTTAAGCTTTCTAAGTTCTGAAAAAATGGATGGAAGTTGTATAGATGAGAGCACAACAAGCGACTCCATTTCTGTTTCCCCACCGACCCTCTCTCCGTTCCCACCTCAGACCAAGTCTCCGGTGTCTCTCTGCCGAGTCGGAAGTGGAACAAGCGTGATTCTCGACTCGGAGTCGTCCGGGGTTGAAGCCGAGTCCCGAAAACTCCCGAGTTCCAAGTACAAAGGAGTTGTTCCTCAGCCTAACGGTCGTTGGGGTGCTCAGATTTACGAGAAGCACCAACGCGTTTGGCTCGGGACGTTTAACGAAGAAGATGAAGCGGCCAGAGCCTATGACATCGCCGCACAGAGGTTTCGCGGCCGTGACGCTGTCACCAACTTCAAACAAACAGCCGAGGTGTCCGACGAGGATGGTGAGATTGAAGCCGCGTTCTTGAACTCCCATTCCAAAGCTGAAATCGTTGACATGTTGAGAAAGCACACGTACAACGATGAGCTCGAGCAGAGTAAACGGAACTACAATGGAAAACTGCTCAGAACCCCAGGAGGCCATAACAATGGCGGAGGGATCTACGGTTTCTCGGACAGGGTCTGCAAAGAACGAGAACAGCTCTTTGAAAAAGCCGTGACACCGAGCGACGTCGGAAAGTTGAACCGGTTGGTGATACCAAAACAACACGCAGAGAAGCACTTTCCATTGCAGAGCGGAAATAGCAATAGCACCAAAGGGTTATTGTTGAACTTCGAGGATGTTACAGGAAAAGTATGGAGGTTCCGGTACTCCTACTGGAACAGCAGCCAGAGCTATGTGTTGACGAAAGGGTGGAGCCGGTTCGTGAAGGAAAAGAACCTGAAAGCCGGTGATACTGTTATTTTTCAGAGATCGACCGGACCGGTTAAGCAGCTTTATATTGATTGGGAGACCAGAACCGGCTCGAACCAAGTGTGCAGGCCGGTCCAACCGGGTCCGATGTTTAGGTTGTTTGGAGTCAACATCTTTAATGTGCCATCAATGGATAGTACTACCATTGGAGGTGGGTGTAACAGGAAAAGGAATAGAGAAATGGAGCTCTTGACAATAGAGTGCACCAAAAAGCAGAGGATCATTGGAGCTTTGTAGCATTTAATTTGTAATCTTTTTCTTTTTTTTGGGTTTTTTTTAAAGGTTTTGTGAATGTTAACAAAAGGGTTTGTAGGAGGAGAGTAGGTTTGGAAATGGGGTAAGGTGGTGTAGTTTCAAGTTGCAAAAAAGGTGAAGTGTATATTACAAGACTAAAAGGAAAGGAAAAAAAAGAAAAAATCAAAATAATTAGGATATGTAACAAATTCAATGGAAAAAAGCCATTTTAGGATTTGGTAACTCTCAATTTGTTTTGTGTTCTTCTTTAATTACATAATTTGTTTATGTTGTTACTTAATTCGGCTATGTAACAAATCCAATGAAGAAAAAAATAATCTTAGAAATTAATTCATCAATTGTGTCGGGTTAACAATTTCTTAACTAGTTAAGGTAAAACTACGTACTATTGAAATCGTTTCTTTTTCGTATTTTTACGTGTTAATAAAATAAGTGTCGATAAGGTGTGAAGTGAAGCTTTTTTGTCCAGTAAAAGGTTAGGCCAAGTGGGTGACAACAGCACTTGTTCATCTTACATATATACATAGCAAAAAGTGCATAACTTTAGTTAACCTTCATTGCGTGTTCATATTGCTTTTAACCTACCTTAAAAAGAACATAAAAGATTCAAAACACCAAATGATGGTAATTTGTTTTTAATAAAAGAAAATGCGCACTAAGTAAAATATCAAGCATACATAATGATTTTTAAATTATATGTTAACAAGTTAATGATTCAAGTAACACTTTAACTTGATTTTTAAGAGTCATCTTTTGAAGTATCCTTTTGGATATTAAGAGGATGAGTTTAAGTAGGTTGAGTCCAATAAGAGCTGCTGCTCAGGAAGGGCAGTGCAAGTGGGAGATTAAACTAGCATGGATATTAAGAACAAAATTAAAGACTAACCATGATTTAATTATTTAATTGGAGAAAAGGGTTTTTTTAATTTAATATTCATTTACTTGGTTTTCTACCAAAAGCAACTTGAAATTAATAAATTAATGTACTATGGACTTGGAGGGTGATCTCATCATAATGGGGGTGGACCAATTGAGAAATACTTCATTTATTTCAGTTTTTTATTAGTTTAAATTACTAAAAATAGTATTAAAATTTTAAAAAAACTTTAATAGCTTATGTTGAAATTTAAGTTAACATTTTAGAATTTATTTAATCCCTTTACCAAAAGTTTGAGATTTTGTAAAAACTTAAAAGATGAATTTTTGCTAATATGATAATAAAAAATATATCACCTCACTAAAGTTTATTGAATAGAGAGTTAATTTTATTATTATTAGATTTTAAATACCTATCTATCAATTAATATTTTTAGGGCTACTTATATTAAAAAATAAAATTTACTTAATTTTGTAATATTAGTGCGAACTTTAAAAGTAATGCTAAATTTTTTAACTTTCGTTTGAAATTAATTTTTTTTGTTAATGTAGAAAATGTGGCAAGTTACGTCAGATTCATATTTTTCTCGCATGGCTACTACATATTATATTTGTACTAGATAAGAATTTCATTATTTAATAAACTAAAAAATAAAAAATTTAAATAATAAACTATGTATACTTATTTCAAAGTTTTTGATATTTTTAGTTTTTTAAATAATAACATTTATACGTTATATAAATATAATATGTGACGGTCACGTGATAAAATACTAATTTAATGTGACCACATTAATGAAATGTTCAACGAAATACTATTTTTACTAAAAATTAAAAGTTAAAATATTTTAACGCTATTTTTTAAAATTTAGATTAGTATTATAAAATTGAATAAAAATTTAAAATTTCCTAACATTTTCTTTTAAATTTCTTCAAGATTCCTTATGACTTACTACAATAATTGAAATTTCAATTACAACATCTACACGTTATGGACATGCAACTTGTCAAGCCAAAGTAAGTCATCTTCAGACAAAATGTCAACACTTGAGTAACATGAGCTTGCAATGTCAAGAATATTCATTAATCTCATTAGTCAAAGAAGATGATATCACACGAAACTTGTTTTAACCATTCGTCTCCAGCACCAAGAAGTCGCCCTCCAAGCAACGTCGATATTATAATCAGATGCTAGTCTGTTCTGTTCAGGCAATCAGGTCTTTCCTGGCAACTTCTGTTTTAAGTTCCAAAGGTACAGGAATCTATGGATTTTAACAGTTAAGCTTCCGTTAGCTGTCTCTGATCTCTGGTTTATTTTGTTTAAAACCAACTTGATTTAATTTATCGAGATTGAACAGTAATTTGAGAATAATAACATTTGGACTTGATCTATATACTAAATTGATTTGACCATTTCAGCCGTAAAAACTTTAAGTTGTCCGGTTGGGTTTATAACTTTCTGGTTCGATTTAGTTTAATAATTTTGTTTTTTTATCAATAGTCATGAGTATCTTGGAACTCTTCAATCGGAACTGGTCTGTTATTCATCGACACGTTTATTGAGAGACCAACAGATGCGCGGACTGGCTCGCCACTCAGACAGGCCAATCCGACATTGGTGTCACATATTTTAATTTTACACCTATTAGGTGCCATAGTATCTTTTTAGAGGATATATCGGGGATCTGTTTCCCCAGGCTTGTTTTGTAACTGGTGTATTCCTTTTCCCTTTATAAAAAAAAATAATCAGTTTATTAATTGATTTGTCTGTTTTTATAAATTAATTGTTTTTTATAAACCAAAAGAATCAATTAATTTTCATTTAGCACTCTCATTTTTCATTTAAATTTCAACTCCTTCAACAAGTAAAAACAATCACCTTCAATTATATTTTAAATCCTTTAATTTTATTCAACCTTTAATCAGTTTTACGATGGTTTAATATCAGTTGAATTTTTAAACTTTAAATTTCTTATTTCATTAATTTAAATTTTGGTTCAATTTTTAAAATATTAATATGAATATCATATATAAATTACTCAAATATCACTTATATGATAAATAAATTTATTTATTAAGACTAAATTAAGCTAATTAAATTTGATTTTAATTAATAATTTAATTTAATTATAATAAAAATATTAATTCTTGATCATATTCAACTATTTCAGATTGAATTTAAAGTTTAGTTGAATTGTTATATAACTATTATTTGATTGCCCCAAGTGTGATACTACAACAATAACAACAATATTCAGTGAAAATATCCAAGATTTGGAAAGCTTTGATAGTACGCTGCCTTATCTATTAAAGACGTTGTTTCCGATAAACCACATACAAATGCGCCATGAAGATATTACAAAATTCGTGTATACATATAAAAAATAATATAAATAAATAAATAAAAAGATACACTAATACTAATAATAAATAGGTATTGTAATCCAGGTGTGATATTCTTTAAAAATTTTCTAAAAAATAAAAAATTATAAATTTTTTTTTCAAAATTTTAAAAATTAACATTCTTTTAAAGATTTCTTAAATTATAAATGTATCTATTTCCTAATTTCTCCTCTTGACAATACTTGTCGGTGAAGATGTTTCATGCTTGTGTTTTGTTTCTTCTTCTTTCATCTCTACCGTTTACTTTTCTTTCATTGACTGATTATCACTGCCAAAGTTATGGACATTGTCCTGTTCGTTAAAGTTTAAGTTTGAAAATTTCAAGTGTCGACAGTTGGGTCTGTCTGCTTCGACGCTCAAGAGCTATCGTACCCACATTTGACTGGAATTTTGTTTGGTCTGAATCATAGAATTGTCTTCAGGTCTGTCTATAGTTCAGGAGATAAAACATTTATGTCGACAAATCAATTCATGGTGGATTTTTTTGTGTCTTTTGAAGTGTTATTAGTTCTTCATTCCTTTAACGAGAAACTTAAAAGCAAAAGTTCGGAAATTTATACGAAAAAATCATGCACAAAATATCTCGAGCAAAATATCAAGAATAACTTTTCAACCTTCTGTTGCATAATAAATTTAGAAAATCCGAACACGGTATAGCGAGGATTAATTTAAACTATTTACTATATTGTCACTTTTTAAAAATTAGATTGAAAATTAAATCGGTAAGATAAGAGATGTAATGCCTAAAAGGGAAAGTTCAGAAATTTATACGAAAAAATCATGTAAAAAATTTCTCAGCAAAATGTCAAGAATAACTTTTCAAGAAAATGCGAATAGGGTATAACTCGGATTAATTCAAACAATTTACTATATTGCATTTTTTAAAAATTAGATCAAAAATTAAATTGGTGAGATAAGAGATGTAATGCTTAAAGGTTTAATTAGTATTAGACCATTATAAAACTGGTATTTAATAAAGATTGAACAAAATTGAAGAATTTGAAATAAGATTAAAAAAGGAAACTATTTTTACTTATTGAAGAAATTAAAGTTTAATTAAAAAAGAAGACTGTTAAATAAAAATTAGTTGGTTTATTTTAGTTTATGAAAATCAATTAATTTATGAAAACCGGTCGATTGATTAATAAACTGCTCAATTTTTAATAATAAGGGTTATTAAAGTTAAAAACTAAACTAAAAAATTGATCGGTTCAAAATTTTTATAATTAAATTGGTCAGACCGATTTGACTTTTCGATCATTGCCCTATTATTTCCAATTCAATTCAATAATTTTTATCTCATCGATTTAACTTATTTTAATATTATTTTTAATAATAATATAGTTTTAGTTTATAAGTTTTTTAAAAAATTTACAAATTAACACATTTTTATTTTAAAAATTCTTTTTCAAATAATAATATTTTTTAATAATTTAAACTAATTAAAGTCAAACTCGAAACAAACAAATGTCTTTCTTGAGTTGGGTTCGGAGCCCAAGTCCACTACGGATAGAAACCAGAAGAGTGGGCCTAGAAAGACATGAGCCTAAGCCCAGACTCAGTTCTCGTAGATTTTTTGTTCTTACAATATGTTTCTCGTCTTCACATTTCCCTCCTCCTGCGTCTTTCTTGAAGATTTGCGTTACGAGGAGGAATGGGTTTCGGTGCTTCACTCAATTCTGCTTCTCTAAAGCTCTCATCTTCCTTAACTAGCCAGTCTTCGTTATCATCATCATGGCCAAAGTCGACTCGTTTCATGGGAGCTCCACTTACTTTCCATCCTGCTGTCTCTGGTAAATTTTGTCAAAGATTCTTGCTTTTTTCACTTCTCAACATTTCCCATGATTTTTTATCACCATTACTAGATACAGCTTCTGTATGTTCTTATGTACATGTGTGCTCGTACTTATGTGTTCACTTCAGGAAACAAATTGCATACACCAAGGTCACTTGTTGTGTACTCGAAGAAGATATCGGGGCTAGAAGAAGCGATGAGAATCAGGAGGTAAATGGTATTGGATATTACAATTCACGTGAAAAAAACTTTGGTTTTTTCTTTTTCTTTTTTTGATTGTTCGATTGTGAAAACTAGACAGCGAGAGATGCAACGTACGAAGAAGTTTGGAAAGGTTCCACCTTTGAGGCGTGGAAGGGTGTCGCCACCTTTACCTGTCCCCGACCACATACCTAGACCTCCTTATGCTGATACCAAGGAGTTGCCGGAGCTTTCGAGTGAGCATCAGTTTCATGATTCTGAAGGCATTGTGAGAATGAAAGCTGCTTGCGAGCTTGCTGCTCGTGTTTTGAATTTCGCTGGAACATTGGTTAAGGTAAGAATTTTGTGTTCTCTTAATGTAATTTGATCTGGGGCGGCAAGGAATCTGTATAGTTCATGAATGACAACGCTTTTTTTGGTGATTTGAATGATGAGTTGGATAATGTTCTTGTGGTTGATGCCATCGATTGAGCTGAAGATTGTAATTTTGTCCTTTGGCAAGCTTGAATTTCTTGCTATCAGATGATACCATGAGCCTTTCTACGACCATATGTGTTTATGTTGCATTTACCGATTTTAACATCCTAACAGCCGTCAGTGACAACGGATGAGATCGACAAAGCTGTGCACCAGATGATCATCGAGGCTGGTGCTTACCCCTCACCTCTTGGTTATGGAGGATTTCCAAAGAGTGTGTGTACTTCAGTTAATGAGTGCATGTGCCACGGGATACCTGATTCTCGTCAGCTGCAGGTTTGTCTGTTGATGGTTTCTTGACATGCTTGTGAATCGTTAGTAATTATCGTCCCCGGTGCAGGATGGCGATATAATAAACATTGATGTGACAGTCTACTTGAATGTAAGTTCTTGTTTCTTCATTTATTTTGTAATTTCATGTGCTGCTGTTAAATTAACTATTTTTCTCAACTATAATTGTGCACACTTCAGCGTTCATTTTCTATTTGGGTACATTGACATTCAGTGCTGAATATTTACCTAGTTTGGAACAAGAATACATGTAGTTAAAATGTGTTCAATAAATTTGGTAATTCTGGATATCGAAGTTGTTAGTCGCCATTTAATATTATGCTTTTGAACTGAAACCGTAGATACAATGAACAGTTCTTGCTGTCTTAATATTTCCTTTTACCATGCTAAATTGAATCGAGGTCCTGGCGTTGCCATACAAAATATGAAAGTTAAGAATCCAGTTGCTTAAGGTGGGATAGCATAAGTTAACAGAATTCATGTGAGTGAGCGCATTTAACTTTGACTAAGTAACTGAATTGAATGAACTACAAGTTCTATACTTATGGACACAAAGTACCTTTTGAATTAGGGTGTTGTAATTTGCTTTGGAGCTGTGCTATAACTTTGTAAATGATGCCTTTCTAACGCCCATATATGCAACTTGCTTCCTTTTCCCACTTAGGGTTATCATGGAGACACGTCAAAGACATTTCTGTGCGGGAATCCTAGTCCTGCACGTGAACGACTTGTAAAGGTGAATATTTTTCTGATTCTGTACCTTCTTAAGGAGGCTCATAATTAGTTGATATGCTCAAATATACTTTTGGAGTAATTATGAACCACAATTCTCCAATTCTGTAGTAGAAGTTGTCCTGGAAAATAAAAATAAAGAAAACAAAACAGTAGAGGGAGGGGTCAAACTTCTGCAGAGATTATGTGGATATTAGCCATGTCTCTGCCGAAATCTTGTCACTCTCTGACTTCATGGTTTCTGCTGTGGCAGGCTACTGAAGAGTGCTTGGAAAAAGGCATAGCTGTTTGCAAAGATGGTGCTAGTTTCAAGAAAATTGGAAAGAGAATAAGGTAGTTCTGTCTTTTTGTTATTAGCTCTGAAATTGTGAAGGTGAGGAAGTATATTTCGCTCTTGCCAAGGACAACCATGATTGCACCCTAGCTAAACTATCCAACTTAATGAGGGAATGATTTTCGAAGTTTTTGTACTTCCATGAAGTATTCATCTAATTGATGAGTGGATCAAATACTTGGATAAATTCTGATCACATATCAATGGAGATTGATTATACACTACTTTTTACCTTAATCTTAGTTGTTCAAGGACATTAGTGTTACTTAGAAGGCCTCATAAAGCTTCTTGTTCTGGAATATATAAAGATATCATACAAGTATATCAGGTAGCTGAATATATTCTTGATGTTTCTGCATAAAGTAGAACAGTTATTTGAATACGTTCTCTCCATTTCATTCTTTGTGATATGTGTTGCGGAAAAAGCTTGGCAAGCAGTTAAAATTTGGTGAAACTTGTTTTCTTTGCATTGTACATAACGAGATTACGGGATTCTGATGATTGTCTCATTGTGATGTTATTACTCTCATCATAATGTTGTCACAGTGAGCATGCTGAAAAATATGGTTATGGAGTGGTTGAGCGGTTTGTAGGGCATGGTGTAGGGCCTATATTTCATTCTGAACCCATAATCATACATCATCGTACGTATGATTTATTTACTCTCACTTTGTACTTTCCTTTTGATCTTGATACTTTTGAAGTGCAAAAAATTTGCCTATGCAATAGACCAATTGTTGATATAAGTTACATTTGAATGTTACTTCTTACTTACTATTATTTCTTGTTAGTTGATTGCTATTTTTGTTCATGATTTTTCGTACAGGTAATGAAAGACCTGGGGTTATGGTTGAAGGTCAAACGTTTACGATTGGTGAGTTCATCCTAGTCTCTCCATTTTCTTTTCCCTCTTTCTTGTTTTGAACTCTCCACAAGAGTGCATATTTGACCTTTGGATCACTTAAGTAGATCCCTCTCTCTACTTTCGTTGCTTTAAGTAAATAGAACTTGTAAAATTTCTCCACTGGAAGTTGACTAAGTTCTGTAGCATAATGATAAGCTAAAATCGTATTAGCACAGCATCAATGAAGTTTACTATCTTTGATGAGGAGTGTTCTCTAGAGAGGTTTTTGTTTTCCAAATATCTTTGTTGCATAAAGCTTTATATACAATATTTCCTCTCTGACAAGGTTCTTGTCAACGTCCCACAAATGCTCCATATAAAGAGAGCCATAGTGTTTTGATGACAATGAAGGAGCAACCAATCTATCACATATGTTATAGCTACTCCAACATCAAGTATTTGGTACCCTTTCATTTGTCTCACAGCTTCTTGTTATTTGTCTGACTTGATTGAAGCTTATTGACATTTCTAAATTTCTAGTAAACAAACTGCAGACATTTATCCATAAGGATGTGCCTCCTCTTTCTCTACATTTTCATTCACTGTTAATAGTTAAAAGTAAATTGTTGCTATATCTGACATTTATATCGAAATATCATTTTCTCTTACATCTTCTACTGCAGAACCTATTCTTACAATGGGAAGCATTGAGTGTGTTACATGGCCTGATAACTGGACGACTGTGACAGCTGATGGCAGTCCTGCTGCACAGTTTGAGCATACCATTTTAATTACAAAAACTGGTGCGGAAATTTTAACAAAATGTTAACATTATGTCGGTAAACAGTTCTGGCCTTGATCATCAGTGCATTGTTTGCCCATTTTTGCGCTATCATTCCGGAGTGCAGTGCTCACTTCCATTTTTCTCTTACACTTAATTTATTCATTATGTATATAGATGTAAAACAGAACTGTCTATCATTACAGAATTGCCTCAAAAGGCAATTTGAAGAACATGACATGCAGCAACTCCACAAATTCCTACTTACAAAGTATGCATTTCTACTCAGGTTTTGGTAGGATTTTCGGGGACATACCATTTTGAAGTTAACTTTCTTACTCTACAATTAGTTCAACATTAAAAATTTTACACACTAGTTCACAGTAATTTCTTCGATTTGTAAAGGGTGTCGTCTGGTGGAAAGGTTGTCAACATCCTAGGGTTGAGTTCTGTTGTTCTTGCAACTAGGGGTGAGCTCTGTTGTTCTTGCAATTCATCAAGGGATGAGATTAGGGTTTTAGTCTATTAACTTATGGATTCCACAAGATTGAAAACAAACAAAGAAAAGCTAGCATTACTTATGCAATGATATATAATTGGCAAAGAGAAAGCATTTGAAACACAATCAACTAACATCATGCCAGCACTTCTCTTGAGTCACATATGCTTTAGTCTTAGGAGTCATTTTCTGGTATTTTAAAAGGGAAACTGAAAATAGATATACTTGTTCAATTGTTGAGCATACCATTCTTATTGTGAACTGTTAAAGTTTCATGATTAGTTTCAGCATACGCGTACTTATTATTGAACTGTTGGTTCACATCCAAGATAGATACCTCTGCAACTATTTCTGTTCTACCTCGCTGTAGTTCTTGTTTCGGGGGATTTGCCTATTGTATTGGCTGATCTTACCACTTGCAGCATCAGTTTATCTCTGTTCGAGTTTAATGTTAGGAGTTCTAAGTTGGATTTCGCAACACAACTACATGTCTCCTTCTGAATGTGGCTTACCTTAGTATTAGAAAAAGCCATCACGAACTAGCCAAGCTAGCTAATGATTTTCATTCCTTTTGCAAATCTAGCAACTGTAACTTTTTCGATAATCTAGCCATCCTTTATGCACTGATTACTTGTTTATAATGTTAACCAAGTTTAGTTGAACATTGAAACTATGGTCCGTAGAATTGTATATTGCAACTGAATCATCTCATTGAGTTACATTAACTGATACTGTGATACTTAGAATTAGTCTTAGATACTGTAGTTTTGCTCAGAGTGAATGCCTTTACACAGTTGATCCTTATATGAAGATTCTAACAGCATTCCTGGAAATTTTTGGCTTTTGTCTTGAGTTTTTGATTCTAAATGGCAACTTGGTCGGCTTCAACTCTAGCTGAGCGTTTATTAAAGTCTTGTACCAACACATGACAAATCAGTTCCTGGTCCCTTGAGTTTGTCTACTCAAGAAATAGTAGAAACCACCTTCCTTTTAACAAAATTCTGAGAAAACTGAAATTGAGGTCTCTCAAAGGCTCAACATTCAACAGGAACACAAGGTAGGTGGTTGGGTTTGGACTCTTTCAAGATTAGAATTTAGTAGTTGATTGATATAAAAGAATGTAAAAGAAAATAGCTGAGTCCCTGCCAACTATTCTTCACCGTCCAGTCCATTTGTTCATATTTTCACTTCTCCAGATTATCATCATTTAAGTTTTTCTGATAGGAGAATCAACAGATGTTATTCGGATTAAATCTTTGGAAGTACGTAATATTGATCCAAGTATTATTGAGGCCTAACATTGCTTTTTAGTCTTGATTAAGGGATCCGGAGACCTTTTTTATATGGAAATGAATGATCAAACCAGAACAACTATTTTGAGAAAAGCTTTTATTTTTGTAAATTACGTATTTTAAATAAGTTATTTTAACGAATTTACACCTCTTAATCACCTTCTTGATGCAATCTTGAAAGCTATAATGGCTGATTTCCTAATTTAATGTTAGAATAAGTAAATATACCATTATATAAACTGATTTAGACACTTCATTTTCTAGATTTGTTAGGTTCATTTGAACAGCATAGCCACCAAACTTTGCTCTTTTAACATTAAAAAAAAAGTACAAAATCACATGTGATCATCGAGAAATACTTGAAAAGTCATATATAGACTTGCTCAAACATACTTTCTACTTCTGAGTTGTCCCTCATCTGGTTATTCTCTTTAACACCTCTCCATCAACTTTCCCAAATTCCATCGTCTCCCAATGGCTTCAACAACTTTTGTTAAAGCAACTTTCTCTTCTCTGAAACTCCAAACCACTAAATCTCAATCCCATAAGCAGCTGGGTTTCACTCATTCAGAAGCTTTCGCAACAACCCAGAACCAAAAACTGATCTCTGCAACTAATAATCAAACTCTTTGCTCGAGCAGAAGATACAGCTCAACGAAAGCTTTCTTCTTCAACAAGCCCAAGCCTCCAGCAGAATCTCCTCCAAAACCGAGTAAGTGATTCTCTTAGATCAATATGAAGAAGCCATGGTTAATCTTCTTAACACCACTCATCCCATCAAGTTTTTGCCTTTTTTTGGTTTTTAACACTCGAAAGTTTGAATCTTTTCCAGTCAAAGTTCAAGAACTAAATGTGTACGAAATCAACGAGCGGGACAGAGGCAGCCCAGCAGTGCTGAAACTGAGTCAGAAACAGCAGAACTCACTCGGCGATCTTGTGCCTTTTACGAACAAGCTCTACACGGGAGACTTACAGAGACGACTAGGCATAACTGCTGGTCTGTGTGTACTAATCCAACACGTACCAGAAAAGAAAGGTGACAGGTACGAGGCAATCTACAGCTTCTACTTCGGTGACTATGGTCACATATCAGTACAAGGATCGTATCTGACATATCAAGACACGTACTTGGCTGTGACCGGAGGTTCTGGTATCTTTGAAGGTGTGTACGGTCAAGTGAAGTTGCATCAAATTGTGTTCCCTTTCAAGCTTTTCTACACTTTTTACTTGAAGGGCATAGCTGATTTGCCGGCTGAGCTTCTGGGAAATCCAGTGCCACCGTCGACGACCGTTGAACCAGCACCGGCGGCCAAGGCCACCGAGCCTCAGGGGACTATTCGAAACTTTACTAATTGATGGTTATGGTCTGGAATTAGCAAAGTTTTGGTTTTTTTTTTCAAGAATCATGTGGTCTTTCTGACGTTGTCTTGTTTTTTTCGCTTTCACTTCTTTTTTTAATGATGGAGATTAGTGTGTGATTAAGGGAATATTAATAAATAATTACACAGGTTGGCACCATTTATTTGTTTATATTTCAGATTGAAGGACATAATTACTACCCTAATCATGATGGCTTCATGTCCTTTAGTGATTAAATTAATAGTGAGGAACTAGGAATAAAAATATGAAGAGTAAAAGAGACTTTCTAATTACCAATCTTAAAAATTATCAAAAATAATTTTATAATTTAATTTAAAAACTCTTTTTTTAATGTGTTAAAAATTTTATATATTAAGGGATGTCAATTTTGGTTGGCTCGAGTTTTTCGGGCCATCGGTTGAGCTAGGCCAAACATGGCCCGTCTTGGTTCAGCCTGTGGCTCGATCGAATTGTTAAAAACGTCATTTTTGTTAAAAAATGAACACGACCTATCTTGGCCTAACCTGTAGCTCGACTGAAACATTAAAAATAACATCATTTTGTCAAAAATAACGTCGTTTTTTAATTTTTTAAGAAAATAATCAGCTAGGTTAGGCCAGGCCAACCCACCGGTAGCCCATTCGGTCACGGGCTGAGCCAAGTCCAGAGCACTTCTGACCTAGCTTAGCCCACTCATTAACATACATGTACATATAAACTAATTGCTTCCATGTGACTATAAGGTTAAAGGTTTAAGTCATAAAAATAACTTATTTGTACGGTTGTGTCCATTATGACCCTAATCCTCTTCAAACTTCCACAAATTGGAAAGTCCCGTGGATTGGTGGCTTTTTTTATATATATAAGTGCAATTAGTAGATTAAGTAGTAGATTTATATGAATATTTTTGTATGATAATGAGGAAATGATATGTTCACTTTAAACTTTATACTGGAAGCATACAGGCAAGCATGCATAAATTTTAAAACTTTATATATAGGCAAGCATGCAGTCCGCGGAGATGTTTGTTGGGAATGATGGATACCATTCAAGTACAGAGAAGCACGATGCGGGGGCAACTTTTTCCGCTGAAGATGTGGAAGATAGAATGGATCAATTCACATCCATTATGCACCAAAAGTTTCTCTCTGGTGAAGATCATCAGCATTTAGATTACTCAAAATTAGATGATGATGTGACCTTGGATGATCACTGGTTCAGAGAAGCCGATTATGACGCGGAGGAAAAGTATTTTGGTGGAGACGATGATCTCTGATGACATTAATATGCTATTATGAAATGTGGCATTTGTATGTAGAGATGTATATTTTTATCAGAGCAAACGATGGAATTCCAACTAAACAGCTTTTCTGGGGAATCAGCATCCGCTTCTCTTTTAGTCAGGCGGCGTCTAGATGGACTTAGTTGAGAGTAAGGGTATGGAGAGACTCTTTCGCTGGAGGTATAAGATCGTAGGACTACTGCGCTCTCAGGACACTGATCAAGGAAGACTTATAGCGTAGCTACCAACGAGAAATGCTGGTCTTGGCAAGATGAAAGGTAATAGGCTAATAACAGATTATAGCCACCATCAGGTATATATATATGGACATATTACTAATTTTTCCATATTTATTTATTGTAATTTACATCTTTATTATCATGTCATCATATACATGTGGGCCTATTGGAAACAGTCTCCCTACAATATAAGAGTAAGGTTGCGTACTATCAGGCCCCCCAGATCTTGCTTCATTGCGGGACTTCGGGATATGTTAAAGATAATGACGATGATGTTGCTTTGACTTTAAGACTTTTATTTTCCTCCAAGTACATAAATATAAATCATAGTATGTACAAAGTAAATTAATATTTTGTCATTATATTTTTTATATAGAGATATGATATTAAAAAATGTATGATTTTTTTAGATTTTCTTAATTGAGTGTTGAATTTTATAAAATTTTTAACTTAATAGTTAACTTTACAAATTCGCACAAATGAGATCAAAATATTATTTTTACTAATGTGACAAACAAATGAATATTTATGTAATATTTAAGATGTTAACCACTAAATTATAAATTTTAAAAAGTTCAGCAATAAATTAAAAAACTCCTTAAAAGTTAGTTATTTTTAATTTGTTACCCCATTTTCTGTATATATATATATATATATATTCAATGAACCATTTCAAATTGATTAGACTTAGGCTATGCTTAGTTGGAGTTTATTAATGAAATGGAATGAAATAAAATAGAATGCAGTATTATTTTATCGTTTAGAACGAGGGTTCATAATGGAATTATATGGAATGTGATGAAAGATGAAAGTTTCACATTACATTACATTCCATTCTATTTCATCATAAATACTAAAAATGAAAAACCTCCAATTTGGAGGCTTTAGGATGGAATATAAAATGATAAATAACTTCACACTATATTACATTATGAACTCTTCTATCCCTCCCAAACAACAATTTTTCTAATATTACATTCATTTACATTCTATTTTATTATAAATTATTACATTCGATTTCATTCTATTAAAAACTTTACGTCCAATCAAACATAACTTTATGTTCAACCTTGGTTCGGATAATATATCCAATTTAGTCCGAACATTTTCACTAAATTCAGAGAACAGATCTAATTTAATTTGAACAGTTCTATCTATCTTGCATTAAACTAAATCATATCATTATCATTTTAGTTTTGACTCCAAACAAGATAAGGCTGAATTAGGGGTAACCCAAATCCGATCTATGCATGGAAAAAGAGAATTGGGAGACTGCACAAAAAGGGATATAAAATGAGATAGAAAGTAGATAAAGGCCAAACAGAAAAGCTTGGGGGTGATGATGAAATTAGCAAAGATCAGATGGGTTGAAACTGTATTGTAAATATTGGTTTATAGTTGGTCTGAAAATCGAGAAAAAAGGCAGTTCTTTGGGTGAAACCCCAAAAGCAGCAACAGATCAGTGGTCCCTTTAAGCTCACTTTCTCACTCACTCACTCTACTGATCTGACATACATAGAGCCCGACTCGATCAAAAGTGTTATGTATTAACTCAGCTCAGACTTAGAGACACTGATAAGCCCATCTCTATCTTCTCTCCTTTTCTTTCTGATCTCATGCACTCTCTCGGTGTGATGTGTATGGAACTTTTTGATTGTGAAAAAGAGTTCCAATGCTATGAAGTATGAACAGTAGAATCTGTGACTTACTGTACATGTCTGTATGCTCTGAATTTTACTTACTTGACCACCTTCTTCTCTTTAACCGTAGAAAAGAAAAGTTGAAGATCAGAATTCAGAACCAAAGTGAGACGTTCTTTAATTAGATAATCGAGCTAGCACTTGAAACATTTAATGCAATAATGCCATAGGACAACCATGGTTTTCACTGTACTGTTTGTCTTCTTCTTCTCTCAACACCACTCTCTCTTCACACACATTATAGACATGCATTAGACTAACTAGAAGAACACAGTCATTGCCATTCTTCTTCTTCTTCTTCTTCCTGCTCTTCTTCTTCTTCAACTTCACATGTTTCAAAAGTATGAGGAGCATGACCATCTCCAAAAGCTCGAACATGGTCTTTCAGAGACCTCTTGTGTTTAAAATCAGACCCACAAATGCAAAACCAAAGCTTACCGCAGTTCTTCTCGTGCGTCCTCCAATCCCCGCGAACTGCAAATGTCTTGCTGCATTTTCTACATTCAAATGGCTTCACCCCATGCTTTCTCTTGTAATGTGTCTGCAGAGTCCTGAAGTCCTTCAATGGCCTTGACCTTGGGTGATCTATGTTGTTCTTGCACCCCTCAGCACAACAATAACATGGCAGTCTTAACAAAGAAGAAGCTGGTTTTGTTCCTCTTAATGACTCTGGTCCTTTTCGATATTGTGACCCATGTCCCCACATATGCATCTGTAGATAAACCAAATGATACGGATTCACAAAATGTATATAACCTTAAAAAATCCAAAAAAAAGGACCTATATGTGCATGTTGATGGAGTGAATCAAATAAATTATAATCATTAAGCAACCTGCATGTTGTTGTATCTATTGAATGTCTTGTTGCAGACAGTGCAAGAGAACTGTGTGGGTCCTACAAGTATCTGTGCCGGGGAAGGAATCCAGTACTGTCCTTTCTTGAGCTGAGGATCACTGCCTCTGAAACTAGCCCCAGATTCTGAAGGACCAAGATGAAGAGCAACTGTTACACTTACACCACTCTCATTGACATGGCTTTCGTGGAGGTTAACATTAATGTTGCGAGTCTGTTGGTTGGAGTTGACATGACTGTAGTTAGAGAATCTGGTTCTGTATTGTCCAGGAGGACCAAGCGAAAGAAAGAGAGAATCTTCGTATTCTTGTTCATGGTCAGCTTCTAAAAGGCCGCTTTCACTGGAGGATATGCAAGAAAAAGGAGGAGTTTGCATGGTGATTGTGTAAGATTATAGAGAAAAGCAAAGGTAGAGAGTGTAAGAGCAAAGAGAGATTGCTTCTGGGATATAAGTAGGAGCAGACGAGAAAGATTATAGTAATGACCTGCAGGCTAAGGTTTTTATTTTTTTATTTTTTTTATTTTTAAAAATATTTTTCTTAATTTACTTAAAAAATAACTATAAAATTGAACATCTCTTATAGACCAATCAAATATTGTTAACTATCATATGTTAAAAACCGAAATAGAAGTTAAACCCGTAAGACAAAATATTTAAGGTTAAAAAGATTCAATCGGTATTAGACTGTTATAAAATTCGCTAAAGATTAAATAAAATTAGAGAACTTTAAATAGTTAAAAAGAGATTCTTCTTAATTATAGAAAATTTTGAAATTTAATTAAAAATGATTATTAAATGAACTTTTGATTTATAAGGCCTTATTAATTTACGAAAATTAACCGATTAATTAATAAATTGATTAATTTTTAATAACAAAAGATATTACAATAACTCGAACTAAAAAGTTAAAAAATGAAACAAAAAGTTAGATAATTCAAAGCTTTTACTGTTAAACCGGCCAAACATATTGGGTTTTTTAATCATTAGATGATCATATGTTGATTTAATTCAGTTCTTAAACTCAAATTAAACTAATTAAAACTGACTTAAATTATTAATTTATTATAATTATTAATTTAAATTTAATTTAATTTTAGATTCAAGTTTAAAAGTGACTTAGTTCTATATATTTTGTTTTATTTTTTAATTATATCTTAGAAAATTTTAAATTTTGAACTTAAAATAAGGATTTTTTTAAAGAAAATTAGAAGAAAATTTTAAAATTTGAACTTTAAATAAGGATTTTTTAAAACAGAAAATTAGAAAATTTAATATTTTAAATATTTTCCCCTCACTCAAAAAAATTCAGTAATATAAGAGTACTTTAAATATTTTGCTCCTACTCAAAAAAAATTCTGGATCCGTCCCTAATAACAAGAGATATTAAAATAAATTGAACTCAAAAGTTGAAAAATAAAAAATGAAACAAAAAGTTTCATGATTCAAAGTTTTTACTGTTAAATCGGCCGAACAGATTCAGTTTTTCAATCATTGGATGACATGTTGATTTAATTCAGTTATTAAACTCAAATTAAATTAATTAAAATTGACTTAAATTATTAATTTATTATAATTATAATTATTATTTTAAATTTAATTAAATGTGTTAGATTCAAGTTTAAAAGCTGACTTTAGTTACTGTATATTTTGTTATTATTTTTTAATTCTGTCCTAGAAATATGTAAATTTGGAACTTAAAATAAGGATTTTTTAAAGAAAATTTAAAATTTTCTTTTTTTAAAATCCTAATTTTAAGTTTAAATTTTAAAATTTTGTATTTTTTAAAAAATCCTTATTTTAAGACATAATTAAAAATAATAATAACAAATTGTATAGTAACTAAACTTAACTTTCTTAAACTACAAGAATATACTTCTTTCAACCTATTTTCTTTAGAATTTTTTTTTTTGGGTTACAATTTTCTTTAGATTATTACAAGGAGGTGTTTGTTTCTGAGGAAAAAGCAAGAAAGAAAGTGAAAGAAATGGAGACGACAAAAGACCGTAAATGAAGGAGAGTTGAGAGGGAAAACTAACAAAAACCTAACATCACTAACACTTAAACATAGACACTACTCTCACTATCGAACTCAACGATCGGTTTTCGAGTCACTTACTATACTCTCTGTGCCTTCTCTTTCTCGCCCTCTCTCTCTCCCTTACCAAAGCAAAAGTGATAAGAGACTTTCAGAGTTTAGACATAAGACATTTAAACGACGTTAACTGTAGAGAGAAGGCGTGAGCGTGACACGAAAACCTCTCTACTTTTGTTTATTTTTACAGAGAAGTTGACAGACAACAACAGTGTAGTGACAAGGAAAAGCTAAATTTCCAATAAAATTGGAGCTAAGAGAAAGAGAAAAAGTTTGTAATGTTGAGTGTGATTATGGCTGCTGATTCAAGAAATGGTAGTTCTAGTTCCAGACAACAATTGGGTTAAGCTTAGCATATGCCAAGATAACAAGAATTTTAAAAAATTGTATCATTTTCTATAATATAATGTTATATTTTTAATATTTTCAGATTAATGTTAATGCGAGTTAGATTCTAATAATTTGATTATCAACTTTAACTTGTGATTAGAGATGGCAAAAAGTTCGGACTCGATTCAAGTTTAGGTAAAACTTGAGGTCGTTTAAACCTAATTGGCCTCAAACTCAAGCCAAATTTTAGGATGCCTAAGCTCGATTGGATTCGGGCCCGGGTTGGATATTTCGAACCAAAAAAATAATAACGATTTTCTTATATTTTCATTAAAAATAATAAAATATGATCATCACACGTTGATAATCAAAGATTGCTTACTTATATATCCAATACAGTTATAATTTATTATAATTATCTTAAATTATTAATTTAAATTACATTTAATGGTTTTAAACTGAATTTAAGAGATTACCCTTAAATTTATTATTGTCAATAATACAAAAGGAAATTATCGGGGCAAACTCAATAAATCAAAATTTATTTTTAATTTATATATATATATTCCTTATGTATGTATTTGTTCTTGAATGACATATGCCCACGAAAGTACAAAAAAGTAACTGTAGCTCACGCATGGC
>JAOSBL010000001.1:424510-435063 GCA_027568915.1 Erythroxylum roraimae | reverse complement strand
TTATTATTGGATGATTGTAATAACTGAAAATGATTAATTGTGAGCATGGACTCAAGATTGTTACTGTATTTGTTTTTCCGCGTGAATAAATGGTTTTTAAAAAAAAGTATACCGAGTTTTACCAACTGATGTAGTACGCCACCTTCGAGGGGCACTGACTCGGATATCACCAACGATATCGGGCTCGGGTCACTCGGGAGTGGGGTGTTACATCATTGCTCAGGAATCTTTGACCAGATTAGATGTGTCATGAAGAGAGTCTTCAATGACATAAAGAATAATGAGATCCTCGGGATGAGAACTAATATCACTTAGACTAGATGTCACGTAGTCAGTTTAACGGAAGTTGACATATGACCCATACTCCGAATCAAGTAGGGTATAAAATGGTAAAAGGACAAATTACATGGTAATTGCCTATAGAAAGCTTCGTAAGTCGGATAATTGACTATCAAAGAGTTCGTATGTCAACTACTTACTTTTCGGTAAAGTGGCGTCATGAAACTATTTATGAATTGCTCATATTAAAAGATAATTCAAGTGGCCAAAAATCAGGAACTTAAAGGTCACATGCTTAGGAGATTGATGGATGTTTCGGGATAATATCGCGATATGATCGATAGTGGTAAGAAATGTTGAAAAGGAATAAACAAAGCAAATGTTACATAGATGTTTAAGGTGGACTCACGACTAATTCCAACAACATATATAAGTGATTTCTCATCACTTATAGATAGAGATTAATAGCTAGGGAGTCCAGAAACGTTCTGGACATTTAGAGGGAGTTAGAGGGAGAATTTCTTTACATATCATGCAAGGGTTGCTTGATGTTTATTGCATGTGATATAATTCTCTTCTATCCTTCACATATTGAGCATCTTACTTGTGTTTCGATCTTGTTTGGTGCTCAAACCTTCCCTACACACTATATTTCTTCATCTCTGGTGTTTTTTACTGGCTGTTGAAGGTGTTTGGTGTTTGCTACTACACAAACAAAAAGAAGATTCAAGAAAGGAGGAGCATTTATAAGGTACATATGCTGTAATTTCATATTTTACATTCTGTTTATACATGCATATAGATTCTAGGTTTATGGAGATATCCTAGGAGTTGGAATTTTGATCCTGACACTTCTGCTGCCTTGCCATGCACGTGATGTATGATCCCAAGCCTCTCCAATAATATTTTTGCTTGTTCTTATAATTTTTACTTCTTATTTATTATATACCGGTAATTTATAGCAGTTTAATATCAGTTGAACCTCTAAACTTTAAATTTTTTCTTTAACTGATTCGATATTCGGTCTGATTTTTAAAACATTAGTGATTAGTTAAATTTGTTAACATACCAGGCCAGGCATGAGAAACAAAGGACCGCCGTTGTCACCAGGCCAGAAACCGTCCTCAGCCTGCAAGGTTGAGTAAAATCTCAAGGCCCTTCTCAATGTATTAGTCACCACTGCCTTGTTAATCTCCTCTTCGCTGTTCACCTTCGTCCATGGCAGTTTCATCTCCCCTGCTACTGGATTCTGCCTAGCAAACTTCATTACAGTATAAAACATCATCAAGTATTAGTATAGAGAAACCAAAAGTTAAGTTGGTCGTTGTTAATAATCACCTAATTACCTGAAGTCTCAAGAGGAGGTCAGAGCTGTGTTTAGCTTGAAACCTGTTCCTGGTAAACTGGATTCGAGCTTTTTCAACTTGAGTTTCATCTTCAGGCCTTCCAGCATCCTCAGCGTCGAACTCCCAGAACTGCCTACCAACGTTGTTGTTGACGCTCCTAAGCCAGGGGCCACCACCTTCAGAAAGTTTGAGCTTCCACATTGTTGTTATTGTTTCTGATGATGAAGATCAGCTTCAGGAACTCCTCCTTAGAAACTCGTTACTCCTTATGAACTTATATACATACGTGCAGACATAAATATATATATATAGTCCGCGGATCGAGAGGGTCATGATTCTTGACGATCATGATAAGTTTGCTTGTCAATGAGTTGGTTGATGAATAATGCAGGGACAATAAATGCAAGAATATTTACTTCCATAATTTTATCATTTGGTTTTTCTTTACTTTCGCAATAATTTGAAATTGAATCTATAGATATGATAAGTTTGGAAATTTAATGGGATAAATTATAAGCAAACTTATATTGTAACTTTGCAGGTTGGAGCACCATATTTTAGATAGGATGTTCCAATCTTATTTTTTGATCCACACATTTAGGTGACCTTATAAATATTTGAACAAGGTTTAATAAAAATTGAATCTAATTAATTGAAACAAAGATATGATCCCGTAATTCTGATATTGATGTGGAAGTACAAACATGAAGATAGGGAAGGATTGAAGTTACTAATGACTTGATTGCTTCACCCAGATAGCCTGTCCCCATATGCACAAGTAAAAACGATCCGAATATCGTACGAACAATGTATCCTTATCTGGTCTTGTCTCTCATTGCCAGAAATAGTAAAAATTTATGTAGGAATCGAGATGAAGAGACAAGCCACCTGCTTAATCTTGACTATGGGAAGGACTACTTATTTTCCGTCTAATCAGTAATGAAGAGAAGTCATTATTTACCCAATCCAGTCCTTTCATATAATTCAAATCTTAGATTTTTGGAAAAAATGAAAAGGACATGCTGTTAGCGAATATCATACTAAATTTAGTGTCGAATTGTATTTTATTACGATATGATATTAGTATCGGTTAATATTGAGTATTATTTTAGGTAATTTTTAAAATTTATAAAATAATTTTTAATTTTTTTAAAAATTACAAAATAGTTCATTATCATATTGTGCAGCTGTACTTTATATTTTTAACTATAATAAGTAACAATCACAATTTTAATTTAATTTATAAAATTAATTTAATAAATATAATTAAATTTAAAATATATTTTTAAAATATATAAATTTCAAATAAATTTTGATTTAATAATTAAAAATATATATAATAAATATTAGTGTATAAATAATAATTTTTAAATTATTTATTTTAAAAATAAAATATTTTTATTAATACTTTATTAATAAATATTTAAAAAAATATTTAAAAAATTTAAATAAAAATAATTTATTTTAAGTTTTATTTAATTTATAATTATTATTAGTAATAAAATATTTATTATTATTTTAAAAATTAAAAATTTACAATAATTATAAAAATTGAAATAAATAAAATAACTAATTAAAAAAATTTGAGAAAAAAGGGGGAGAGGAGAGGTAGGATGGAGGGAGGGAGATTTTAAAATTTTTTGAAAATTTTGCAAAAAGGTCCCTCAATTTTTTAAAATTTCTGATATTTGGCCGGTACCGACTGGTATTTAAACCCGGTATAACTGACCCTTTGTTTCGTACCAGTTTTGGTCCGGTACAAAATAGTATTCACATTCTTAACTATTATACATTTTTATAAATAATAATTAATTACACTTTATCAGTTAAATTATATAATTTGATACAGGTAAAGATAATAAAGTAACTCAATAAATAATTTAAATTAATAGGTAAAAATTTAAGAAAAATATATTCTAATCAGTATGAACTAGATTCATATTAGGCCTATAATGAAGAAGCTTGATATAGAAGCTATATTATGAAAAAAAAATTAAAATCTTCTATAATTACTCGTATCATTAGTAAGCATTTGAATTCTTTGACCCGTAAGAAGATTTTGCGTTTTGAAAAAATTATAAAAAAACGTTGATTACGTAACCGTGAGAAGTTCTCGTAAATATCCTGCCAAATTCAATCTTGTTACAACTTCAATAAAACTCCTTCAAAATATGGTGAACCGAAATTAAGTATTTTTATATTTAATTCGTTTATTTACCTTTGACGAACGATACAAAATACGTAATATGATTCATATTACTGTTACACTTAACACGTAGAGCTCCAAAGTCCAAACTCCTCGTAATTACTACAGGCAAGGGTGACATTGACAGATATCACAATGAATGGTGTTAGACCTTACACGTAGAGCTTCAAACTCCTCGTAATTACTACAAGGAAAGGTCGTGACATTGACAGATGTCACAATGAATGGCTGAGAATGACTCCGTCACCGTCCCTGTTTTTTCGTGTTAAGTGATGATGTCGGCTGGTGTACCCTACCCCTCAAATCCGAGTTTAGATTTTCTATCTAATATTATGGTGTCTTATTGTGTCCAATAAATTTTAGCTATTTATTTATGTGGGGCTCACATGAAACTCGCGTGGGTCCCGCAAAATAAATAGCTGAGATTTCATGAGACAGAATAAGACGGAGTAAAACTGGACAGAGGATCTGATGGGCTCAAATCCTCTGGTCTATTTGTTTGGTAAGGAAAAGGAAAAATGAATACTTGCTTTCTTGCTTGCTGTATATTCCAACTGTTGAGTGAAAGGTAGTAAAATTTATACTGGATATTCACAGTACATGCTACAAAAGATATGTATAAAAGTAGATTGTAAGGGTCTGATTAATGTAACAGTGACTCAACACAAAAAATGAAGGAAATCGAGTGGAATTTGTATTGATTGTCCAGAAATCACAGAGCCTTTAATTGAAAACACAAAAGTAGAGAATGACAGATGAGTAAAAAGAGAATCTGAGATGAGGAGAGAATTGCATGAACATAACAGATTTTTTTGCATAACCAACTCCCAGTAAATTCCCTTCCTATATAATTGTCACCACCCTCATGATTACAAACCGTTATTCCTTCTTTGTCCTGTTATCTGCTGACGTATCTCCCAAAACGAAACCTTGCAACTTTCTAGAAGTTATTTTTGGCCTGGAGCTTCTTCTCAGCTGTTGTGATTCGTCTGGCATCATGGGCTCAGATTGTTGCACGGCTCTGTCCATAACAATACCATCCCCATCAAGTGGAACCTTGGCCTCAAGGTTCAATGTAGGAAACAGCTTGAGAATATGATCTTTGTCCTCCCAAGTAGCTTCACCAACGGGTAAGCCTTCCCACTGCACCAACCATTGCTCAATCATAAAGGTAGCGCGTTGGACCACCCTTTTTCCCAAAATCGCAGCAAGTTGTAGGATCAAGGAAGCAGCAGAGTCGACCAAGTTCAGTGGTGTTATCTGCTGATCAGGTGTGCCAACACATTTCTTAAGCAAGGAAATGTGAAACACAGGATGAATGCGAGCAGAATCGGGTAACGCCAATTTATAAGCAACATCTCCAATACGGTGAACAATCTGATATGGACCAAAGTAACGGCGACCAAGTTTATTGTGGCGTTGTAGCCGCACTGATGATTGTCGGAAAGGCTGAAGCTTGATATAGACCTAGTCACCTTCATTGAAAGAAACTTCCCGTCGATGTCGATCGGCAAAATGTTTCATACGAGCTTGAGCCTTACGAAGGTTAGTTTTGAGAAGTGATAAAACTTTGTCGCGTTCCAATAGTTGTGTATCGATCAAGGCATTACCGCTAGTATCACGGATGTAGCGAGGAATGGTGGGTGGAACACGACCGTAGAGAGCCTCAAATGGTGTCATTTGAGTAGCAGTTTGGAAGGTTGTATTGTACCAAAACTCTGCCTATGGGAGCATCTGGAACCAAGAAGAAGGATTGTCGGCGACGTAGCAACGAAGATACATCTCCACACAGGCCTCAGTCTGCCCGTCGGTTTGGGGGTGGTAAGCCGTACTCATTTTCAGTGTAGTACCCTGAAGGCGATGAATTTCCTTCCAAAAGTCACCCAAGAAACGAGGGTCTCTATCAGAAATAATCTCCCCGAGAATACCATGTAATCTGATGATTTCTTGAACAAAGACAGAAGCTACAGAAATGCTGTCAAAGTTGGTGGGCAAGGCAATGAAGTGCCCGTATTTAGAGAGCCTATCAATAACAACTAGAATGACAGTCTTGCCTTTTGAAGAGGGCAAGCCAGTAATAAAGTCCATAGAGATGCAATCAAATACTAGAGTGGGGATAGGGAGTGGCTGAAGCAACCCACTTGGATTGAGAGTGGAGATCTTCATCTGTTGGCAAACTTGGCAAGTAGTGACAAAGAGCTTAACATCCTTGCGCATAGATTGCCAGAAAAAATTAGAACTGAGACGATGAAGTGTATGCGTGACACCAGTATGACCGCCCATAGGGGAGGAATGAAACTCATGAAGAAGCTGCAATTTTAAAGGGGAATTCGCAGGTAAAACTAAGCGATCATGGAAAAAGAGCAAGCCATTACGAAATGAAAAACCTGGTAAACAAAGTGGATTATGGAGGAGTTTTTGCTGTATGGCCAGTAACTCAGGATGAACCAAATTAGCAGCGCGAAGATCAGCTACAAGATCGAATTCCAGTCTTGAAATAGCCAAAAACTGAGACATAGGGACCCTGGATAAAGCATCAGCTGCACTATTCAACTTCCCTGGCCGATAAACAATGTCAAAGTCATAGCCAATCAACTTTTCAAGCCACTTTTGCTGGTCTGGGGTCTGAATGACCTGAGCAGTCAAGTTTTTGAGTGGTTGCTGGTCTGTAACTATTGTAAATTTCTTCCCCAAGAGATATTGACGCCATTTAGCAACTGCTTGAGTGATCGCAAAAATTTCGCGTTGATAAGTGGAGGCTTGCTGCATTTTCGGGCTCAATTGTTGACTAAAGTACGCAATAGGGTGTTTGGCTTGGGAGAGCACCGCACCAATCCCTTTTCCCGACGCATCAGTCTCAATGGTGAAAGGCTGAGAGAAGTCAGGCAGTGCTAATATTGGGGCACTGCTCAAGGCCTGCTTCAATTGGGCAAAAGCATCAGCTGAGGAAGCAGTCCAGTGGAAATTGTCTTTGCACAATAAGTCAGTTAAAGGGCCCGCAATGGAAGCGAAATGGCGAATAAATCGTCGATAGTACCCGGCCAGTCCCAAAAAACCCCTGATGTCCTTAACCGAACGAGGCACCGGCCAATTCTGAATGGCAACAATTTGTCCGAGTCCACCAAAACCCCTTGCTGCGAAATTACATGGCCTAAGTAGCCGACTGATTCGCGGCAAAATACACACTTGGACTTCTTCGCAACCAGATGATGGTGTCTCAAGGCAGTTAAAACCAATTGAAGATGTTGCAAGTGTGAGTCCCAAGTTGGACTATAGATAAGAATGTCATAAAAAAAAACAAGAACGAACTTACGTAGGTAAGGGCAAAACACATCAGTCATTAGGCTCTGAAATGTGGAAGGAGCGTTGGTTAGGCCGAAGGGCATTACGAGAAATTCATAATGACCATCGTGAGTACGAAACGCTGTTTTGCCCTCATCGCCCTTGCGGATCCGAACTTGGTGGTAGCCCGCCAACAAGTCCAGCTTAGTAAAATATCGTGCCCCAAAGAGTTCATCAAACAATTCATCGATCGAAGGAATAGGGAAATGATCCTTAACAGTAATGGCATTCAAGGCGCGGTAGTCGACACAAAATCGCCAAGTGCCATCCTTTTTGCGAACCAACAAAACATGTGAAGAGAAAGGACTGGTGCTCGGTTGAATTATCCCATCCTGTAGCATCTCAGAAACGAGTGTTTCCATGGCTTGTTTCTGAAAATGTGGGTACCAGTAAGGTTTGACATTAACCGGATTGCTATTGGATAAGAGATAAATGGAATGATCACAGGCACGAGGGGGAGGTAACCCTTGCGGCTTAGTGAAAACATCAACAAAACGAGTTAAAATCTCAGTAACCTCAACACAAGGAGCTGCGTCATCAATGTGGTGCTGAACCAAGTCTAACCGGAAGCACTCGGCAATGGCATTGATTCGGTGCAAACGGCGAAGGCCGTTAAATTGAATTTGTTGAGCTGGATGCGATGTATCCCCCTTCCACTGAATCCTCTGCCCATCATAATCGAACTCAAAAATCGACGCTCGATAATCAGTCACAACCGGTCCAAGAGTGGATAACCAATCGACACCCAACACCATATCCCAGCCTTGAATCGGTAAGACAAAAAAATCGATCTTAATTTCCTAACCCTGAATAATCAGTGGAACTTGAGAAACCATACCCGTACATAGTAAACGCTTCCCACTACCCACTAATACAGAGAAATGTGGAGTGGCAGTGATAGCCTTAGTTCTTCGAAATGCTGAAGTTCTATATGATGCCATGCTAAGTTGATATGACTACTCTAACATGTTGCTTCCGTGGGGTATGTGCTCAGATATTCTCTGGAATGTCGGTATATGCTCTATAGAAGTGGGATGTTACAAAATCGGCACTTCCAGCTAGGACCAACCCATTATTCCAAAAATCTAATTTCCATGGTTTGAACATATTTGTGTGGAGGGATAAGTGTGAATTACATCGTGTTTTAGGGCTTAGTTTGATACGTATTTAATTGTTAATTCAATCGTTTAGTATGTGTTTAGGTTAGAATTGTGTTAGTTTGCTAATTATTTATGTTTTAAGTGTTTTATGAGTTAGTAAAAGTATTTGAGCTTAATTTTTATGTTTTTTAGGTACCTTGATGTGTTTGTTAGTGTTTCAGGGTCAATATCAAAGAACAAAGAAGTTTCGGAGACACTAGGGCCGAAACAACGATCCACAATTATGGCACAACATACCATGATGGTGACAAAAGCATTGAAGTCAGCCCACGATAGTGACAGAAGCCTAGGATATGGCCCACGATGGTGGCCTGCTTGCCACAATCGTGACAGAAGGCTTGGATGGCCACGATCGTAAGCCTACGTTGGGCAAATGCATAGACAAAGTATTTAAAGAATAAGACAAAGAAGAGGAGGGAGCTTTTGCATCAGCCACTTTTGAGAGAAACCCTAGAGAGAATTTTTGAGGGATTAAGAAAGAGAAGAAGGAAGAGAGAAGTGGAGAAGAAGCCCACATTGACGTACTTCCCGGATCACGAGTTTCCTAACGTTGCTGCCTCCCATCATCATTCAAGATCGTATTTCCTATTATTTTTCATTTTATTATTGTATAGAATTGGGAATAGCAGTTTGATGATAGGAATTGTGAATACTGAGATGTTCTAAACTCACCTTTGAGTTTTTATCTTTGATTTAACGAAATCTGATTGTTTTTATGTTTATTGGATTTATTGTGATTGATTTATGTGATTGCATAATTCGATAATAAATTGGGAGGGTGAATCGAATGAAAAATAATTAAATTGAGCTAACGAGAGTTAGGTGATTTAATAAGAACGAGAAATTAATCAAATCGATAATTCTGTGAAGATAGATCTCACATAGGTTCCCAAAAGTTTATTGGACAACTTCAGATCTAATTAAGGTTTTGGATAGGTTGTTAATTAAGAAATTGCAATTTTCTATAATCTAAATAGGGTTTATAATTTAGGAGTAATGGTTATAACTCGAGAGAGAGTAGTCAACCCTAAGATCGTCTAGAACCAATAATCCGGTAAGTCATAATAGATTATGTCAGCGTTAAAGATAGGTAAAATTTCCCTTTCTCTCAATTGATAGTTCCTTTAGGTTAATTCTTGAGTGTGTTGCAATAGCTAAACAGTTAATATTTTCGTAATTGATTCTTGGATTGAATTGAATTCTTGTTTTAGTTTTGCTATCTTTTAAATTTCTGCGAATTGTGTTGGCCTTAGAGTTTGGACTAGATTATCCCTCGTCATGGGATTGACACCTTAGGTACTATGCGAATGACCCATGCACTTGCGAATTATCGAGGTTAATCACTAGAACTTACACACATCAAAAAACCAGGATCAAGTTTTTGGCACCGTTGTCTGGGACGCGATTAGTTTAATTCTTTATTCTAAGGCTTTTTCACTATCTTTTGTTTTTAAAAAAAAGAAGTTTAAGGCGTAAAGTAGAGACACAGCAAGACATCTTAAAGTGAGAATGAGACATCTGAAGAGCTAGATACCAAGAAGAAATGGAAAGAACAATGATGGAGGATAGATATTATAGGGAGTGAGGAACTTTTGCAAACTACAATGAGGCACAGTATAGTTAGGGAAGTAACGATCCTTACTGGAACATGTACACTCCTGGGTGACAGAACCATCCAAATTTTTATTGGTCCAACAATGCAAGTACTCACTTAGGATATCAAGACCTATCAGGATTTCAGCAAGATAAGTCTAGTTCATGGGATTCTAAATTGGACAAGATCCTGGATAAGTTCACGGATATGGAAGAGGGCCAGAAGAGATTAGAAGAGCAAATTGAGCAAGTAATGGAAAAATAATGCCTCGTCTATTCACAACTTAGTGAGACAGCTTTCTCGTGAATTTTATATGAAAAGTGTGGAAGACTCTCTAAGTAATATGGAAATATATCAACAAGAGCAATAGTAGGCTATAACACCTAAGAATGGGGGACAGCTAGAAGGACCAATGGAAAACCAAACTGAACCCCACCTTATTGAAGACCTAGAGACGAAGAAAGAGGATGAAGAAAAGAATGCCATCCCTCCCTATTACTCACCAATTTTTGATATACCATGTGTGAACATCGAAAAATGTTTGGTAGTTGTCCATGAAAAGAACCTTATCCTTTGGATTAATGATGACCAAGTGACATTCAACATGAATGATGTATTAAAGAATC
>JAOSBL010000001.1:407927-418023 GCA_027568915.1 Erythroxylum roraimae | reverse complement strand
TAAAATACCGGTTGAATACCAGTCAATATCCTGAACTTTGAAAAATAGAACTTTTCAACGAAATTTTTAAAAATTTTAAAAAATTATAATCGTACCTTGGAGAAAACGATACGAAATTGTGTTAAAAAATGCCAGTTGTTGATACCGACCGATTTTGCATGGTACCGATCAATATCGGTACCAACCGATACCGACCAATATCGTGAACTTTGAAAAATAGAAGGACTTTTTAACAAACTTTTTAAAAATTTTCAAAAATTACCTCCCTTTAGAAATACAGTGGGATTGAGCTTTGACTAAGTCCAAAACAACATTATTTTAATTCAACTAACTAAAATGATAATTCAAAGTCACTAAATCGTTAAATAAATTATTTAAAATATGTAATTTATAAATTATTATATAGATCTTATATTTTGTTCAATATCTTTCTCGGTTCTAAATGTTGTTGACAAACATTAAACAATAAAGTCAAGTTTTAATTAGGGCTAAAATAAGTCCAACAAGCTCAAGTTATTTCTAATTTTTTTCGATTTGATCCGTTAAAAATACAGTCCGAGTTTAACTTTATACATTTTGATCGATACTAAAATAACATTATTTTAATTTAATCGACCATTTGAGTCGACCTCACCTAGTCCCCTAAACCTACACTCAATCAATTCAGAGTTAGACCGAACCCAATTTACCGACCTTAATTCCAACCACACATATATACTTAGCGTCCATTCAAACCAAACTCTAATGGATGAAAAGTCTTACCACCTTATCATAATACACTATTATTTTTTTGAGGGGACATAATACACTATTTTAAACATGTTATAATAAAATCCATATATTATAGGCTTGACAATAGGGTCGGATGAGACTCGTGCCCACCCAAGCCTAAGAATCTATATTCAAGCTCGAGCCTAGCTCGCGCTTGAGATCGTCCACGATTTGATTAAGTTTAATTTTAAAAATTAAAAAATATTATTTTACTCAACATTATGTAATTTTATTTTAAAAAAAATTAAATTCAATCTGAAATAGGCTAAGTTAGGTTGAAATTCAATCAATTCTAACTTGTCCATTAACCTTTGGTCAGGCCGGATCACGTCGACAGACTTTGCCAACCCAATCAGAGAAGAACGCGTCACTAAATCTAAGAAGAAACGTTCAAAATCCACCGAAGTCCTTTGAAAGTTTGAACGCTTCTGTGCTTAGACCATAAGATTAGTCTGATGTGCAATAATTACGGAGCAATTATATGAAAATTTCATCTGATAGTGACAAAACTAATTAGGCATAGAAATAACCTTTTTTAAATAGAGATGATAAAATTAGTTCGGTCCCACTTAATTTAACATAAAATTAATTAGTTGACTTGGACTATTGAAACAAAATAATATCACTTTATTTATATTTATTAAAATAATCTCATTTTAACCACGACTCTTTAAAATTGCTTGTTTGACTCGAATCCGACCAATTTTCGATCAAGTTTAAATCACAAAAATAAAAAATCTAATGAATTATAGTTATTATTAATGTCAGGAATTTCACATCGGACAAGTACGAGAGTATTCAAGAATTTATAATAGTGTGCAAACCTCTTCCTCTTGAGCTAGCTTTTGGATGTGAGTTAGGCCTTTCTAACATAGCATCAGAGCCAGTTTGTCTCGATAGTTTGGAGCGGTGTCCAGTTATGTCCCTTTGCTCAATATATCTATTAGATGTCCAGTCCTACTCTGGACTGAGAGGGGTGTGTAAGGAATCTCATATCGGACAAGTATGAGGGCATTCAAGAATTTATAATAGTGTGCAAACCTCCCCCCTTTTGAGCTAGCTTTTGAGGATGAGTTAGGTCTTTCAAACAATTAAATTCAAAAGGTAAGTTCAACAATTTCCTTAAATAGTTAAATTTTCACTTGTTGCAAGATTTATAAAAATCTTTTTTAAAGTTGGATGGTTTAAATAGAGATATTGAATTAGTTCGATTTAACTCAATTTAGCTTAAAATTAACAGGTTAACTCGAATTTTTAATTTTAAGTTAAGATTGGATTGTTCGACTTGAATCTAACCAAATTTCAATCGACCTTAAGCTTCGAAAATTAAAACGACCCATTGTATCACTAAATTTAAAAGGTAATCTCAATTCCTAAAAAGTGACATTACACTTTGTATGATAATTTTTATATGAAAATATATACGTTTTATTTAAAAAAATTAATACAACTTTTATCCGATGTTTGTTTTGAATGGAAATGTTCTTAAATCCTAACCGTTGAAAACGATTATTATATATCATAATTACTATAGTTGAATTCAAGCATTGTTGTCAACTCGAAACGTGGTCAACGAAATAATATTTTTTAATATTTATTTAAACTTCCACGCAAATCCCTTGAAAACGAAACAAGGGACGTGATAAACGATCATGATTATGTGGAAGATAGATTAGGAAACTATAAATTTAAAAAGAGAATAATGTTTTAGTCAACATCTTTGGTAGTTTGATATTATAATTGTTATTTTCAATCTAATTTCATAGCATTATTATATATAATTCAAAATTTGTGATTATACAATTAAAAAATAATAATATGTTTAAATTTACATAAAAAATAATTATATATACAAACGAAATCTTATTCGATTCAAACTTTTTCAACCTTTTTTTTATTTTAAATTTGAATAGATTCCGACAAAATCATATCATTTTGATAAATTAATTAATGTTTTGAAAACCGGATAAGAAGTTAAACTAGAAAAACAAGATATTTAAAGTTTTAAAGAGTTAAATCGATATTAGAATATCATAAAACCGGTTAAAAATTAAATAAAGTTAAAGAATTTGAAATATAATTGAAGAAAATTATCATTACCATTGAAAATTTATAAAGTTTAATTAAAAACAAAATTGATAAATGAAAATTAATTAATTAATTATAGTTTTTAAAAACTAATTATTTTATGAAATCTGTTTGATTAATTAATAAACTAATCAATTTTTAACAAAAAAGATATTAAACTAAATCAAATCGAAAAGTTGAAAATCAAACCAAAAAATGATCGATTTAAAGTTTTCACTATTAAATCGATCGAATTGGTTTAGTTTTTAAAACATCATAATTAATTTTTAAATTATTAACCAATTGCTCAATTATTTAATAAAATGATGTTGATTTGTTCATTCTAAAGTTTGATTAATTTAAAATTGGGTTAATTATAAAAAATCTCAAACTTTGCTCAATTTTGTCATTATAGTCCAAATTTCAAAAAGTGATAATAAAGTACTCAAACTTTTAAAAGCTTTCAATTATAGCTCGAACTTTAAAAATAGCAATAAAATGCATAAATTTTCTATTTTTTCAAATTTAACTTGATGTTGGTATCGCGTGTTCTAAAAACTTTAACTATTAATATACATCAGTCAAAATTAACACAACAAATGAAGATTAATGAAACGATATCTTTTAGTCGCATAATTAAAATGACGTCGTTGTTTAAAAATAACCTAAATTAGATTATGCACCCTCGACAACATCACGCTTCGATTTTAGTTTTCCACTTTAATTTCAGTTTGTTCTTTCGAAGCCTTCACCCTTCGATTTTCAAATTACGCAGCTTTGACATCCTCGTTTTAAAGAAATAAAAAAAAACGAACTGAAAATAAAGAGCCATCAACAAACTTAATATAGATATTAACGTAAAATTAAAATTGAAAAAAATTGAAAATTTTATTGTCACTTTCTAAAATTCATGTTATAATTATAAAATTAGGTTTTTTTGTAATTAACCCTTTAAATTTAGTTTGTTGACTTTGGTCAGATTTAAATTATCAATCCGTCAATTACTGAAAAAAAAGGTTTTATTTTATTTAAGCCGATCTAAAATTTAATTAACTTATTTTTAATCTTTGAACTTCCGGTCGCCTTCGAGAACCTTACGAACGTAAGTTTGATAAGTTACTAAGAAATTTGCTTATTATAGTTAAATATTAAGACAGTATTTGCAACTTTAAATAAATTCATATGATGTCTTTTTCCTTGTCTGTAGCAGTTGAGTTTCAACAGTTTCCCTCCTCCAGTTTTATAGTCTTCCTCTCCTCCTTCGATTCTGTTTGTTTGTTGATTACTTCGAAACTCCCCCCCTCTCTCTCGCAGAGTCTTCGTCGACCCATCTTTCTCTGTCACGCTCCTTCACACAGTTCTGTTTCATTTGATCAGAGAGGGAACTAGAAACAATGTTTTGATCGAACATCGAACCCATTGGTGTATTTGAATTCTTCACCCACTTCGCCGGCGCCGACATGAGCGACTCTCGAAGCTCCTCCTCCTCTGTATCCTTCGACTCCGCCTTCGCCTCCATTGCCACAGCGGATCAGGTTTTCCTTTCTTCTGATGAAGGCTTTTTTTTTATGGTTTCACTCTGATATGTCCGGTTTTAGCAATACTTTGTGCGATCACTTAGTCTCTGAGTAGGTATTGGAATGCTGGAAGTTTTGTTTTGTTGCTAAGGCTTATAATAAATGTGATCCATTTTCTTGTCAATTTGTGAGATTTCATTGTTTCCTGTCCGATTGGCTATGGCTGCTTTTCTTTTTCGATTTCGCTTGACCATATCCTGATAATTGCGGTTTTTGGACTGTTTGTATCGTCTTGATCACGTGTAGTGTGGGAATTGTCAACTCTTAAAAGTTTCGTGATAATTTCGTGGTTTGATTAGGTGGTTTCAGTGACTTTGTGGTCCGTCCTTGTAATGATTTATGACTATTGAAATTAGTTGTTTGAGTGATGTATATCATTTTGGATACAGAATGCAGTGAGGAGCATAAGAAGTGGAAGTAGTAATCAAACTTTGGCGCCAGACTCACCCCGGAATTGTCATGATGTTTTCTGGCTAGGGATCTTTTTACTACATATGGTTGTATTAGGACTTTTTCTTACTGTTCTTGGAGCCAATAGATTTTACAAATCGGATAGATTTAATATTGATAGATTCACCAGTGGCTCAGAAGAGAGTAGTCGGGTGTTTACCGAAGATTATTGGCCAATGTATGCTGTTGCTGCTGGAGTTGGCGCCTTACTCGGATGGGCATCCTTGTTGTTGCTTGGTTCTCGCGCCAATCAGATGATGAAGATCTCTGTGCATATTTTGACCACTTATCTTGCTGTGGTTAGTGTCTTTTGTTTCTGGACTGAGCACTTCTTTTGGGGTGTAGTATTTGCAATCGGTGCGGCATTGCAGTTCTTGTATGTTATTTCTGTCATAGACAGGTATGATCTTCAAATGTAATATTTTGAGTTATTTGTATACATTTTCATTTTATTCTAAAAGGTTTCCGTATAGCTGACAACTCCAATTCAATTATAAGTTTGTTTAAGATGATTTCTAAACCAAAGAAGCATGATATACCAACAGATTGGACAGTTGGGTCTCAAATTTGTTAGTGTTGCTCATTGCTGTTTGTTGCTTTGCTCTCTCAATGACTAGCAAATTTGGCTGGATATTTTTCTTACATTCTAAACCCACTAGTCAAAATCATCTAGCCTTTAATTTGAGGTTGTAATAATATATAGGAATCTATAAAAGAATGGAGATAAATGAGTTACGTATTATTGATCTGATGGCCTTCCTTCGTTAACTGACATTTATTTGAGTCACTTATTAATTATCTTTTTCTTTATTAAGCTATTATGTTCCAAGCTTTGTTACCATGTTTCATCATCCCAAGTTACCATGTTTTATCTTTTTCAAACTTTACTCATTTTGCGGTTTCATGTTAAAACATTCTTAAAAACTGAGGTTCAGGAAATCTTTTATCTTTTTATTCTCAAGATGGAATGTTTAAACGATTGGATGATACTGTAAGAATGATATACTGTGTTCTTCGGAAAGTGGGGTCTAGGGAGGGGGAATTAAGTTATAAGTCTATCCTTCATGTTGTTGCAGTAAATTGCCAGTTTTGAGATCAAGATCTGCTTTATGACAGTCATAGGTGTACATTTTTTTCTGATTACCTTGATCAGTTTTTGTTTTCATTTACTGCAAATTTAGAGATAACAAGTTAATGTCCACAGCTAGAGAATTAGTCCCACCTCTCATTACTGCTTTACTGTTGTTTCGCTTTTTAGCTTCAATACTCCAGATCAATTTTAATTAATTTCCTCTAGGCAAGCCCATTACTAGGAGGTTATAGTGTTGGAACTTGTATTTTTTAATGCATGCTAAAATTTGTTTGCATAAACCAAACCGTAACAATTGTATGATTTTGTTCCAGAAACCCATGTGACTATTGTTCTGAGGGCTAAATTTTGCAGAAACCAGATATAATCTGGAAACAAAGTGAAAAAGCCTACTCAATATGTCTATCAAAGCTTAGTTTTATGCTTTTCAATTGGGTTTCAGATTATGTCATGTGTTTTTATTAGAAGTGAAAGAAAATGTGATTCTTTTAAGTGTGTGAAATTTTATAACATGCACATCTTTACCAGTGGCAGTAGTGGAAATTTTAAGATTTTTTTTCAAAAGATTTAATATTTTGACAGAACGAGATTCTTTCATTTTGAAATCCTAGCTCTTTCATTCATTCGTCGGAAAGAGGGAATTTGGTCAAATTTGAGCAATTGAGACATCCGGAAACAATTTTTTTTATTCATTAGTATACTCTTTCTTAGGCTAGTTCTGTATTCTTTCTAAATTAACGTGTCTATACTGCTCTTATCCTTCTCTTTATCATGGTGAGTTCACTATAGGTTTCAATGACGAGAACTATCTTTGTAGTTGATGACCTTTGGTTGAAATGATGAAGACAATTTTGCTAGTCAAAAAAGTGAGGTCACTCATTTGTTGTTCTTTTACAGACTCCCATTTACCATGTTGGTGCTTCAAAAGGCTGTTAAGATGGTATGCAGTCTTCCTGAAGTTATGCGAGTTGCATATGCATTCATGATAGTCATGCTTTTCTGGATGGCAATATGGTCTTTTGGAGCAGCTGGTGTTGTTGCCTCAAGCATGGGTGATGGTGGCCGCTGGTGGGTTCTTGTGGTGAGCTGGCAAGTTTTGTTCTTCATTATGTCTTCCTTCTCTGGGATGAGAACTTAAACCAAGTTCTTGAAAAAAGTCCCTTACATAATGTGTAATATCATTTATGATGCTATCAACTGTACACTTAGGTTCTCTCAGTGAGCTTATTTTGGACTGGAGCTGTCCTCTGTAATACTGTACATGTTATAGTCTCGGGATTGGTGTGCCTTGTTCTTGTTCGTGGTGGTCAAGAAGCAACATCAATGCCTCCCAACTCATTGGTGAAGTCTTTTAGATATGCTTTGACTACATCTTTTGGCAGCATTTGCTATGGATCACTCTTCACTGCTGCAATTAGGACAATGCGGTGGGAGGTAGGCATGTCAACAATCACTTTCTTTAAATATTTTGCTAGCTTTTTTCCAACCTTGATTTTGTTTCTCTTTTCCTCAATTTTTTTAACTTCAAAGTATAATTTAGATCAGGGGATTGAGGTCAAAGATAGGCAGAAATGAGTGCTTGCTTTGCTGTGTTGATTTCTTGTTTCATCTTGTGGAGACTCTTGTCCGGTTTTTCAACAAGTATGCCTATGTCCAGGTAAATTTCTATATCTATCTCTTATACTAGTTTTCTTATGGTGGATTGCTATATCTCATCTATGGTAACCTTGTGGCCTGATAATGGGAAAGATGGATGTTAGAGAAATACAATGGTGTAAGCTTGTTGGCTTTAAATGTCTTGATCTGGCTATCTTTGGGTTTGTGATTAAGTTTGCTTCTCTGTTGATTTTAGTGGAATCAAATGATTTGACATCATCTAACCAAGTTGATGAATCAGCTGCATCAACTTTCAAGTTTTGTGAAATAATGTAGTATACAATTGCTTGCTATGTTCCCTCCAGATAGCTGTTTATGGCAAAAGTTTTAATCGTTCTGCAAGGGATGCATGGGAGTTATTTCAGTCAACTGGAGTTGAAGCACTAGTCGCATATGATTGTTCAGGTGCTGTTCTGCTGATGGTGACACTTTTGGGCGGGCTCATCAGTGGAACTTGTGCCGGTGTTTGGGCTCATATCAAATGGAATGACAGGTTCCTTATGGTGGGATCCACTGCAATGTTGATGGGGATGATCTTGGTAAGCTAATTTCTTTGGTTGATGTTTATGTTTGTGCATGATGGCCAGTTCTGGCATTGGAAAACGACTTTAAAATGCGTTTTTTCTTCCTTCTCGGTCCAGTTTCCTTTGAGGCACTCAAATGATTTGTAGCTCAGAGTTTCTTTTACTTTCTGATGTTTTAAAGGGATGAATTGAAATCATCCACAATATTTCCTTCTCCATTGTCCCGACGGAGGACAATTGTTAAAGCATTCTCGTTTCTTCAAGTCTTCATATTTGATGTCCTTGCCAGTGTATCCATAATTGAATGATGATAGTCGTCTGCCAACAATAAAACCAGCCATACTATTCCCCTGAAGATACTAAAAGTCAACATCCTATGGAATGATCCGATCTGAACTGTGATCCACACTCTCGTCTTTCCATCTATTCACCATTCCTACTCATGTTTTAGTGCAACCATCAGAAGCATGCCAGATTATCATTTTCATAAGGTAGTAGTAAAAGCAGAGATGTTAATTTGCTAACAGGTTGGCCTGGCAATGGCTGTGGTTGAGAGTGCTGTGACATCAATATACATCTGTTACGCAGAAGACCCCATGTTAATTCGTAGATGGGATGCAGAATTCTTCAACCAGTTGTCCGAGACACTTCATCAGCGTCTTCAACACCGGAGTGCTCGAGCAAGGGAAGTACTCGCTCACAATCGTGTTGATGTACACATACGAGAAACTATCCCAATTTGACAAACTCCATTTTCAGAACATCCTCATTGTAGGTTTCCCCACTGTTATTTTGTTTAACCAAGTTCCCAGATCATCTTTTGTTGTATTAGTTTGGAATGTCTTTTGATATTTTCTCTACATAGGATTGAAAATATAGGTTCTGTGTCTATTCTTAAATTCATCTAAAGCTAATTAGTCTGAAAAAAAAAATCTTGTAGAGACATTTTGAATCGCTGGGAAGTGCTTATAGCTTGAAATTTTGGAATATAATTAGTTCATTGAATGACATAGTTGCATCTGTTCTACAGCTTCTTCACAGAAAATGTTGTTGGATAATAAATTGTATTGCAAACCCTTTTGTTGGCTTTTCTGATTGTGGAGTCACAATACGACGTCGTTTTGTCAAATTGGCTCGGGTTCGGGTTAGAACCCTATTTATAACGTAACTGCAGTGGCTATATCCTTAAGACAATGCAAGAAAGTTTCATTAAATTAGGTTAAAAAAAGAAGGGAGAATGAGGTCTAATTAAAAGATGTGAGAAAAAGGTTGAAAATATAGCTTTTTTTGGCTTTTTTTAAAAAAAATTTATTAGTTTAAATTGCTTAAGAAATATTTTGTCATTAAGATCAAAAACATTATTATATTTATATTAATTTATTAAAATTAACTATAGAATAGTCTACTTGGTCATGTAATAATTCTTACTAAAATATAAATTGAAAGAGATTATTGTTTAAGTTTTAAATTGTAAAAAATGTATTTCTAATTTAAAATAATAAATATTTTTAAAATAACATAAAATAAAAATAAGAGATTATATTCTTATTTCGCTATAATATAATTTGATTTAAATTAATAAATTAAAATTAACTAGCAATTAATACCTCAGTTATATTAGTCAAGATACAAGTCTTTCCTCGACAGGTATAAACTCTCAAGATTTATTTTTTTGGATTCTAAGCTAATTAATTCTCTCTGTTTAACTTATAATTCAAACATAATCATAGATTTGATACTTTCTAATGTACGAGATCTTTATACAAAGGCAAGTACAAATCATACGAATTTACAAATAATCCAAATTGTCTAAATCGAAAGTTGTTCAAAACATACTTACCTATAGACAATGTTTTAAAAATCGGACCGGATATCGAATCGGTTGAAGGAAAGGTTTAAGGTTTAGAGGTTCAACCGGTAGTGAACCGCTATCAAACCGGAATATAATAAATAAGATGAAA
>JAOSBL010000001.1:389988-403001 GCA_027568915.1 Erythroxylum roraimae | reverse complement strand
TTATATTATAAAAACATTGTTATTAAATTATTATTTGTTTATATATAATAATTTAAGATAATTAAACTACACCAAAAGAACCATTAAATAATCAAATATTATTAAAAAGATAAAATAAATTTATAAATATTAAATAATCAACTTTAAAGCATGATTGATTAAACCCAAATACTACATTAAACAAACATATATATGCATGCGTTAACTTTAAGAAAGGGTTTGGTTGGATTTTACTACATTTCATTTTAGCTGATAGACGAAAATGTTCATATATTACAGCGTTTTCGTTTTCAGCTGGTTAGCTTTAATAAGCTTATTAAAAAGCTGTTTTCCAAACGTTGTTATTAGCTATTTGAAAAGTCAAACAGCTAATTCAGCTGATTGGTTAGTATCTAAACGAGTCCTAAGTCTAACTATGGTGAAGGTTCATACGCGTAGGGGCTGCGAGTGCCTTAACACTACTCCTAACACTGGTTTCCTTGATATACCAAGACGTTTGTATTATCATATATTCTGATATTGGAAACTGAAGTTCTCTTGATGATTCGTTTTGGGTTAAGTACATTCTATTGCAAGTTGATGACTTGATCTTAACCAAGAATAAAAGAAAAGAAAAAAGAGAGTGAAATGGATCTTCTAAGAAATGTATTGGGAAACTAAAATCCCAAGTCAGAATGCAATAATCATAAAAAGAGAATCCCTTCTGGTGCTGACACTCTTTTTCTTTCTGCTGATACGCTATCTTCTCTCACCAAAGATCATAACAAGATTTTCTTTGGCCTCTTGCTCTGTATCGCACGTTTTTCTCCAACTTCAGACTCCATTTTTACGAGACATCATCAAGCTTTTCTCTTTTTTTATTTTTCTGCAAAGCTTCAAAGAAGCCACCATTCCTCATCCTGAAATGTATTATCACCCTGCTTCTTTCTTCATCAGGTACTGCTTGTTCATCTCTACTTCTGTGGATCTTTTCTGGGTTGTTTTTGCTTGTGATTTAGCTTTGCTGGTGGGTTCTCGAGAAAAAGTTTGTATGTGTTGTGTGTAGAAGAAGAAAAATGTTTGCTTTTCTCTCATTGCTTCACCTTCTTGCTCTGTTTTCTGGTAGTACAGAGGAGAAGATGATTGTAGAAACCCGACGCGTTTTACGGATCTTGGAGAGCTTCTTGATCAATCTGCTTCAACTTTCCATCACGAAGAAGATGCTGTTAATTTAAATCCAAGTATCATCTCTCTGTCCCCATATTTTGCTATATATTCCTATACTTCGCTGACTACTACAGGTTTTAATCAATGTATAGGCTCCATGTTCAGTTTAAAATCCAGAAATGTCTCTGTTATGTCCAGCAACTTACACTACGCTACTGTCTTGAACACGGTAGCTTCATCTAAACTCTCTCCTCTTATAATGCTGTGTTGTGGGTCTTATGATTAATGTAATTTCATTTATGAGTTTCATTTGTTAGAGTATTGGGTCCTCAGAGATGGGAACTACTGGGAATGAGTGTTTGGACACTGGACAATACATCTACCACAATGTGACAGGAGTTGGTATCTCACACAGCCAACACACTGACACTTCAACAGATATTGACATTGATGAGAAGAACCAGGTTTGTGTTTTTCTTTTTTGTATTCTTAATGTCTTTTACTCCTCTGTAAATGTCTGATTAGTGATTTGATTCTTGAAACTTAGGTTCATGGAGTTCAGGGTGGTACAGTAATGGTGGTTAACTCTCAGGATCAGTCCAAGACAAAAGAGGATGATCAAAAGGTATTTGACAAAATGCTTGTTTTTTTAAAACTGTGAGCAGAGACAATTAGAGTTTATGTTCTAATACGTATTAGATTGTATCTCTTTTACAGATTCTGAGAAGGCTGGCACAGAATCGAGAAGCAGCCAGAAAAAGTCGACTGAGGAAGAAAGTAATGGTTCTCTCTAGCTTCTGTGACAATAACCCTTTGTGTCAAATGAATAACTTTGACCACTTAGCACTTGATTTGCCAATTTCTGAAGTGTTTCAATATGACCATTTTTGGTGTTTTTTTGGTTTCTGATCAAAATTTGGTATGGTTGAGTTGGTATTAATGGATGTTTTAAGTTAATACATTTGGATCATTTATAGGTTTTGGTTTTGGATAGGCATATGTGCAGCAGCTCGAGAAAAGTCGGCTCAAGCTTACACAATTAGAGCAAGAACTCCAACGAGCTCGCCAACAGGTATATATATGTCCGAAATTTACTGAGTAATATCACATTTAAAAGAAACGTAAAGATAAAGTGAGTTATATATAAAAATATGATACTTTAGTTGTATACAGTCTCACTTAGACTCGTTCTAATTTCTTCCTGAGCTTTCTCAAAACCCTTGGTTAATATGAGGCCATTTTTCTTTATTCACGGATTTGTAATTTTTCACTGCAGGGAGTCTTCATTGCCAGTGGTTATTCAGGGGATCATGGCCATTCAATAGTTGGTAATGGTAACGGGACACAGTTTGTTATATTAGCTTTGGGTCTTAAGGTCTTAAAACATAGTCCAAGGACAAATGAGAATGCCTGTAATTGAAGAATGATTTTGAGGATACTGTATTCTGGGGTTCTGGAGTTAAACATGAATGATATACTTTCAGGAGCCTTAGCATTTGATACGGACTATGCTCGGTGGCTGGATGAACATCATCGGCTAATTTGTGACCTTAGATCTGCCGTCAATTCTCATGTCAATGACAATGAATTACGTGTTCTTGTCGACGGCGTAATGGCACATTACAATGAAGTGTTTCGGCTAAAGAGCGTTGGTGCAAAGGCTGATGTTTTTCACATCCTTTCAGGCATGTGGAAGACACCTGCAGAGAGGTGTTTCATGTGGTTGGGTGGATTTCGGTCTTCAGAAATTCTGAAGGTGATTGACTGTTCAATGTTTTCTTGAATTTCCAAACCTGTTTTAGTTGATTTACTTTTTAAGTTTTTCCATAAATTCAGCTACTGGGAAGCCATCTTGAACCCCTAACAGATCAACAATTGATGGGCATATGCAATCTGCAGCAGTCATCCCAACAAGCTGAAGATGCCTTATCTCAAGGAATGGAAGCCTTGCAACAGTCACTTGTAGATACACTTTCATCTGCATCTCTAGGCCCTGAAGGCTCAGGGAACGTTTCTGAGTACATTGGCCAAATGGCGATTGCAATCGGGAAATTAGCGACACTGGAGAACTTCCTTCATCAAGTAAACATTTTATTGACCAAAGAAACTGGATTTTGATTATTCATGGTTTCTGTAGAGAAATGGCTTGGATAAACCTGTAATCTGTCATTTGATCTTTCAGGCTGATCTCTTACGGCAGCAAACTTTGCAACAAATGCTTCGAGTTTTGACTACTCGACAGGTGGCTCGAGCATTTCTCGTCATTGATGATTATAAATCGCGTCTCCGGGCACTCAGTTCTTTATGGCTGGCACGCCCCAGAGACTGATGCATAGCATCTCCAATCAGTTCTTCTGTAGGATGTTATATATTATAAATCACAAGAATTAGAGAAAATTCTCTGCTTCCTATGGTATCCAACAATGTGAAGCATCAGAAGAAGTAGAAAATTTTCCATGTCATCAACCTTGTCTGGCATCTCTGCTATTCCAAAACATCAGCTATTTACATTGGATAGGTGTAAGACAAGAAAAACATGAATTATGAGAGACAGAAGTTGGTCTTAGCATGCCTTGATAAGTGTACGTTTCATTAAAAAGTCAATTTAGCTTTTTCAGAAGATATCCAGTTAAATAAGAACTGTTTTGCCGATGCAATTACGGTTGAATTCTGATACAATGATCACGAGCAAGAGAACAATGCTCGAGCAACTCAGGGTACATCCAAATAGTCAATCCCAAGCAAGTGAACCAGCTCTGATAGATCGTCCAATAGATATCATGTGATATTCACCTTTCGAATCAGATAGGAATTTTGATCTAAATTTTGTGAAAGGTATGTCTATCTAAAACTTGGATCTTTCAAATCAAAGGGTGTGGATTATGTTATCTTGAGACAATAGACACATAATTTTGCAGGTGAACATAAACAGAGATACCGGATGACAGATTAAAATTGCAATCATTACAAGTCAAATATGATAAATATCATGCTCACATATTGATCCATAACAGTTTGAGAATCTATTTCAGATAGGAAAAGTAGACACTAGTATAGGATTTCATTAACTTGTAACAAAGATTGAGGGTTTAATTCATGTCATCAAGCACCAGTATACAAAGAAGAAGATTAAATAGTCAAAAACCATCCCTCCAAATAAAATTCCGGGAAAGAGAGACAAAACGTACTAAAATCTTAAAGTTTGTCATTAGAAGCAACAATCACAATCAAAAGGGCAAAGTGAGGTACCACCAGCGTTACCATTATTTATACCCAATTCCTCTTCTGTGTATATGGTGAACCCATCTTCTGTTTTCCTTCGAGATTTAGCTGGTGGATCAGCAAAATTTCCTTCCGTCTCTTCTCTACTCTTCTTCTGCTTCTTCTTCAATGATTTTGGATCCTCAGCAACAGTTTTATTGGGCTGTTGATCAGGGTTCTTCCTCTTCTTTCCAGAGAAAATTGTATCAATTTCATTGCTAGGTTTCTTCGAAGCAGAAGAGGCTTTAGCCTTTTTTGAACCAGAGGAGGTTTCTTCAAGTTGTATGTCTGTATTCTTCTTTGAAGAACTTCTTTTAGGCATCTTGAATCAAGCCTAAAAATGTTCAATATAGATGAATTTAATAAAAGCACCAAACCAACAGTTACAGAATGCCAAGAACTGAAGATTCACTACTGGTACATAGACATAATGGAATTTGAATTAACACAAGAATAACAAATTTTCCAATCTTACCAGCTACCCCAAAACAAAGTGTTTACATGGTCGATTCTAATGGTTCCCAAATCTCTTTTGACTTGTTCGGGTATTTACAAACAGAAACAGAGAAAAAAGTCAAAATATCATTATGGTTACTCTCCATTTCTCCTACTAATTTCCATCATCAAGCCCAATTCAAACTGAGAACTCGTGGAGTCATGGGTGTTAGATGAGTTTTCTTATAAAGCCAAACTTTAAAGAAGACATTAATGATGTAATCTACTCAGTGGAATTCTAGGATTTAAGAAGAGACTAACCGTTAAAAGAACATACAAACACAATTACTGAACAGTCAGATAATCTCTGCTCATGCTACGAATCAGAACCCAAATAACAAAACCCAACTACAAACTTTCAATTGGTTCACCATTAATCACTTACCCCGCGTTCTTCTTCTTCTTCAACCAGGAAAGTTTCGAACTTTTTTTAAAAAAAAACTCTCCTTGTGTTCTTCTTCTTCTTCATCTTCATCTTCTTACCTCGGCACTTATTACCAATCAACTTACAAACTACGTCGTTTTAACACTCCTCATTCTCATTCCTTTCTTAATGTTAATCTTACTCCAATCCCCAATTATATATTTTACTTTAGTCACTCAAGAATACTTTCTTTTGATAAATTCTAAATTAATATAAATTAAATTATTAATTTTAAGTTGGATTGAATGGATATTCAAAGAAGTAGTGAAGTAGAAAAGTGCCATTTTCACTTTGCAATTGGTATCACAAAACTTAAAAAGAGTTAGCATTGTTATAAAAGCCCAATGCTTTCATGTTTATATATATATATGATTCCTTTTATACACAGTATAGTATACTTTACAATGATCCCTTGTAATGGCATTTGTTGTTGCGATCAAATCTCTACCATATGTGTCTGTACTTGTCTCCGTCCATAGCTTATTCGTCCTGCAAAACAAGTTGGTTGCTTGAGCTTCTGAGAAATTCCATCTTCTGAGCACTTACCACGTCTTCTACTACTACTTCTGGTTTTGACGATTTGAGGGATGAACACACCAGTTCCTTTCCCAGTCCTTCTCCAGGTTTTCACTAACCAGGTTGGTGCTGAATTCTTGATCTCCATATCCCACAGACTGAAGTAACTTCCACCAGGTTGTGATATTCCAGGAAAACTTCTGTTCAAACCTGAGGAAACACTCTTCCAGGATTGTCTTGTTTCAGAAATATCTTCATCTATTAATAGCAAAACCTGTCTTTTAAGCTCCGCATAAAACATATCATCGTCGATCCTGGTAAAATCCTGATCAGAGTCTGTGTTTTGATCATGTGGTTGTGTACTCTTACTGCACAGGAAGTCCATGGCTTGGCTAGGTAGGTGTGGTTTGTGTTCTGAGAAGGGTCGTACTGATATATAAACCAAGAACTTGGAAAAAGACGTCTTTTGGTTTTCATTATCTTAATGTGTAAGAGTTCTTGGTTTGAGGTCAAAGGGGGATGCTAGTGGAGATCATGGTTTGGTTAAATGTCTCCAAATGGACGCCAGGTTCCTGAATTTGTACGTTATTGGACTCCTGAACCGTTATCTCCAATTTGATTTAAGGTTAATTATGCCAAATCTTCTAATGTACTGTTTGGTAGAGTAGAATAGCTATTGTATTAGTGATGTATTCCTTACGAAAAGTTATTTCAATGTTCAGTTAAAAAATAACATACGGAATAACTAATTTCAAGTTTACTTATTTCTGCATTTTGATAAATAGTTAAAGATATCTCTTTTAGGAAATAGGTAAAGATAATCTTTCTCCTTTATTATTATTATTATTATCAATAACGGAGTCAGGAATTTAAGATAGAAGACTCAAATATTTAAGTTTTTGAATCTTGAGAGATCCAGTACATTACTGGACTCCAAATAACTCTGTCCTTATGTGTATGTGTATATATAATTCGAAATAGATAAAGACAACATTTTTCTTTTATCATCATCATTATTATTATTATTATTATTGTTGTTATTATTATTATTAATTTTATTATTATTACTAGTAAATATGTATATATCTTTAAGAAATTTAAAAATAAAATAAAATTCTTGAAAAAAAACTTACTCTTAAACTTTAGCTAAAAAATGATATGAACTAATTAAATGTATGATAATCTAACTTAGTTCTTAAATCCAAATCGAACTAATTAAATTCAACTTAAATTAATTATTAATTCGAGTCATGTGTAATTAGTTTGATTCGAGTTTAAAAGTTGGTCAAAAAAACAACAATTGATTAGTTTATTTATGATGTTCATGCTACAGCGTTTCATTGTTATTTTTAAAATAAAATGGTCACTAATAATTACTAAATAACCAAAAATAACAGATTAAAATTTTTAAAAAAGATGTGAAATGTTATTAACTCAAGTTAAAGGAGTTGAACCATATGAGTTAAGCATCTAATGGATATAGATGCGAGGAGCCATAGTAGACTAAGGATTTGGATTGATGCTACATGTCGTCTAGCTTAGAAGCAATGTTTAGACAAAACAACCAAAAATTAATTTCCCATATCACCAAAATAAAACAATTAACTAGTCAAATTCTCAGCCTGCAACCTTCTAAACTCTTAGTTTTTTTTTTCCAATTTTTAATGAGGATTATTAGAATTATCATAGTCATTGTTAATGAGTGTCTAAATTAAAAAAAAAGTAAAAGATATAGACATTTTATTAAGGTAGTAATAAAATGCTCAAATTTTTATCTTTTTTTAATTCTAGCCAGACGTTAATATTTCTATTAAGTTTACTGACGTAACTTGCCATATGTTTCAAAAACCTTAACTATCAATACACGTCAGCTAAAATTAACACAACAAATGAAGATTAGTGAAATGATTTCTTTGTTTAAAAATGACCTAAATTATATTACGTAGTTCCGATGATATTACGTTTTGATTTCAATTTGTTCTCTCGACACTCTCATCATTCAATTTTTAAATTACATAGGCCCGACACCCTCACACTAAGGGTATCAAGAGAACAAACTAAAAACAATGAGCTTACTGGTACAGTATGCTGTAATGTGAGAGTAGTTTGGGGCATAAAAAAAACAAACAGAAAATAAAGGGCTGAGGGTATCTGGAGAGCAACAGATAAAGTCGGGCTAGAATTGAAGAAAATTAAAAGTTTGAGCATTTTATTGTCACTTTTTAAAGTTCAGGCTAGAATTAAAAAAATTAAAAGTTTAAGCATTTTATTGCTAACTTTTTAAAGTTCAGGCTATAATTGAAAATTTGACAAAAGTTTGAGCTTTTTTTTTAGTAATTAGCTCTTAAAAAATCGAACCAATTCGACTGCTTTAACCATAACAATCCTAAATTGTCCAATTTTTTAGGTTATTTTTTAACTTTCTAGTTCAATTTACTTTAATAACTCTTGTTGTTAAAAACCGATCAATTTATTAATTAATCATTTAATTTTTATAAATTAACAAGTTCTTATAAACCAAAATAAATCAATTAAATTGCATTTGATAATTTTAATTTTCAATTAAACTTCAAATTATTAAATAAGTAAAGACAACTCCTTTCAATTATATTTCAAATTCTTTAATCTTATTTAATCTTTAATCAAATTTTATGACTATTTAATATTACTGATAAAACTTTTTAAATCTTAAATATCTCATCTTACCGGTTTAACTTTCGTCCTATTTTTTAAAACATCGCTTTAACTTTTGAACAAAAGATACGCAAGGAGGCAATATATCCTACAAGTTTTCCTTGTAGTCTTCATTAGTATCATTTATTTAGAGATTGTGGAGTTTCTAAAGTATACATTAAACACTAAATTTTTAACCAGTTATTTATTTATTGATAAAATAAATATTTATTCATCATTCTTTCTAAAGCTTTAAACTGTATATTTCAGATTATATTTCCATTCAGACTATTATGATAATTACAAATGATTAAAGTTGTAGTAACAGAGCAAAGCTAACAAAAATTAAGATTGCCTAATTGAATGATATGAAATATCCGATAAATCTCAGGTTGATGTCCATCTATTAATTACGTTAGTTCTAACGTTTTAAACTGAATTGTTAAAATTTTAAAAGATTAGTTACTCAATTAAAATTTTTAAAAATTTCAACACTGAATTGAAAAAATCTCAAATTGTTGAGCACTTTAGAATTAATTATCTATATTATTTTTATTATATTATGAAATTTACAAGTCATAAACTATCACCACCTATGAGTCATGCAACATTCTTCATTTGCTATATGCCCATTTTATTTATGGAAAAGGTGTCACAAACACAAACATTGACTAATGATGTCCAAGATAGTTTGATGTTTCCAATGATTGCTTGTCCTCTGTTTGCTTCCTTCTCCTATTTTTGTTCTTCTTTCCTGCCAAGTAAACGGGATCAGATTATTTGTTCTATTTTTATTATTCCGACTCTGTTCTAACTCATCTCATCTATATATTTATGTGAAACATATATAAATATGTGAATGAGATAAGTTAGAATACAGTAGGATTAGCAAAAGTGGAATATGTGATTTTAAGAAAAACTAAACTTGTAGAATACGATTATAAATCCTTATAAAAATTGTCCGAGCTTGACCCGAGCCCGGCTTGGCCAATGTTATCATTAGAACTACTAAATCTTATGATTAAAAAAATTAGGATTGGCAACATATAGTTAAGCCGTATACGACTTGGACCTAATCTTAAAGTTTTTATTTGGTTCGAGTTCGGTAAAGGCTAAAATGAAGTTATTTTAGTTATAATTAACAAAATAATGTCGTTTTGTCTAAACTGACTTGGATCGGCCAGAACCTAAGTTCGGCTTGAAAAAACAAATGTCATGTACATACCAGACTTGTTTCTTGTTCTGGATTTGGCAATACGAGGAATGAACACTCCAGTTCCATTTCCATATCCCCACTGATTCATTAAGGAAGCGGGAACAGCATTCACATGTTGTGAAAGAGAAGGGGAATCTCCTGATGACCCATTTGGACCTATACTGAAATCACTGAACGACTTGTAATTTCTTGTTTTCAGACAATCTTTACCGTCATCAACTGTCAACAACAGAATCTGTCTCCTGAGATCATCGCAGAAAGCATCATAAGAAGCTACAGGCTTGCAATGCCTGATTTCAGGAGGGCAGTCTTCATCGTCATCTGCAGTTAAAATCATGATCTGCCTTCTGATTTCAGAGAAGTAAACATCATCCTCGTACTCAGGATATGCTTCCAGGTGGTCCATGCTAGAGAACTGTAAGAGTTGTTTCGAGTTCCTGAAGATGGCAAATCCTGTGTTTGATGATTTGTGTTGAAAATGGTCGGAGATTTATAAGAGTATCTATCATATACGATTTATGTTCTTTGTTTTGGGTCTATGTAATAGGATAATAAGATCCTGATACGTGAGACGTTTTGAGACGAAGTCAAATTCTGAAATCCGCAGGATATGTTTGTTCTTGTTAGTTAGTTCATGGATCAATATTTAAAGAAACTGATCCATTATCAAAATTAGTTCTTCTTGTTAACTCCCTAAATCAACCCATATTTGGTATCAATGTGAGAGATGAGTACACAAATGGGTACGTTTTATATTACCAAATTTGGGATTATTAGGCGATGTACCAATATTTGGAAGGTCAAAACATTTTTTATCTTTTTATTTGCTTTTATTTTATTTCTTGATCTTCTCAGCCGTTTATTCCTCAATAAAAAACCAATATTATAATAGAAGAAAAAAAATTTGATCTTCGGTTCGGCCGGTTTAACTATAAAAATCTTCATTTGTTTAAATTTTTAGTTCAGGTTTTAACTTTTAGTTCGATTTATTGTAATAATTCTTGTTATTAAATACTAATTAGTTTATTAATTAATCAGTTAATTTTTGTAAATTGTTAAGTTGATCTTATAAACTAAAATAAATCAGTTAATTTTTATTTAATTTTTTTCAATTAAACTTTAAATATTTTAATAGATAAGAACAATTGCTTGAAATCATATTTTAAATTCTTTAATTTTATTCAATTTATGATAGTCTAATATTAGTTGAACTTTTAAATCTTAAACTTCTTGTCTTACTGGTTTAACTTTTGGTCTGATTTTGTAAACATTGGTTTTGTAGTTTGTAGAATTGATAACGTGATCATAAATTCTATTTTTCTTGTAAATAAATTCTACTGTATTCTATGTGAGAAATTGAAAAAAAATAAAAATAAAATTTCATTTTTGAAGAAATATTGTTTCTTCATTAAGAAATTCATGAAACTGTATGTTTGGGATAATTTTTCATTCCTCGGTTGTAAAAGAAAATTCAAGGGGTATGAAAATTACTATTGTTCATCAATCTTTATCTTTATCTGAAAATTACATATTTTAATTTTAGTTTAAATTGTATCAAATTTTCATATATAATAAATAAAAATTAAGAGCATTTTATATATAAATTAAAATAGATATGTAACACAAAAGCTTAAAATTTAGAAGAAATGCTGAATATAATTTGAAAACATATTATTTATCTTTAAATTTGCACGTAATTTTTGCTTCAATTATTGTTTTGATGACTAATTTTTGGATATTATTTCTCTAATACACTGTTTTAAGTGATCTGAAAATGTGGATTTAGGGACATGTCTTGAATTGATTTGGCTCAGATTCATAGATTTGGGGAGACTTCTATTCTTTGTCTTTTAGTTTCACATTTAATTGTTGTTAAAAACATTATATCACCATTGAACGTGCTCATTTATTGCTTTGTAGGTAGGGGTCGAATCGAGTGGGAGTATACTTATACTAGGAGACGTTTTGTCCGTTGAGTTTTTTTTTTTAAGATCATTTCTGAGAAGAACTATCCTTAGAAGTCAGTTAATTGTTTGGCTGTCATTTACTTAAGAAGTCAGTTGATTGTTTGGCTGTCATTTACTTAAGAAGTCAGTTGATTGTTTGGCTGTCATTTAAAAAAAAGTAAATGACAGCCAAACAATCAACTGACTTTTTTAGGATAGTTCTACTAATTTCTTAGGATACTCTACGGACAAAACCTCCAAAGAGCTTTATATAGTAGATTGTTTGGCAACATAAAAATAAAAGATACTTTTAATTTTAACTATATTTTATTTTGTAATAAAATTATTTATGCATATAAAAATTATTTAGAGTATATTAAATAATAAGCAAAACACAATATATTAATTATTATATAATTTTAAACCATATAAAACATAAATGAAAATATATCTAACCAAATCTTTTATATAGATTATAACATAAGTAAAACTAATATAAAAATAAATATTAAAACATATAAAAAAAGTCAAATCATTTGCAAGATAAACGTGAAGATGAGATTATGGGTATTGTGAAAATTACGTGTAAAACATAAGGGCAAAAGGGACTAAAAAATAGGCTCAAATTTAAGCTTCTTAAAAAGTTGTATTTTGGTGCCAAAAAAGCCATATTTATTAAAGAAGTACTTTTTTATTTTACAACTAAACACCTTTTTTCTTTAAAAAGACTTTTGTGGTGAAGAAAAATACTTATCGACTTTCCAAAAACCTATCCAAATAGTCACTTAGGTTTCCTTGGCTCGGGTTTGACTCAAAAATAAAAATAGGCCACCCGAATCTATCTAAGATTGCCGACTCGATCCTAAACCTAAAAATTATATATTTTTTAATTTATCATAATAATATGATATTTTAATTAAAAATATTTTTAAAAGAGTAATCTCGCTTCATACAGGCATGTCATTGAATCCTAGCCTAACTTAAAGCATGAATTTTTTATTATCAAAAAAGTCTCAAAATTTGGTCAAATTAGAATTAGGTCGGTCAGGTTAAGCCGAACTCAAGCTAAATTGCGGTTGTGGCTTCATTGTTAGAGTACTGCCCTAAAGGCAATCGCCTTTAGCGCGTTTTGTACAAAGTTATGTACAGTCTTTATGAATAAATCAAGAAAGGCATATTTCATTAATTTGGTGTTCATTATTTATGAATTGATATTGATCTATAAGCAAATTAATGAAATCCATTATATATGACATAGCATGAAGGAAATTATGATGTGATCATACTACTGAGATTCCTATCATGTGCAATTATGTCAGTATCTAAATTATCCCTA
>JAOSBL010000001.1:371797-382691 GCA_027568915.1 Erythroxylum roraimae | reverse complement strand
GCAAGTTATATTACCGACCGCATTTTGGCCACTTCGGTTGGTAATTTCCGTCGGTATTAGCCCTTTTTCTTGTGGTGGATGAGACTTCTTACTATGATGAGAGTGAGCATGAGAAATCTCCAGAGTTGTTGCCTACGAGTGAGCAACTTATTGAAGGTTTTGAGAAAACTAGAGTTTAGAAGAGGTGTGTAGCTACTCGCATGCCTTGTGGACATGAATACCATTCAGATTGCTTAGGCCAGTGGCTGAGAAAGAGTAGTTTGTGTCCATTGTGTCGCCATACAATTCGTTCGTAGTGTTTCTTAATCTCAGATGTTGTTTTATATGATGCAAATCAATTGTCATTATAGTATTCTTAGTTTCGATCTTAGAAACATGTTCTGTTAGATGATTTTGTACATCATTTAGCACCTGATCTTAGAAAAATGGTCTTCATAGTATTATGATCAGTTTAATACACATATAATTTAAAGATCGTGTCATATGAAAATAGCTATTAGGGATGGTAATGAGCCAGTCTAGCCAATTTTTCAAAATTAAAAATATATAAAAAATATTTTTTAATTGAGTTCAGGTATGAGTTGTCCAGGTTTAGGCTCATCCGATACCTAACTTTTTTAGATAAAATGATGTCGTTTTACTTAAAAAAATTGAACCTCGAACCAATCTGAGCCTAATTTAACATATAAATTATTCGTTAAAAGCACTTGAATTTAGGTTTACGAGCCAACCTATTATTATCTTTAGAGGGCTTACAATCTAAACTTAGATGTGTTTGTGGTCGTCTTTTTCTTAAAAATCTTAAAGCGAAATTAATAAATAAATATAATTTAAATTGTATTTATCAACTTCAAGTATGTTCATTCTCAACCAATTTTCTTCTTGTACCTCTCCACTCTTTTTCTCTCCTATCAAAACATTGACAAATTCATTAAGTATTGTAAGATGATGTCTTTAACTTTTTTATCCGGATAAGGCTCCTTGTTCAATTATTTCGAAATTATTAGACCCTTTTTTTTTTGTTTGAGAAGCTTCTCTATTCTTCCATTTTGTCCCGAAGAGTAATTAAGACAAATTTAATTACGTTTTTATATTCTAATTGGATTTGACACGCTTCTAATTAATCAAATTAAACCCTTTAACTTACAATTTGAATTCAATTCGAGTAAATCTGAGTTGAAAATTTAAGGGAAGTTATTTCGGATATATATGATAAAAAAATGATATTTTTAATATCTTATACTAATACCGTTTATCAAATTGATTAGGACCTTTAAAATCAATCCAAAAAAACCTCTTAAATCCAAATTTAATTTGAAAGTCTGATTAAATCCATTACAGGTCCAATAACATCATATCTCTGTCAGTAATAGCTTGGGATGGGAATGATAATGCCTATAATCTGACAAATTATGGGAACAATGCATGAACCCTAATGATTGTAACTTGAGAAACCCAAATAAATCTTTGACCAGATTAACTTGGTTCTGAAGCCATAGGTCCACTTGAAAGGAGAGCACCACCAGTTATGGTGCATGGTCAATGGTTATCCTGAAAATAAGGAAGGGAAGACCTAGCTAGCTAGATTTACTACTCGCTCTAATCCAAGTCTAAAGACTCTAAAACATATAGTGGCTGCAACAAAAGGGTCCAGAAACCGACCTCTCCACTATCTAATAGACCTTTTGAGAGACTCATTTAGTCCCAAATCAAGTCTCCAAACTAGTTGTTGCCTCTGAAAAGATGTTATTGGCAGGCAACTGATTAAAAGTTAGGTAGAGATGGTGGATTTCGAGCTCACGATAATGGCTTCTTTTGCTTCATGCATTGATTGTCAACTATGTCAGCCCACACGATTACTTCTCAGGACATCATGTTCTTGTGTGTCCTGTAGGAGTTGGTTAGGTAATTTTCCAACCAATTTTCCTTTTTCTGTTCTGTCTCTTGCTTTTTAAGGTCAATCACAACCACCTTATACTCTGTATTTGCTCTGTTTTGAAACTTAAATAGGACCGGTTAATTTGACCGGTCGGCTATTCGGTTCAGATAATTCCTAAAAATTAGTCTTTAATTGAACCAGTACGAACTAGTAAGAATCGATTAATTGATCGATTAAATCGAGACTGATTAAACCGGTTGACTACTAGTTCAATAAATTTTTTTATTTTTTATTTTACTTTTTTCTTTCATGTGTTTTTTAATTCTTTCAAAAAATAAAACTCACCTTTTCTTCATAAATTTAACAGAAGTATAAAAATTTATATTATTTGGTATATTTTTATATTTTTTAATATTACTAATATTATATATAATTATTGCATAATTATAACGTCACACCGATTCGACCGGTGATCGAACCGATCAAACCGGTGATCAATAAAACTTCCGGTTCGACGTCCAGTCCAGGTTTCAAAACCTTGATATTCTGCTAACTCTAATGGAGGACTAGCAGACACAAAATTCTCTGTAAAAACTTTAGGATATGTCCTACATAATTCAATTAGTAGATTAATATTAGGTTGCTAACACATTAATTTACAAGAAACATGAATCTAACCTAATTGGATGGGGTCAAAATGTGTAAAATTGACCCGTGCTCTCAAGTCTGGGCGCAAGTTAAAGTTATTCTATTCAAGTTTAACCGTCAAAATAATTTTATTGTTCATTTATTCGAAAATACTTTTATACATTATAAATTATTTGTTAATATGTATAAATGATTTATTATATATGATTAATAAAATTACTAAATTAAAAATTTTATTATAAATGTACATAAAATTTTAAACTTTTATTTTTATCAAATTAATTTTAAAAAATTTATAATTTTTTGGACTTTTATAATAACTATTAAAGATCTAAAATTTAAAGGATTAGATTAAATTTGACCGATAAATTTAAAATTATTTCCTTGAAAAGTATAGCGGTCGAAAGAAAAAACTTTCCCTACCAAAACCCTTCACCACCAACATTTGAATCACGTGAAATCATGTGTCCACACTCTTTTATTCCCCATTTTGACTTTAGTCCCTGTGTATCTATATAACCACCGAACCCCACAAACCTTGGAACTCACTCTGTTCTTACAGAAACTATGGGTGCCATTTCATTTGGTTCAAGACTCACCCCAGACATGGTCAGCGACTGTCGCCACCACCAACACGGCGTCGTAACCGAGGAGATTGAAGGCCTTATCAGAGTGTACAAAGATGGGTATGTCGAGAGACCTCAGACTGTCCCATGTGTCCTTAGCTCACTAGCTTCTGAACCAGACGTCACGTCACTGGACTTGGTGGTCGATAGGTTCACTGGCATTTGGGCACGTATCTATGTCCCTACTTTGTCCAAACTTAAGCTTCCATTGATCGTGTACTTTCATGGAGGTGGGTTTTGTGTTGGCTCGGCTGCTTGGATTTGCTACCATGAGTTCCTTTCAAAGCTAGCTTCAAAAACGGGTTGTTTAATCATATCCGTCGATTACCGTTTAGCACCGGAAAACTCACTCCCGACAGCTTATGAAGACGGTGTCAAAGCTCTAATGTGGTTAAGACAACAAGCTCTGAGTGGTGGTTGTTGGTGGTCTGAGAAGTGCGATTTCTCTAAAGTTTTTCTCGCCGGTGATAGTGCCGGAGCTAACATAGCTTATAATGTAGCAACAACACAGACTTGCGACACCTCATCTGAGAGTTTAACCCTTAAGCCATTAACTCTTAGTGGCATTATCTTGATACAACCATTTTTTTGTGGGGAGACACGTACCAATAGCGAGAAGTACACCGCATTACAACCGTCTGGGTCAGCTCTGAGCTTGCCGGCCTCCGACACTTACTGGAGACTAGCTCTGCCGTGCGGGGCAAATCGTGATCATCCATGGTGCAACCCTCTGGCAAAAGGGTCGACGAAAATGGAGGAACTGAAGCTATTCCGTTTCATGGTTTGTGTGTCGGACATGGACATATTGAAAGATAGAAACTTGGAGTTCGTAGAGGCTATGGTCAACGCAGGTAATAGAGTGGAACATGTGGTGCATAAAGGTGTAGGACATGCGTTTCAGGTACTGAGCAAGTCTAAACTCTCGCAGATTCGAACTCTTGAGATGATCACTAAGATCAAAGGTTTCATTAATGGCGGATAATAATTTATTTCGTATCAGACGACCATTTTCTTGTAATTAATATGTACATAAGTTTCTTTTCATCGTTCATGAATCTGCTACTTCGTTTTGTGTGATGCACTGGCTGCTAAAATAGTACCTGTAATGGAACCAAGTGTTGTCAGTTCTTCCAGTTCTAGTTACGAGTCATACTTTTGTTCCATATCAATATACAAATAATAAAAAATTATTTTATATAATAAAAATTTTTCTAAGATTTTTACATTTTGGTATAAAGCTTTATTTATCTCTTTTTCAATCTTCAGTCATATTTCATTAACCTTTTTATTTATTAATAATTATAAAATGATGCTATATTTTTAAAATTTTAATATTATATCATTTTGAGAAAAAATAAATAATTAATATGATATTATATAATGAATAAACAATATGATTATTTTCAAAATATAAAAATTGAAATTAGAAAAAGCCACACCAAAGCAGGAGCTGAGAAGAAACCTCTTTCCCAGGGCATTAGAGAATAGCTCCGTCCATTCCTAAATAGGCAAATTGTAATTTACCAATAACTGGAAAATATTAAAGCTTCACATATCTTTTCTGGATTATGAAAACATGGTAGGAAGAAGAAAAGTAGGAAATAAATTCATAAGAAAGTGTAAGAAATGCTAATGAACAAATTAGAGTCAATTACTTCGTAAAAAAGAAAAAACATTATGGCATCACAACAAAATGAGACAAAGTCAAGACTACAATTAAAGATGTCAGCGATGAAGGGACTCATCTGAGGAAACAAAACTACAGCACTTTCTGGCCAGGATATCTTCAACACATGCATTTGAGTTCCAAGTTCTTCAAGGTATGGAACAGATCACATCTAACTAGACATCATCACATTATCGATCGACTGGAGGGCTTGGTTAGCAAAGAAGCGAACGTCAACATCCGGATCCTCACTCAGCTCCACCAATGCAGGACGGATTGTTTTCTCGACAACCTGTTGAGGGAACATTGAAGGACAGGGGATTAACAAAAAGATTGACACAAAAAGGGCATAAGGTTTGGGAAAAAGAAAGACAGAGAAAGGTATAGAAAAATTCATTATTGGCACTCACGGAGTTATCAACTATTGGTATGAGGGCCTGCAGCACCTTTGCTACATTAAATTTGATGTTGGGTACCCTGTATACAGAAACCGATTCAGCAATCAGAAACACCAACGCCCAGTTTTATATGCGGCAGTTCTGTTCTTACCCAGTTAACAAGGATCACTATCTTTACCTGTCTTTTCCTGAATTGATAACTACCGGAAGCAGCTTGGAGCACGTAATTTCTGAGCCCATAACTGGAGCCAGGAGTGAGATAGAGCGTAGTATGGTCATCCGATATAAATAATGTGGATTGTTGACCATTTCCAAAACCTGCACAGGATAATAAAACTCTCATTTTGTTGGTAGGAAGCTGGAAGAAAGTTTCTATCAATTTAAAATGGGAGATAAGCACAAATGAGAGTATAAAATAACCATCCAAATGGATACAAATGGCACACAGAATAAGGTCAGAGCAAAGAACAAGTATATTCCAGTGAAACCATTTCAAGAACCTCATACATGTTACAAGGAAAACAAGAACCCAGCCTTGATGAAATCTGTATGCATTGCTAATCCAAAAGTTTCCGGTCAAGCACTTTTTACTACTATTGCGCATCAAGCATCCTCTTTTTATTCTTTTTAGTTTCTTTGGCATACATTATATTCACTAAGAATGCACTCTTCAGAGAGAGGAAAACCGATAGAAACAAAATTATCGCAAACAATAGATAAAACAATGGAATGCAGAATCGGATGTCAAGAATAGGACGAAGGAAAAAAAAAAACCTGTGGAATAATGTGCTGCATTGCCCACTCAGGACCAAATTCTTCAGCAAGCCGCTTTAGATTGTTTGCAGCAGCATCACGGATGGAATAAACCTACATCACATTTCCAGTGAGGATAATCATCAAAATTAGATGTACACCTACATCACAAAGTATGATTTTACTTTCTGAATATCCATCCTAATACCACAAGAACTCTAATATGTAAACCTACCAGAGAACAAAAGTTAAACACTGGAGAGAACAAAATAAGAGGGATGTGACTATTATACACCGCTTTTTCTACATAAAAACATGAAAAGACAAACCTTATCCTGTAGCCATTGCATGCAAAGAGCACCAAGTTTATCATCAAAGAATCCTACCCCCAGCTGACTTGCTAGTAAAGGTATGTACTCTATAATTGCAAGCCGAACCCTCCAATGCCTATCTTCTGCAAGCTCCACAATGGCAGGCAATAAAGATTGGGATAGTAGATCAATGCCAATAACCTGCAAGTGCAGCATATTTTGCTGTCATATGTGAATGTTGTAGTATAGTGCAAAAGAATTCTTTTCAAGAGGACATGAAATTTTTACAAAAGAAACTACATCTGAGTTACAATAAATGGTAAGATGTAATAGAAGCATGTTTCATTTTGTCACAGACATATAACTCCATGACCTTCAAAGGATTAAATAGCAAAAGATAAAGCTCCAAAAGAAAAAATAAACTATAGGAAGGTCACAGTGCCTAAAGATAATCGGCAAGGTCTTTTCCATGAAAATTTTATGCTCAATTTATAAGATTAAGTTACCACATCAAACATAGTAAGTTGTCTTCAGTTGTTACAAACCTGATTCACTTGATCAAGCTTGCTAATTATGTTCAGACGAACATCCGGAAATTCATCCTTCAACAGGGAAAGAAAAATAGGAAGAAGCTGCTCAATTGTGGCATCCTGCATTCAAAACCAAATGAAGTTTGAATCCATTGCATGTACATGACCATGATAAAGGAAACTGAAAGAATGTAGGTTCATATAAATAGCAAACAGCTCAAAAAATTTCAAGCGGACAAAAAAATTGCACAAACAAAAAGCCCAGTAGTTATCAAGTCATAAAAACTTCCAAAAATTATCAAATTCCAAGAAGACAATATGCTTTGAGCTTGGCCAAACTGGGTGATAGAAGGTAAAAGAATAGGATACAGTTAAAGAGCCAGATAAGCAACCAAGGGATAAGAAAGAAGAGGAATCAAGCAGAAAATTGACATCAATTCACTACCACACAACAGCTGTAAGCAAAATATAACACAAAACATACTCCACACAAAGATCACTAATTCAATCATACCTAGCAGCCAGACAATATCAAATTTTCTATGATATTAAAACATATATTCAATCTATCTTAGAACGTCCTAAGAAAAATCAGAAAACATAGCCCAGGCCAAAATGCGTCCAGCCACCATGTACCAAACAAAGGAAGGAAATAACAGTAATGACTTATACGAAGCAGATTATCTTTACCTTCCCTAGAACAGGAGCCATTCCCATTATCACTGAAGCCAAAGCAGAGCGGACATGCTGGGACGAATCTGATGATAGTTCCTACAAAGAGAGCAAGGACGGAAATTGGCAGGAAACAAATGGGCAATTTTATCAAAATTGTTTGGATCCAAAGTGCAGCAGGCACCAAATTCTAGATATTCACCTTCACACAGGGAAGAATATGTTGAATTGCAAGTTCTGGATTTAAAATGCGGGAGAACTTAGTTACTTTTCCAGCAGCTGCTATTCGTACTTCAGCCTCATTATCGCGAAGCAATCGCACATATGCTGGAACCAAATCCATCCTTAAGGTAGAAGCAATAGTTCCAAATTTTGGAATTAGATACCGTTGACACTAATCAATTGTCTAACATCACATTAAAGGATGGATATTCAGAAAGTAAAATCATCAACACAAAAAAAAATACATAAGTTCAAATTTTAGGTATATACCTCGTGGGCTCAGGCCCCACAGCCTCACAAAGTTCATATAATTGATTGGCAACCATGTAGCGCACACGCCAAGACTTGTCCTACATGTAAATTAGCAATAAAGTAAAAGAACTATGTAAAATAAGGTTGATTACTGCATCCACTAGCTTGCAAGATAAAAAATATTAAAGTTGTTTCCAGTAACATTTAATATATTGGCCCACTAAACCAATTATGTCAGCACAAACTGGCAGTATGTAAGCAACTAAGTCCCAGAATAATTATTCACACGCTTTCTGAAGTACCAAAGATACATTATTAACTTAAAGACTGAACAATTTTGAAGCACTCAACTTTTTCAGGTGGAATTTCTCCTTTCACTTATCAAACACAACCGCATAAATCCAATTAAATCTGAATTGATTTTCAACTTTTAACAATTTTCAAATGCTTCTAACAAGGTCCAACACAACTTGCATAATTTATTAAAAGAAGAATATTAAGAAGCATTTAGACACAAATGATAGAAAGGGTACATCTATAATACTGAAATTATTGGCCAAGCAACATAGCTTATGATAATGCAGAGCAAGCATAAATGTTGGCATGGCATGCAAGATGCCAAGGGACTTTACACTAATTTTTTTAGATATCTGAACTATGTAATACCTGAGAGAAATTGACAATAACAGGAAGAATGTGAGCTACACAATCCTGTGGCTCCAACAATTTGCCAAGAGCAGCACAACCCTCAACAGCCAATAGCCGAACAGAATCTTGATCTGGGATGAAAAATTGAGAACTTCAGCCCCATTCTCAATGAGGTAACAACTATAAAAAGCAAGGAATTCTAAGTCCACGCTTCCACCGCAACATTCAAGACATCAAAACATCAATTAGGAAGATTTATTAATTTCTATTTCATGCTTTTCATATCTTTCAACATTTTTCTATTTGCAAACAGTAAAGATGTCCTACACTGTGGAGCTCTGCTCCATATTCTACAACAAAAAATCAGAGGTCAATTTCCACAAAGAAATTAGTAGTTGAATTACCATCCTGGGTAAGCTCCTCAAATATTGACATAATGTCAGTCTTCAAATAAGTAGCCTCAACAGTAGCAGCAAATTTTCCCAGATTTGTTGCAGCTGATCTCCTGACCATGGGCATATCATCTTGACAAAGTTGGCTGTATATAGTTCGCAATTCTGTTTTTAACATGTCAGAAGCACTAGGATAGGCAATATGAAATAGACCACAAGAAGAAACACGAGCCGTAAACCACTCTCCGGCCGCCAATCTCTGATGATAAGCAGTTCAGCATAAATGAGCTATAGTCATGATACTGGCAAATAGAAAGCATCGAACATACATACTCATCCTCAAAAAAACCAAAACCAAACAGTGGTTACATATTTTTTTCATTAAAAAAGAATATGAAGAAAAGATTAATGTCTGATTAAATTTCAAATTGTAAGCATCCTTGATTCAACCAGAGAAAAGGAGAATAAACCTCTATACTTGACAATGACAAAAATTTTGGCCGAGAATTTGCAGCATATATATGGATGTCTAGTCCCTAACAAATCCAACGTTATTAGGAGAAAAAGTGGAACACTAATATCTAAATGAACTTGAAAAGAAAACTTTACGGATATTACCCGAGCTGATTACAACTCTGTGGAAATAAAATTTCCTATAAAAGAAAATATCAATTAGAGAGATTAGGAACAAAACTTGATATGAGCTATAAAGGGGCCAAAATCTTTGCAAAGTAAAAGTTGCAACAAATCAATGAGTACTTTTTTGGCTTCCAATAATTATCAAGTACAAGACTAATATCTATGATATCTCACTTTGACTAAAGGGATGAACCAATCAACCAAGTCACTCTCCTTCATCTGAGATCCAATTCGACACAAAGACTCAACGGCTTTTTCTCTCACGCATGTCTCCTCAACCGTGCAAAGGGTCTCCAAAGGTGGGAGCAAAACATGGGCATGATCCACTCCTCCTACATAGGGAATAAACACCCCCAACTCCTCCGCCATTGCCAAAAGCACCTCATCGTCATCATCATTATTTTCACTTAGAAAAGGAATTAGTTCCTTCCTTGTTCGCTCCTCACCAAGAGCACGTGCAATAGTTGATAATCTACGAATTGAATTCAGCCGTAACTGAATATCATCATTCTTTAACTCGTCTATTAGAACAGCTATAGGATACAGCGGTTCATCAACCATAGACATGGTAGCTCACAGCCTCTTAAATAGAAACTGAAAGAAAAACAACTGCAGGAAAGTGAAAGTATTCATCAGATGTATCTCTTCAAAGTGCATCTCAAACCACAAAAAGAAACTTCTACGAGCATGTAAAACAAACAAATGGAAGCAATCAAGAAATCAATCATATATTAATAGCAATTCCGTATTTAACATTTCCCTACAAACCAAAACTTCGAGATCTGGACAATTCAAAACCACAGACTCAAGTGAATCAATCTAAAACCAAAAAGATCGCGAAAGCCTCTAAATAGTACAAAATTAACAGATAAGATCCATCAAGAAATTATCAATCTCAAAAACGAAGAAGTTTAATGCACCTACTTCGTCGAAAAAACAAAGAAAAACATTTCGATTTGAATCGAAACATGCAAATACTCATACAATCAACAGATAAAAATTAATTGACTAAACGGATAAATAAATTAAGAAGATCCTCTTACCGATCTCAATGGGTTCCCGCCGGCAACCTGAGAAATCCTCACAGAGAGAGAGAGAGATTTTTTTAAGAAAAAAGTTGCGTTTGTTATAAAAGATAGAAATAATATGGTGTGCCCCTAATTGTAGATGGTCACATGTGCATTAGGATGGTTTGGTTTTACCTACACATATGGAGTAGATGGTCACATGTGTATTAGGATGGTTTGGTTTACCTACA
>JAOSBL010000001.1:350137-367651 GCA_027568915.1 Erythroxylum roraimae | reverse complement strand
TATATATATATATATATATATATATATATATGTATGTATATGAAGACGCTTGAACTCTGAGATTTTGATAGCATACAGATATAGATAGGTATTAAACCATCTGGTCTGTTTGTCTTCTGTGTGTCTTAATTAGCTTGCTTTCTCTGGTACCAATCCAGCAAAACAGACCATTGAATTCTCAGAATGCGGCTGATGCTTTACAAAAATTCAACCTAAAAAAGACAGCAATACAAAAAGCACTTGACACCCTCTCCGACACTGTCAAGATTTCGTTCAAGGAATATGGTAAGCAGAAGATATACATGGCACGGCAAGACCAGTTTCATATTCCTGATGGTGAAGAGCTTAATCGGATGAAGGACGAAAATGCGAAGATGCAACAGTTGTTGGCGGATCAGAAGAGAGCCAGTAGTATAGTTGAAGCAGGTGGGTTACTGCTTTACATGAAGGATGCAGTTGTTTAGACGTTAAATTTTCGAACATAATAAAGATAAGGTTCTCAATCGTCTAATTGTGTTGGTTGGCATGCATTGTTGTGTAGATTGGCATCATGAAATGTGATGAAATATTTGTTACAGACTTGAGTTTCAATAATCACTGAATGTTGCAGAGATCAAATCCTTGCAATCCAATATGACACTAGAACAGATACAAGATAGGGAAGCCAAGTTGAGAAAGGAGGTAAGCTACTCTTCTAAGAACTTCCATTTTTCAGGAGATGTTTCTCCAAAGAAGATTGATCAAGGTTGACAATTTTATGGATTTGACGATCAGGTCAAAGAAATGGAACAGAAATTGGTAAAATTGCGTCAGGGAGTCGCACTGGTAAAGCCAGAAGATAGGAAAGCTGTGGAGGAGATGTATTTGGAGAAAGTTAGTCAATGGAGAAAGCGTAAAAGGATGTTCAAGGATTTATGGGATGCTATAACTGAGAACTCACCAAAGGATCTTAAAGAATTCAAGGTTATTCTTATAGTTTATCATTCCTATTTAACTGGATTTTAGATAATATGATGAGCACGTAGTGAAAAGAGAAATGACTCTTGCAGGAGGAACTTGGAATTGAATATGATGAAGATGTTGGTGTGAGTTTCCAGTCATACAGTGACCTGCTCCATCATGGTAAGAAGCGGGTTAGAGGGCAGTGAATTCAAACGAAATCTATAGAAGGTCTGCAAATTCTTCAGTCCTTGTCGGGAAAGTGTTTGTGTGTCAAAATGTTACTTAACAAACCTTCAATCAGAAACTGGAGATAATTTTGTCTTCATATTTTATATATAGACCAGGGCTGCAAATTTCATTCTCTGGGGTGCACTTGATAAGTACGCGGTTTTATGGATCTGGACATAGAACTGGTCCTATAGGTCAGTTCTAAATTGCTTTTGGAGTTCAATGGATAGCTTATGAAATCTTCTACTGCCTGTAAGTAAACAAGATGGTACCTTTATTTGTTATGTTTTATGAACTTGTTGAATGATAAATGATTCCTGGTTAGCATTCATAAAAAGGAGCTACAACCATCTCGTTAGTCAATATCTAAAGACATTAAGATATTAGAGGACTTCATTTGATGTGTTTCCCTTTTGAAGTGGAAGAAGAATACCCCCGGATGGTTTCAGGTATAGGTAAGCTTTTCATGAGAGTAGGTGTGTCCTTGAACCCATAACCATTCGTTTGGGTTATCATTCTTGTCCATTTCATGTGTCATGTTAAGGTTCCGATGGATATTGCCAATATTCCTCTAACCAAGCAACGAACACAAGCACAAATAATGGACTAAAAATGTATGTATTTATTTATTGATCACAATTGACCTGAAAATAACAAAGATAAGACACTAGAATTCGAGGTTCTAGCTCTTCCAATCTTTTGGCTCAAATCACGTAATACAAAATGCATGATGATCCTTCCCTCACACACCCCACACTGTTTTATTCCGTTAGGCAGCTAACTAATTCTTTTTTCGGTTTAGACAACATTACCCCTTTCTTAAAACTTGACAGAACTACCCCTTACTCTTTCTTATCAATAACAGCTCTTATATCCTTGGAGCTTCTCCTTTGATAAGTAAATTTAATTTATGAACTATGGGTTGTAACATTACCACAAACACAAGCACAAACAATGGACTGAAAATGTATGTATTTATTTATTGATCACAATTGACCTGAAAATAACAAAGATAAGACACTAGAATTTGAGGTTCTAGTTCCTCCAGCTTTTTGGCTCAAATCACGTAATACAAAATGTATGATGACCCCTCCCCCCCCCTTACACACCTTACACTGTTTTATTCCGTTAGTTAGCTAATTAACTCTTTTCTCACTTTAGACAATATTACCCTTTTCCTAAAACTTGACAGAACTACCATTTACTCTTTCTTATCAATAACAGCCCCTGTACCCTTGGACCTTCTCCTTTGATAAGTAAATTTAATTTCTGAACTATGAGTCGTAACATTAGCACCCCCCAATCAGTTGCACCTTGTCCTCAAGGTGGAAAGTTGGGAATTGTTGGTCAATTAGGTCATACGGCTCCCAAGTTGCTTCTTCATTCGACAACCCCTCCCAACAAATCAAAACCTCCTTAATTTTAGGCTGCAACCCAGTTCTCACTCCCAAAACAGCTACTGGTTGGATGAATAACTCCAAATTAGGACTGAGATCCCTTGGCTAACTTGCCGTCTGTTGATGACCACGAGCTGTCTTCAACTATGAAACATGAAATATTAGATGTATCTTGGATTCTGGTGGTAACGCAAGTTCATGCACCACTCATCCCACCCTCCGTATAACTGAAAATGGCCCATAGAACTTAGGAGACAGCTTCTCATTCACTCTCTTAGCTAAAGATTGCTGTCTATAAGGGGCTAACTTCAAATAAACACTATCTCCTACTACAAACTCAATGTCCCTCCTATGCACATTAGCCTTTGCCTTTATATACTACTGAACTGTCACCAAATGGTTCTTCAACTCTTCTATCATGGGATCTCTATCTTGCAGCATCTGTTCCATACTAGCCACCACAGTTTTCTGCGTTCCATATCTTAAAATTGGTGGTGGTTCTCTCCCATAAACTTCCTTGAATGGTGAAGTCCCTAGGGAGGAGTAGAAAGAGGTATTATAGTAGTATTCCACCCAATGTAAACATTTATACCATTGTAAGAGGCTTATCTCTAGTAAAACAGCGAAGATAGGCCTCTATCGTCCTGTTAGTGACCTTCGTTTGACCATTCGACTGAGGGTGGTAGGCTGAACTTCGGTTTAGTTGAGTTCCCGCCATCCTAAACAACTCCTCTCAGAATTTACTCAAGAAGACCTTGTCCCTATCTGACACCAGAGATCTCGGAAGACCATGGAGTCGAACAATTTCTTTGGTGAAAAGCGCTACCACAGATCTTGCCGTGTAAGGATGTTTTAAAGGAACAAGGTGAGCAAATTTGCTCAACCTGTCCACTACCACTAGGATGGTGTCATAACCTCTAGATTTCGCTAACCTTCTACAAAATTAAGGGATAAATCCTCCCAAATTTGATTAGGAACCAGCAATGGTTGCAGCAGTCTTGCAAGGGTTAAGGCTATATATTTCTGCTATTGGCAAGTGGCACATTCGGCTACATACCTAGTTACTTGTTTTTTCATCCCTTCCTAATAAATTTCTTTTGCCAAATTCTTGTAATTTTTCAAGGTTCCCTCATGACCTGCTAAATGAGACTCATGTGCTTCCCTTAAAAGAAGTGGAATATATTTAGAATTTATACTCAGCACTAACCCTCCATCATACATTAATCTAGCATGCACCAAGGAAAAGAGTAGCTTACTGGTAGTATCTTTGGAGATTTCAGTCTTCAGATCCTTCAACTGGTAGTCCTCTTCTACCTCCTGCAAGATATCAGTTATGTTAACCCCTTGAGAAATTCCCATAAGCTGACAATCTACTAAATCCCCCCTCCTTGATAAGGCATTAGCAACCTTGTTACTCTTTCCAAGTTTGTATTCAACCCTGAAATTATATCCCAGTAGCTTGGTAACCCACTTGTGTTAATCCACCACAATCAATCTTTGTTCTAGTAAATATTTGAGGCTATGCTGGTCGGTTCTGATGATGAACTATTGCCCCAGCAAGTAGGGTCTCCACTTCTTAACCGAGAGGATTATTGCCATGAGTTCCCTCTCATAGACTAATTTTCCACGAGCTCTAAGTGATAGGGACTGGCTGTAATATGCTATAGGCCTACCGTTTTGCATCAACACTGCTCCTAGACCGATACCAGAGGCGTTAGTCTCCAAAATGAATGGTTGCTAAAAATTAGGTAGAGCAAAAACTGGTAATGAACACAAAGCAGTCTTCAGCTGCTTGAATGCAGTTTCAGCCTCCTTAGACCATTTGAACTTGTCATTCTTCAATAGTTGTGTCAAAGGAGTAGCAATCTTCTCATAGTCTCTCACGAACCTCCTGTAATACCCTGTCAGCCCCAAATATCCTCTTAGCTCCTTAACGCTTTTAAGTTTAAGCCAATCCCACATAGCTTGGATTTTGTTTGGATCTACTGAAACCCCCTTCCCTGAGATAACATGTCCCAAGTATTCAAGCTCTAACTTAGCAAACACACACTTCATATTTGCATATAGTTGATTCTTCTTTAATATCTCCAACATTTCTGTCAAATGATCTACATAGTCTTTTATGGTCTTACTGTAAATCAATATATCATCAAAAAATACTAGCATAAACTTCCTCAAAATCTTGCTAAACACCCTATTCATCACTAGGAATTCATAGGTAAGCTTTTCATGAGAGTAGGTGTGTCCTTGAACCTATAACTATTCGTTTGGGTTATCATTCTTGTCCATTTCATGTGTCATATTAAGGTTATGATGGATCCTACCAATATTCCTCTAACCGAGCAACAAACACAAGCACAAACAATGGACTGAAAATGTATGTATTTATTTATTTATCACAACTTTCTGTTTTACTGATTTAAGCATCTCTTGGAGAGGATGGACAGTTTGAGTAAAAGAAAATTAAAAAAAATTGCAGCTCTTTGTTTTATTGATTTAAGCATCTCTTGGAGATGATGGGCTCTTTGAGTGGAAGCAGATTCTTTTGTATTGATCATTACCAATGAGGATTTCCCTTTTACTAAATGTTGCTTGTTGTCTTATTCTTATAGCAACTAGCAAAGAAGCTATTTAAGCTACAATTCTGGTATGATCTCTGCTCATATTTGCAAAGATATTTGAATGTACTACCAATCTTTACGTATTTATTTTTTGTAACCTTTATCTTTATTATCATGTCATATATGCATGTGGGCCTATTGGAAACAACCTTTCTACAATGTAGGGGTAAGGTTGCATACTATCAGGCCCCCCTAGACTCTGCTTTAGTGCAAGATTTCGAGGTATGATGATGATGATGATGATGATGAATTGACTTGAAAATAACAAAGATAAGACACTAAAATTCGAGGTTCTAGCTCCTCCAGCATTTTGGCTCAAATCATGTAATACAAAATGCATGATGATCCCCCCCTCACACATCCCACACTATTTTATTCCGTTAGTCAGCTAACTAACTCTTTTCTCACTTTAGACAACACTACCCCTTTCTTAAAACTTGACAGAATTACTTCTTACTCTTTCTTATCAGTAACAACTCCAGTACCCTTAGGCCTTCTCCTTTTATAAGTAAATTTAATTTCCGGACTATGGTTGTAACAGGCTCCTCTTTAGAAATTTTCATAAAATGTAAAAATTTTAACAACAATATTAGACTTTATAACTACAAAAACTTCTTAAAGCACTCACTTCAGGAAAACAGATTTATGTATACAGTTCCTCACATATCTTACTTATCGAATCAATACAAACCCATGTGCTTCTCAGTATCCACGCAATCCCCTTGTCCTGACAGAAAATGGCTTCTTCTCCGAGATGGAGTATCGTGAAGTTTCAATGGCAGACCCTTGTACGGTATTTTCCTTGAGATATCCATGTCCTGATTCCTTCACACCAGCTTGAATGATCGGAGGGATATGGTTACTAGAATTCCCAGTTGCCAAGTTCTTGGTTTGTTCATCTTCTGCAGAATCTGAATCAGAAACCTTCAGTTCTCTGGATTCATGTGTTCTTGATTCAAGTTTCCAGGACTCATCACTGTCGGATGCTTCACTTCCTTGATTATTGAAACTCTTCTGATCCCCAGGATCCTGGGGATGATCAGATCGAGAAAGTTCAACAGCAGCTCTTGCAGCAGCTGCTGCATAAGCAGCAGACTCGAAAGCTGCTTGAGCTGCATCAGCTACGTCTTTGTACTTTTTCCTGGACTTTATCGAATCAGAGAACTCGTCCTTCTCTATCTCTCCTGATAAAACATAAGTACTGTCACCTGAACTAATAGCCGTTCCTGATCTCGGCTTGTTCTGCTGCTTGCTTGTTTCAGGTGTTTCCTGCATCATCAACACATACTGAGCATATCTCAAAACCAACCAGGTACAATTTCATTGAGTTATATATAATAATAAGTCTCCTAATAAATTGTCTTAAAATTTTAGATTGAAATATAATGTTTATTATTATATATAATTTTAATTTTTTAATAAAAAATCTATTTTTAAAAATTCATAAATTTAAGTCAGATGGATAATAATTAATAAAGTAACAAATGATTATGCATTACAAGTGGAGTTGAAAATATTAATAAAATGAATTATATAAAAAAGTAATATTTCTCTAAATTCCTTTAAAATCCATCAAATTAGAGCATTATATTTTAAAAATATATAAATTTAATGCTCAGATTAGCATACCTCAATGACACCATAGGAAGCTTCATCGAGCTGTAGAACAATATTGTTCTCTGAAGCAATTTGCTTGAGCACTTTCATTTTGCTCTCCATGTTAGGTTGCCTGGTCGAAAGCTTCTGTACCATCTATACCCAACAAATCCATGGATTTTAGTTTCTTTTTTTCTCAAAATGGAAAATATTAAAATCAATTATTTATTGGATCTGTGATAAAAAGATTAAGTGGTGTCAAAACCTACGTTACAAGGTCCATATTGAAGATCTCCCATATAAGTGGACTTCCTAGATCTAACAAGTGGTATCAGAGCTGATGGTTCGGTAAGGGACAAGTATAGAGATGGTAGTTAGATCTTGTAATAGCCTCCCCACGAAGAAGAACAAGGAAACTCCTAATAGGCCCATACTAGTGGAGTAGAAAGTCTCTTAGTGACGTCATATACTCGAATTGCTAAGAAAAAGGCTCTCGCTCAAAGAGAAGTCCAAGCTCAATGTAAAAGTTTATACTTAAAAGGGAAATTGTTAGGATGTCAAGTGAGAGTATGAATCTCATATTAGAAAGAAATGAAATTAGTGAATGAAATATAAGAGAAAATGACTCGTAAACCTAATATCTTAAAGTTTTGGATTGAATTGTGATGTCAAAATTCATGAATATATTCCTTACTAGATACATGATAAAAATCTAATGGATTCTCCTGATCCAATAGATACAGCAAAATAGGTAAATTTTCGAGTTATCTTCGTTTTTGCAATTTCAGGATTGATATCAAGTCGATTTAAGTACCTTGAGATTGACTCCACAATTGTTGCGCAAATCAATAGCACGAGAAACGAATTCCTTGCCATACCAAGAAGTGAAAGCAGCTCGAATTTCCTGGAGTTCAGGGAATTCACCACATCTTGAAGAGGCATAAATCAAACTTGAGATTGTCTCTTTCAGTTCACCAGGACACTCTCTGCAACCAAAACAACCAAACCTGATCAGTAACCAACAATCTGACAGAACTAAACCAATTATCATACCATCATACCAACCTGTCTTGTTCAATGAGGTTGACCCTTTCAATCAATACATTGAAGTTGCTCTCCATCATTTGGAAAACATCTAACATGTTCTGCTCCTTGATCACAATCTCAACCTGTCAAAAATTACGAACAAAGTCTAGAAAATTCTAATATTACGTAAAAAAGAGAGATAAGTTAATGAAGGGAGTTATATATAAAGATAGGTATTAGTGAGTTATATATGGTCCTCTTTAAAAACCTGTCACCAAGAACAGTTTTCATGTGAGAAGAGTACATGTTATGTAAATACTATTAACAGACTGAGCCATGATCAGAGAACTCTTACACGAAGAAGGGCACGTCCATGCTGTCCTTGTTCAAGAAGCTGAACAACATCAGAACGAGCTTGGTTACTCCTAACCTGACGTTGGTTCTTGAAAATAGCAAGTCGAGAAACAGCAAGATTGGCCATTGACTTGAACTTTGAGGCCTTGAATGATCTTCCAAATAAAGCATCAAGCTTCTTCCCCATCCCCATGCTCAGAAAAAATAAACACAGGAGATGAGAATAGAAAGCTTGACGGTCACAGAAGAAGAAGAAGAAAAGATAAGAAGAGCAAGTGAAAACAAACAAATGAAGGCTTATTTGAGACTTTTTAGGTGACGACGATGACTGAGACTCCTGAAACTGGACAGGTTGGTACTCGGTTACTGCTACGTGTTTTTTTTATGGGATTTTCTTAGGAGCTAAGACTTGTTCTTGTTTCATATTTTATTTTTGCATGAGAGTGTGAAACTGAGTATTGAAACACACACAGTTTCAAACGCGTTTGGTTTGACTTCGTCCCTCCTCAGTTTCCTTCCAGGAAAATTAACGATTTCTTTTCAACGACAAAAAGAAAAAGAAAGTAGAAATTTTAGGAATATTATATCATAATTCATATTACATCCATCCTTTAAAAAAAACTCAACCGATTCGACTGATTTAATTATAAAAATCTTAAATTATACAACTTTTCGATTCAATTTACGATTTTTTAGTTTGATTTATTTTGATAACTTTTGATGTTAAAAACTGACCAATTTATTAATTAACCGGCCAATTTTTATAAATTAATAAATTTTTATAAATAAAAATAATTAAATTAATTTTTATTTAGCAATTTCTTTTTCATTGGAATTCAATTTTTTCGATAAAATGTTGCTATATTAAATGCAAAGTATATTTATATCCAAACAAATAAAATAACTTATTCTCTTACGTACTATTATTAACGAGAGAATAGATTTATTATAATATATTACGTCGAATTGTTAGAGTAGAAAAGTACGAGGTCAAAAAATCCTGTGTTTGATTTTTCTACCTACGCTCTATCAATCACGTCTGTCGTACAAAACTTGCTTAATGCGAAATACCCGATTAACGTAATTTGCAGACTATTGCATTAATCCGAAAGTTTATTCAATGCACAACTAAAAAGTAGTGGCTGCGAATTCTTCTGTTTTAAAAAAAAAAACTTTAACCCAAAATTTTTTAATCAATATTACCAGTTTTCACTAATAATTTGGACATTTTTGGTTTTATTATTTTAAAAAAATTCATGATAATTTTAATAATTAAATCGAATTGCCTTCTACGAAAACATAACTCATGATTTAACCTTTTGACATGAAAACTTCACCAATCTCTGACTACGACCGCGCACACAATCCCGAGCCGGTACGTTACGTACTGTACGTTCAAGAAAAAACGCAAGGAAACGACAACGAAAGTACCTATCACTGTATAAAATATTCAGAGAAGGAAAACACTTGCTATTGACGCTCTCTCTGTTGCTATTTCTTCCTTAAGCAACAATGTCGACACTCTTCCAAACGAAATCTCCTGTAATTTTACCGAACCAATTCTCTAGAAGGAACTCAACATGCGACTCTCGTTACATTACGCAACAGTATAATCAACCAATGAAAGCATCAACACAACACACACTTCCATTCGCCTCTTGTGGCCATAATACTAGTGTTTGAACTATTGAAACTTCGAAGAGACGTCCTTTAAAGTCTTGCGGCCTTCATTTTCAAGGATGTTGTCATACTGAAGCTACACGCAAGTTGCATTAAAAGCCAACCGACCATTCCAAATTTTATAACTCAAACTTCCAATTCCTGCCGGAATTGTGAGGACAGGACTGAAAAGCAAAGGTAGATAATTCAAAGTCGTTATTTAGAATCTGAGTACTTTATTTTTAGATATTTATAAAAATAACTTAGGAATAAATATAATTAATAATAACTATTTTGAATAATAATAAAATCATCAATTAATTACAGAAATGTTATCACATAAAAACAAAAATATACAATGATAATTCTCAATTTCAATAAATAACTAATACATTAGAAAACTAAAATTAGAAACTCAAATCAACCAATTCTGTTCTTAAAATCTTAATCATAAGAATATAATATTACATTGTACTGAGCTTCCAACACCTTCTAAGCGATAAATTCCGTCAAAAACATCGCCGCTTTGTAACACGTGATAAGACATGACTTCCAAAGTTGTTTATTTTAATTTAATTTAATTTTTTATCACGAAGTTATTTCAATTTTAAATTATGAAAAAGCTTAATACCAAAACAATATCATTTCGGATATCATCACTTGGAATAGCCCGAGCGAGGTCCAGGTGGGGTCACGTGAATCAATTAATCAAAGACTCTAAAAGCTTCTCAAGTTGGTTGAACATTTCTTACTTTGAGCAAACTTGTTCAAAGGGCCATCAAATTAGGTAGAAATTTACACACCTGAATTCACGAAACGGCGTTTGGAAAAGAAAACTAAAACTATTACTACGCCAAACTAAACTTTTTTTGAGTCTTATAATCTCTGTTACCTCCTTGACAGGAAGAGTCAACTTTCTTGTACGAATCAGGCAGACATGGTTTTGCTCAGAAATCAAAAAAGCAGAACAATATCCATCCGGTTGCATTTAGATCACTTTCCCAAGGCATGAACAAGATAAAGTAGGCATATTACAACAATTTGATCGCCGAAAAGTGCATCGGGAGAATTCTAAACTTCTGACGAGTCAGTGAATGAATAGCCAACACGAAGCATTATGAGACTACCACAGACTTACTTGCGACTCCTAAAATCCTCAAATATGGCCCATTCCAGTTTTTACAAAGAACAGGTCCTAAGAACACAACTGGTTAGCCCTTACCGAATCTGCAAACTCTCTAACTTCCATTTGCAGACTGGTGAAACCCTAATTGTCCATAACTAAAAGATGCAGAAGATGGTATTCTTAAACAAGCTATAATGTTTTTAAACACCATCAGACTCCAAATGGACACGTAACCAGAAGCACCAAAAGGCAACATTTTACAGCCACTGCCATCATGGGTCGAATTTCACATATGTATGAGAGTAGATGGAACCAACCTTACGTGACATTTCTTCACGATGCTTCGTCTAAACTAAAACTGATCAGAGGATGAAAAAAGAATTCAGCACCAAAGAATACTAATCGATCCCAAAGAGGAAAATAGCAGGGATTGACACTTGTGCGGTGGACTTTTAACATGCATCTTTCCAGTGCCCTTCAATCCGTGTATAAGAAAAAAGAGGCTCTAAAAAGCAGAGAACAATGTCCACCCTAGGTTCCAAAACAATGGTCAACAGTCTCCAAGTTGCACAAAACTTGGATGCCCACAAAACCAAACCACCGAGACATTACATGAGAGAGGTAGTAGCTAACTGAGCTAACCCATCATCGGTAATTTAGATTTCTTTATACATAACCATAACGGACTATCAAGTAATTGTATTTTCAAACACACAAGCATTAAAGGGCGCATCAAACAACCATGAGAATGAAGATACTTACTAGAGCTGCATCACGTCACACAGTGCTCTGAAAATAACAGGAAATAACATGATGTTAATATTCTCCTCGAAATGAAGAATAACAATAGCCTATGGCCCATGAAGGAAAGGTAAAAAAATAAGCTAAAGAACAAAGCAAAGAAAAATAAAAACAAGAACCAGATTGCTTACCAAAGTAAACAGCCACTTCAAGAGCGCAGCACCAAATCCCCAGGGCAAGTGCCTCAGAATGAGAGACCATGGATCAGGTGTATGCAACTCATTAGAATGCAGTTTACATAAAACTTACAAAGAATTTACCATAACAAAACATCATCTTGACCATCTATGCATCAGAGAAGACAATTTAAAATGACAATACCACTACAGAACACAAATCTTATACAAACATCTATGATGGGACAAAGATATGTGTGCCGTGGAAGAAGATATCACTTGAAAAGCATTTTTTAGAACACGTCAATAAAAACAGTGATCATTCCAAAAACAATCACCAGATGTATGATAACAAACCCCTCCAATAAAAAGCATATAGAATTCAAGCTGTGTAGAAATAATCAAGACATGAACTTGCAACGGTTTCAAAGAACTCCTAATGAACAAACTAAGGTACCTTCTCCTGGATGCCCTTTTAAGCATCTAAGCACTGGAGGAATGCCTCAAAGCAGGGTACAGAAATCCTGAACCAAAAATATAATTAGACTCCCCAGGACCCAAAGGATTCAAACAAATTTAAACAGAAGAGGAGATAGTCTGTAGAAAACTAGAAGAAGACTAAACAATTGAAAACATTAATATTCAGAACAAGGTAAAATCTACAAATGAGAAGTGAGAATTTCCATCCCTTCTTTCCTTATTAGAATCATAATAAGTCCAATTGCACCAAGTATGTAAAGATACAGAAACTACAATATATAAAATAAGAACCAGATCTGATCAATTTTTTCACAATGTTTATATAAACAATGATTACAAGGTGTAAAAAACGCCTTTGGCAAGTTGTCTTACGATAGAAACAGTACATTCGACCGAAAGAACCTCCAGTAAAAGTCCCCAACCAAACCACCACTTTTGGCTTCAACCACGCCTTAGAACTGTCCAATGCTTATAGGCCATCGAAGAGAAGATAAAAGACAGATAACTCTCAATGATTAGATTTCTGAATGTGAATTAGGTCATAATGTACAAATTATCTAGTGCAACATCATTTCTTTGAGTCAGAAAATCAGCAACATGGTTCACTTGCCCGTGATGAATGGATGAGCTAGTGCTTGAGAAACAGTCATCCTCTTATCTGGGTCCAACATGAAAATTTTGTCTAGAAGGTCTTTAAAATGAGCGAGCGTTTTTGGATCCTCGCCTGGAGAACCTTTAATGATGGAGCTAATATCTTTCTGTTTTATATTTAGAATCATCCTCTTTATAGTCTGCAAATGCACGAGTAGAAAATGCCAGTTGATATGAGAGGCAATAATAATATATGGTTAAAACACTGGTGGAACAAATTCGAGCATACCTTTTGAGTAACAGGATCATCTTCTGCAGCATGAAAATTCAAATCGTGGTCAAAATGTTGATCAACAAATGCACCCTGGAAAATGAAGTCAAGAAGAGGGGTATAAGCATTAGCTAAGTGAATTAAATTAAAAAATACAGGTACAAGTTTTGAGCTCAATCAGGTTCCCTTATTGTTTTCAAGGACAGAACATATCCTGGATGATGTCTTTTTACAACATGGTTAGTAGCTTTGATCAACCATCATCAAAATCACCAGAATGAAGAAAGGATACCTACCTTCTTAAGCATCTTCTTCGGAAATGGACCTTTCAATTCCATATGAAGTCGCAACATATCATTATTTGAAGGACCAGGAAAGAGAACTTTCCCAGTGTAAAGCTCATACAAACAGCAACCAACAGACCACATATCCATGGGATGATCATAGGCCAAGCCAAGAACTGAAACCAAATTACATAGAGGAGTTATTGATACTCTAAAATTTGAAAATAAAATATTATCAAAAAAGTAGACATTCACATGTTTAATTTTGTGCAAAAAGTTAAGCATCATGCAGGACAACGACTGATATGAAAATGTTATGTACAAGATCGAAAAGAATCCCAAAAGCTTTTCAACTACATAGCAAATTATCAAACATAACAAATATAATCTAACCTCTGATTTTTTAAAACAGGTATCATGCCTTACTGAGGTCACCAGTACCAATGAAAACACAATTTCCTTCCACGCACTTGTATATTAACAATACTAAACTAGTGATCTAGTGCACTAAATGAGATAAACTAACAAAAGTTTAGATAACATATGAAAAACTGAAATCCCAGATGAAATGAGGAGCTTGGAACAAACTGGAAAATGGAAAATGGAAAATGGAACTTCAAACTTCAGAATACGGTTATAAAACCAGCTTTGAACTAATAAAATTTACCAACTATGTTCATGTATCCAGTATTGAACATTAGTACTTACTAATTTCTGGAGCCCGATAAAAACGGCTAACAAGGTAAGGTGTAACCTCATTTTTTCCAGAAAACATAGCATTACCGAAATCACAAAGCTTAAGCACATTTTTTGCCTCATTCACCTGCATTAAAAGTTGAAGGAAAAAACATAATGTAAAGCTGAGTATTCATGGCAGATTTCATTAGAGTAACAAGTGGCCAGAAAAGGGTACCAAACATACCAACATGTTATCAGGCTTTATATCACAGTGAAGAACCCCACAATTCTTTAAATGCTTCAGCGCAATAAAAAGCTGTTTTGCATATGCTCTGACAGCAGTAAGCTTCAGGCCAATATTGCGACCAAATTTTTTTAAAACTTCACGAAGGTTCATATGAAGAGATTCAAAAACTAAACAAAGATGATTTCTATACTTGAAACTAGAAAGATAACGAACGCAGTGCCTCCGGTTTTCAGGATCTGCACCAGCTAGTTTCTGCAGTATCTGAACCTCTAATTGACCTGCCTTGTGCCTATACCACAAAGATGCGTGAGCATTCAGAACAACACGGGAAAGGAAGTAAAGCAGAAAAAAATAGAGAACAAATAATATAATCACCTACATTGTTTCATTATTACGAATAATTTTTATAGCCACTTCTTCAGGCTCACCATTGCCTGCTTTCAAATCCTTTGCTCGGACTACTGTGGAAAATACACCTTTACCATGAGCAGCAGCAATTTCATATCGTCCATCAAGCAATTCACCAAATCGATAACCTGAAGAGAAAATAGACGTTTACATATAATAGAAAAATAACAATAGAAGAAAGGAGAACTGCCAAGATAAAAAGGCCATAAAGTGAACAACTCAAGGAGCAACCCAAACTCATTTCTTAGTAAAGAAAACATAATAACTAGTAGCTTGTATGTACACTATCTATCCCATTTCCCCCTTTCAGAGAAGGTGCAAACCATCAAACTTCAATAATAGGACAACTTTTAGCCTATCAGAAACCAACCCCAGTGCAACAGTGTATAAAATTATCATCAACAATTCTTCACCTTGACATTCTCTAATTTGACTTCAACAATAAAACCAGAATCCACGAGAAAACAAAAGAACCTAGATGCACGGAAGACAGACAAACACATAAGCAGGAGATCACATGAAAGGGGAAAACAGATGCAGGTTTTAATAGAAGTCTAAACATAAGATCACTTATAACAGCCTTTTTAATGGACATATTTCCTGTTTTGCCAAAGGACTTCAAGTTGAGACATCTCAAAGCTGGAAGAAGTAACAAAGCAAAAGATAAAGAGTAAAGATAAAGAGTAACAGCTTTTTCAATACTTACTATAATACCCCTCAGCATCATCCCAGTTGTCATGAAGGCCACTTACAATTAGCAAACCATCTCCTTTGCCCTGAAAAATGCAAAGATAAAACTTTTGCCATTTTGATTTACTGATGTCATAAACAGCAGCTACAAGAATCATAGTTCACAGAACAAATTACCTGTTTTCGTACTCCAGTAGGTGTCTCTCCAAATATATCATCACAGTACTTTTCATCTGATCTCTCACCCTGCACAAATTCAAATAAAATGTATCATTAGCTAAACACCTGAACAGACAAAACGATTCAAGAGTTAATCAACTTTCATTGCAAAATGAAAATACCTTTGGAGTACCCTCACCAAGTCCTGCCCCTCCTGAAGCTCTTTCAGAAGGTTGCGTTCCGTTTTGATGAGGTGATTTCCCCACTGAAACTAATGGCTCAGCACCAAAAATATCCCCATGATCATTCCGACCTTCAGCTGTAGCAACATTGACAGTATGCACTGGTTTAGCTGGATGTTCACCAAAAGTCGGTGATGATTTCACAGGTCCTGCTGCAAACTCCTTATCTGATAGGAATGGCAATATCATTAAAACATGATGAACCTAATCAAATTGCAATAGGCATAAACAAAGAGGAATGTAGGGTGGTAAGAATCCAACACAAACTAGGCCAACATTCTCTAGTGGAATGTTGAATCCATAAATGACAAATGGAACCTAACAATTCAATCTCGGCCAAGAGTTACAGACCAAATTTTGCCCTCTTATGAAGCATTACAGCTTAAGATATCTCTAACAACTTGCAATCTAACATAAAATAACATGCTCATTGATAAAATGTCAAAGTTGGAATGAAGATAACACTAAGGTCAGAATAGTTTATTCAACATGTATAACTTGTTATATCAGCCTTGCTTCCGACAGGCCAACAAATAATCATAACTATCTTGTATCAAAATATATAAAATTCACAAAGCAAACTAAGTTCTAAAATTATTTAAAAGACACCTTTTAGCGCATTCTCTGACTGTGGGCTGTTATGCTGTTGTGGCTTTTGATTCTTATACTTTTCAAGAATAGCTTGCCTTCGCTTTCTACTCTCCTTAATTCTATCAAGATCTTCTTCCTGCTCAGCTAGTTTAAATTCAATCCTTTCTTCAAAATCATCTTGTTCAGCTTCATCTCTACAGCCAACACAAGAAAACAAGTATGATAAAGACTACATGCATCATGAAAAAAAAAAAAGAACGCATTCTAGGAATCCAAAATACCTTTTCAATTTGTCCCTGGTACTTTCAAGAGAATCACTGTTTGCATTAGATAACCTTTCTGAATCGCTGTGCAGTTCTCTAACTCTATCCCTATATTTATCATTTAGTCTACCCCTATCCTGCTCCCTTTCAGTCAACCGGTCATTATTCCTGATTCTCTCTCTGTCCCTATACCTATCCCTATCCCTATCCCTCTCTCTCTCCCTATCTCTCTCACTAATTTTAACTCTGTCACTGCTCTTAGCTCTATCCCTTGGTCTCTTTCTATCAAGGTCATCCTCCCTGTCCCTGCTCCATCCCTTTTGTCTCTCAGCTCTACTTTCTGCTTTTGATTCTCTATCTCTGCTCCTACCTCTTTCTTTCTCTCTTCTCCGTTCCTTGTCCACTTCTCTTTCTCTGCTTCTGTCCTGCTCCCTCTCTCTTCTTCTGTCCATGTCCCTATCCCAGCTCTTTTCCCAGTCTTTGTCTCTTCTTTGATCTCTATCCATCTCCCTTTCCCTCTTACTCTCACTTTCCTTTTCTCTCCTATAATCCTTGTCTCTGATTCTCTCCCCTTCCCTATCCTTTCTCCGTTCCATGTCTGCCTCCCGGCCTCTGCTCCTCTCCAGTTCCTTCTCCCTTCTCAATACCCTATCCATCTCCCTCTCTCTAACTTGTCCATTCCATTCATATTCGCTATCCTCTCCGCCATGATATTTTTTATGACTTGCACTGAATTCTTGCTCC
>JAOSBL010000001.1:313912-324646 GCA_027568915.1 Erythroxylum roraimae | reverse complement strand
AAAAAAAAGCTAAATTAAATAAACTATAACTATAAATTAAGTATTTCCATTATATATATATAAATCAAAATTATATACATAAACTAATTATATAAATCGTTATCCTTATAAATTATAAGCATAACTATATTATTCTAAATTTACCTATTACCATTATAAGTATAACTAGATTATTATAACTATAAATGGATATGAAAATGAATTTAGATTCAACTATAAATAGATATTATTATGTATAATTTTAATATTGACTATAATTATAGAATATTATTGTTATATATATATATATTCCTACTAGATTGTATGTTGATCAAAAATAGTGTCGTTTTAGTTATATGTATTGAATCTTAGGTCTGGTTGGGCTTGGTCATGAGTCTGGCTCCGTGGATCTCAGGACAGGATGGGTTCGAACTCCGCCCAAATGCCATCTGTAGAAATATGAATGCTAATTTTGCAACATAGTCTTGGGTTTTAAGTCGAGACAATGAAGTACTGGGAGGACAGTTATATGCTGTTGAACAACTCTTGATGAATCTGTTAGGCGGGCGATGTAACCGAACACACGCACTGCCAACCAACTTCTCCTCGACATCTCCGTCCGGTCTTTTCTCTTCTTCGCTCTATTTTTACTCACTACTCACTACCTGTCCTCAATCTCCGACAACCGATGGCCGCCACCACAACCCCATTCCTCAGCAAACTCACCATCTCCAGCAACGCCATCTCCTTCTCCTCCTCTCTCTCCCCTTCATTCCCTCTTCTTCCCTCCAGAACTCGCCTCCACCGGAATTCCCAAAATGCGCTCTCCGTCAAGGCCAAGATTCGCGAGATTTTCATGCCCGCACTCAGCTCCACGATGACCGAGGGCAAAATCGTGTCCTGGATTAAGTCCGAAGGGGATGTTCTATCCAAAGGCGACAGCGTCGTCGTTGTGGAGTCCGACAAGGCCGACATGGATGTTGAGACTTTCTACGACGGAATCCTTGCCGCCATCGTTGTCCCCGAAGGTGAGACCGCTCCTGTCGGCGCTCCTATCGGCCTCTTAGCTGAATCCGAGGACGAAATCGCCGAAGCCAAAGCCAAAGCAGGTTCTAGTAGTGGTAGTGGTAGTGGTAGTTCCACTCCACCACCAGCTGTTGCTCCTTCTCCGCCGCCGCCGCCACCGGCGACGACTTCCACTCCGGCTCCTGCAATCTCACAACCGGCTGCAGCTCCTCCGGCAGCGGAGGGGCCGAGGAAGATAGTGGTGACGCCGTTTGCGAAGAAATTGGCGAAGCAGCATAAGGTGGACGTTAACAAGGTGGTTGGAACAGGGCCATTTGGGAGGATCACTCCTGCTGACGTCGAATTGGCTGCCGGAATTTTGCCTTCAAAGCCGAGCGTGAGTCCTGCGCAGCCTGCTCCGGCGAAGCCTGCTACCAGTCCTGCTGTGCCGCCGTTGCCGGGGTCCACCGTTGTGCCGTTCACGACGATGCAAGCGGCTGTGGCGAAAAATATGGTGGAAAGTCTCTCAGTGCCAACTTTTCGAGTTGGATATCCAGTGACTACTAATGCTCTTGATGCACTTTATGAGAAGGTGCATTGTGTTTGAATACTTAGATTCTGTTAGCTTAATTGTCTATCTATCTATTCAGTTAGATTGTATTCAGTTGAATAAAATTCTTTTCTTTGATTGTATCCAAGTAAAAATATCAAACTTTGACTGTACATAGATCTCTTTAATGCGATACTCTGTATATTCTTGATATGGTGGTAATGGCTGAACTTGATCGGTTCTTACCAGGTGAAACCAAAGGGTGTAACAATGACTGCCTTGTTGGCAAAGGCTGCTGCAATGGCACTCGTTCAACACCCAGTTGTGAACGCTAGCTGCAGAGATGGAAAGAGTTTTACGTACAACAGTAACATCAATATTGCGGTGGCTGTTGCAATTAATGGTGGATTGATCACGCCGGTTCTACAGGATGCTGATAAGGTATTGTTTGAGTCAATTAACTATTTCATCTAGATCACTTCGTGGTTACTTTCCCGAGTTCAAGTTAACTAAAGTGTGCAATTTGTGTAGTTGGACCTGTACTTATTATCTCAAAAGTGGAAAGAGTTGGTAGAGAAAGCAAGAGCAAAGCAACTTCAGCCCCATGAGTATAATTCAGGTGAACCATATGGCTTATTCTATTTTACATGCTCTAGTAGTTTAATGATGATGATTGTAAGTGAACATTGGTTATATTGGACTTCTTTGCAGGGACTTTCACTGTATCCAACTTGGGAATGTTTGGAGTGGATAGGTTTGATGCTATTCTTCCTCCTGGCCAGGTATTTTGTTATCAGTAGATTTTTGTCTCTGTATTTAATTTGCGCTCGCTTAGCCATTTGCTTATGTTTGGGATGCTATGTAGGGAGCCATCATGGCTGTTGGAGCATCAAAACCAACAGTGGTGGCTGATGCAGATGGATTCTTCAGTGTTAAAAGTAAAATGCTGGTAAGTTCGATCTCCATTGCATGACCCATTTGCTTCTGATTCATCTGACTACCCTACGTCAATGCAACTGATAAATTATATGTTGCAGTAAAATGTATACAATTAACATATAACTTTAGTATTTGAAGGTTCCCATTCTATACTGTATTTAAACATGGCCAAAATTTGGAAGATTTCAACCTATTTGTTTCCATTCTAGCATTCCTGTTCCAGTTACGCCATATGCAATTCTGTAAGACAAAGCATGAAACCTTGATTGGGCCTACTAATACCCTTCACCTCAACTTGATGTTGGAGTATAAACTATTCCTTTCTGATTACATGAGCTATTGATTGATCGATTCAACTTTTTGATTAGCTTGCTAATAGTGCTGTTATTTAGCGAAATGGAAGCAAATTTGAAGGTTATATCCAAATTGACTGCTAATATCTGTTCAATATGATATTATTGTGATCTGTATCCAAGTGTTACTTAGAATGTTAAGTTGTTCAAGAAGAATCTTGTTAGATCCACAAGAAACCTTGTTTTGGATTGCGGTTATAGGTGATAAAATCTTCCCAGTGTGATATAGGTCTTGTGATATAGGTCTTATGAGAGAGTCCAACCCCTAAAGCTAGCTCAAAAGGTGGGAGAGCCCATAAACCTATATAAACCCCACATCAGCCCTCATATGACCGATGTAGGACTCAAGTCCCATACCTTACAATTGGTCCGTAACATTCCACCATGCTCTGCAGCCCAGCACTTATAGGCTGGCTGTGCGCTGGACCTTTTCTAGCCCTGGGCGAACACTGCAATACCGGCGTCGCCACTCATGGCACAAGGACTCGGAAGAATGGTGTTGATTCTGATAGTAATTGATAAAGGTCTTATGAGAGAGCCCAACCTCAAAAGCTAGTTCAAAGGGTGGGAGAGCCCATAAGCCTATATAAACCCCATCTCAGCCCCCCATATGATTAATGTGAGACTCAAGTACCATATCTTACAATTGGTCCGTAAGACAGTGCTAACTGCATAGTTTGTTGCTGTTCTAGAAAGGTCAGTTTCTTTCACGCAGGCATTGTTGCAATATACATATGCCACTCTCTCCAAGTTGACATGCTATATGGAGTTGCTATAGGTCCAATGCATTTGGGTTGCTCATACAAAGTATATGATCCCCTTTATCCATGGTTTAGATGTCGTGTTGATTGTTGATGTAACTAATGATCACGTAGATGTCTCAAAAATTGCAGGCCTTGGGGTATTGTAAGATAAAAGACATATAGTCTGTTATGAATACGGTTTTATTGTGAATGTCTGTTTGTCTTTTGATACCCTGTGTTCTAGTAATAGTTGAAGGGATTTCTGCCTATTTCTTGCTAAATCTTCACATGTGCTAAAAAACAAAAAAAATCCTTTTTGCCACTTAAAATGTCTTAGAAACACTTCTACTTCTCTTGTTAATGTTCATCTTTGTAACATTTTACCTCATTATTGAGATCAAGCTCAATCCATGGCAATGCCATATCATGCCAAGTGATCTAAAAAATTTTCATCCAGGATTGTTACATGTGACCTGGAACTGTTACTCATTGACATTCGGTTCACCACGTAATCTTAGCAAATATGTTCAAAGAATCACCAAATACCATTTTTTATGGTGAAAACTAACCACTGTGATCCAGCAAAAAGGGAAATGTCTGGTAAGGTGTGTTTGATCAAGTCTCAAAGGCTAGTCTGCCTGCATCTTTTGCTGGAGGCAAACTGGTCCTAATTCATGTACTGGTTGCTCTCTGATTCATATACATATTCATGCAACTCCATTATTTTGCCTTTGGTGTTAAGGGGCGTGGTGTGTCTGTGATTCACACTTTCCGGTGTGCATTGTTATTTCATGGCTTGGGATTTTGTAGTCAGTGGCGCTGTTCTTGTCACTAATTACGTTATGAGCTAGGTCCTGTCTGTATTGCATTCTCTAAATGCTCTTCACTGTAGATTCTCCCACAGTTTCTCCTTCTAGTTTAATTGTGAAACCTAAAGAGTAACATATCTCGCAGACATCCGATGTGACCCTTACTACTTAAATGTTTTTGTTCTGTTCAGGTGAATGTAACAGCCGATCACCGAATTGTTTATGGTGCTGACCTGGCCGCGTTCCTTCAGACCTTTGCAAAGATTGTTGAGGACCCAGAAAGCCTGACATTGTAGATTATGTTCGTGAAATGAAGTGGAGGACCCGGAAAGAATGGTTTATCTTGCAAAGAGTGCGTTGCTAAACAACCTAGTTTTGGAGGACATCCTCCTGAGGCATATTACATTTTCTTTTGGAAGTTATATTTTCCCGTGTTTGTTCTTTTCTTAGTCTTTCCAAAGATTTGCAAATAACGCACATGGATGAGCACAACATTTTAGACAGGAATAACAAAGATCTTGGAAGTTTTTAACAGAACTTGATATATTTTGTTGTTACTGTCATAACATCATTGCGTGTATTTTTTTGGAGCATTTAAATATTTTCTTGACCACCTGCAAGTTAAAGCCAGATAGTATTTCTTCAAGCTTTATGAACCATCAGAAGTAGGTTGAAGAAGAACAAACCAACTTGAAGGTAACACATTACTGCTTAAAAATCTTCCTGAGTGCTTAAGGCTTAACAAATATCACTGCTATTACCAAAAAATAATTTTTATGCTTAAAAGGCTGTAAAAATTTATTTGTCGGTATCAACATGTATGTACAGATCATCTATTGTTGTTTCTTGTCAAATCTAAGTCCTTCCTAAAACAGGAAGCTGCTTCATGAATCCCCTCTTCAAACACAGGTATCATATGACCTTTCTTTTAAGATGTTGAAGTTACCAGTCCAATGTGATATTCCTGGAAATGTAAAGCTTGTCAATGTACTCTATAACTGGAAATGTTGCATCGATATACCTTTTCATCTTCTTTTCTGCTGTCTGATCTGCAACAACATGGGTAACAAGTGTTAGATATCTCTATGACATTGGACATCCAACATTTGTTTTCTCCAAGTTGTCTTGACAAGTTTTGTCTGATTATGAATAGATTCTACTTGCATAGAAACTCATATAAGAGACAATCATATAGAACATCTTGAGGATAATGTAAAATTAACTCAAGACTCACCAGTTTCATTGAGTTTCAGCAAAAGTTGGTCCCTTGATGGAAGAGTATACATTCCAGCATAAACAGCTGTTCTGACTGCCCATGTGTGGTATGGAGCACAAACCTGGGAATAAGCTGTAGTTGCAGCTTCCTTTAAAGAATCACCACTACAAATAAATTGCAGATCAGATAAGCTAGATTTGAGTTGAAAGTGAAACAGAACTTTATGCAATTTGGAGAGGTTGGAACGTACTCAGTTGACAGAAACTGTTCGAATAAGGCTCTGATGAGGTCAAGACCCTGCCTGACTCGACGAAGATTACGCGAATGACTTCCTGGAGTTCTCACAGTTCCATTTGCAACATCGACGTCCAATATATTTTCCAAGCTGCTAAAGCGCTTGGATGCTTCAACCAGATCACCCACCTGAATCATTCAAATTGTAAGCTAAATTTGGATGTTTCTTTCTATTCCTGCATTTTCGAAACATTTGATAAACGAAGGAAAATGACCAAAATTGTAAATTAAATCCTAACGTTCTGCAAAATATCTAAGTAAACAATTACCATTACCATTACCATTATAAGATTAAACCTTTTTTTTGTGAAAAATTAGATGAAAATAGCACATTCGACCTAGAAAAATCCTGGAAATCTTATCATACAAGATGAAGAAAAGGGTTAGGAGAATGAGAATAGACCTTGGCGACGTACTCAGATTCAGCAAACTTGAAAGCGAGACCGAGACAGCTAAAGAGCACAGCAACCAGGCGACACGCATCGCAAAACGTATCCAAACGCAACTCTTCTTCTCCTTCACCATTAACGTCATGATCATTATTAGCAACAGCCTCGCCATTGTTCCTCCTTGAACTCAGCCTCTTGGCTATGTCCTCAAATGCCTCGGCAACCGCCGATAGCGGCGTTTTGGAATGACCCTTTTCCGGTGACGCCGCCATAGCCACGGGGGTGGTGTCTTCCAGGATGTCTGTCGTCGGTGGAGGCGGACGATCTTGTTGTAGCGCCTGAAGCTGGCCTGTGCTGTTATAGAGAAGTCTCTTTATCATCTTCTTCTTCTTCTAATCTTCTTCCTACACGCACACTGTTTTTTCTTTCTGGGTTTGTTCTTGAAATCCTCAAAATCCTCCAATATGAGCTCAAAGAACACGAACTAGATTCGAAAACAACGAATCTATGACTATTCTTGAAAGGTCAAAGATAGGATTTGCGTGTCTTGTTTCTACTTTTACTTTGCGATCATTTCCTTTCTCTTCTGATAGAATAAATGCATGAGAATTGTAAGGCAATGATCAGAATAAAAGTTCACCGACTATTACGGGCTGCCTAGAAAAAACGTAAGACAGAAAAATAAGACCAAACAACAGAAGCTTTAGATGGAATTTGGACATGTTTATGTAAATAGGTTTTGTTTTCTCAGAAAATATCAGACGTGTTTGGTTGGACAGTTCGTGTCGAGGGAAAAAACAGAACAGTCAAAGTTTCTTGTTTTGGGATGATCTTTTCTTCGCTACTTCCTCAGATTGCGGAGTTGACTCGCAATTTGTCTGACTTTTAGGTGTGGATGTTTGGGCCGGTATAATATCATTATTGTTAGAACTTGAGCCCATCTTCAATTAGTTAAAATGAAAAAAAAAAGAAAAAAAGGATTTTCTTTGATCTATTTCTACTAAATATTACACACAAAATGTTATTGATTCTACATGATTTCTGACATATTTCTTATTCGAGTTGAGCTCGGTTAATGTAATATAGACTGATGCATTCCTAAACAAAGAAGAAGACCTAAAATCGTGGCAATCCAAATCCAGTTAAATGGATGAACTAAACCTTGTTTCCGAGTTCCACTCCATCATCCATGGTGTCTCCAAGTTCTTTACCACTATGGATCTGGACTGGCTTAAAAGTGTAAAACTTTGCACACCACAAGTAGTATATAAGATTGATGGCTTGCAAAAACGTAATGAGCCAGTAAAAGTAGTCCAACTTCCCTTTGTTCAAGTTATCATCAGGAAGCCAATGGCTGAACTTGTGAACCAAAGTTACCAGTAGTGTGCTCACGTAGTTACCAGCGGATATTGCAGTCCAGAACAAAGCCATTGCAGTGGCTTTCATGCTTTCTGGTGCTTGATCATAGAAGAACTCCAAATGCCCAATTGCCATAAATGCTTCAGCTATTCCATGAAGACAATATTGAGGGGCAAGCCAAAAGACTGAGATCGGAATAGTTTGATGAGAATTGGTCAAACCATTATCAGAAGCAGCATGTTTTCTCTTAATCTCCGCGAAACCAGCAACAAGAGTTGCTAAGATTGATATAAACAAACCAATCCCCATCCTATGCAAGAAGGTAATGCCACGCTCAAGGCCAGTGAATTTACGTGCGATGTGGACAAATACTCGATCGTACAAGATTATTGTGGTAAGCATTGCGCTCATAGTGAAGACAGACATTGAACCTGCAGGAATTTGGAAGGAGTTGGTGATATGTCTGTTCATGGACTTGGCTTGTTGGAGTGAAAATGTGTTTTGTTGAGCATAGGCTGTGATTAAAATGATTCCTGATGCCCATATAGGTCCCATCCTAATAACAGTTTTCAGTTCTTCAACTCTATGTACTGTGTTCAATCTCCACAAGTTTGGTGCTTGGCCTGGTTTAAGATCCTCTCCTTCCACAACAATGGCAGCTTTATCAAGAAACCTGCATCATGAAACCCGGATCAGTGTCTAAACCTGCCGTTATCGTAATTACGATCGTATTCACAGCTGTCAGATATTGTATCTAAGATGGGATGTTTCAGATAAGGACAGAGGAGACAGAAAGTTGGACACAAGCTTTTGTTTGTTAGCTAATTAAGCAGCAACCATTAGATCATCTCCTACGTACATTAGGTTATCTCTATCCTGCATCTTACAACCACTACTATAATTGAATGAATAGAAAAACAAAAAATAATAATAAATGAGATCTGAAATTATTTTTTGGTATCTCTTAACTTTACCACACATATCTAACCTAATGATTTTGTACAGATTATCTTAATCTTTTTAATGTATTTCCAAATACGTAAATACCCTTTTTCGATATGAATTTTTCTATAGTCTAAAAATAAAAAATTAGACTATTGAAAAATTTATTGTAATTATCATGTTGTCAATTGAAAGTATACAAAACTAATTAAAATATGATGAAAGGACTTATATGATAGATAAGTAATTCTATATAAAAAAAGAAAATGATAATTTAAATATAAAAATTGAGGTAAAAAAAGATTAAATTACATATTTTTTTTTTGGTGCAATACATAATATTCTAATATAAGTACCAATCCACAAGGGTATTTTTCTAATTTCAATAGGACATTTCCACTAAACTATCCCTCCAGCTTGATTAAAGATGGAGAAGTCACACTTAAGATTAAGATTAAGACCCCTTAACCCTTTTTTATTAAAGAAATCATCTTTGTTAATAGCATGGTACGTAAACTTCTGCATGAAAGAACAGAAGTAAAGAAAAAAAAAAGAAGTAGAAGAAGAAGAAGAAGAAAAACAGTTACTTCATGTGCTTGGTATGAAAAAGCTTTCCACCCATTGAAATAGGTCCATCAAGCTCATCATTCTGGTATAGTAATTTAGGGTCTGAAACCATTTGAACCTTCCTTTTCCTGAAAGCTGAAACCATCACTTGTAGCAGTCTTGTGAACGGACTTCCTGCCGGATCCAAATTCCGGTAAAGCCGGTACCCCAGAATAAATGGAACAAGTGACAGTAACATTGCCACGGTTGGAATTCCAAGTCCCCAACCCCATCCAATGTTGTCCTGAACATAGACAAGAACTGTCACTGCCAATAATATCGAGACCCCCATAACAAAGTAGTACCAGTTGAAGTAACGCCATATTTTTGTGGATTGGTTAGGATCCGTTTCGTCGAATTGGTCCGCCCCGAATGCTGCCACACAAGGTCGGATACCACCTGAACCTAAAGCTCCGAGTAACAAAGATAGATATAGTATCGCTAGTTGTCCTGTGTCCGCTTGTTCACACACTTGGTCACTCTTACATGGCGGTGGCCGGAAGTTTGGAAGTATCGCCGATATAGTTAAAGTTGTCATGCCCTGAAATGATAAAGAAAGAGATAAGGGTTAACGAGAGAAGACAAGAGACAAGAGTCAAAGAAGAGAGTAAGTGTTTAGTGTTTACTATCTGGTAAATTATGGAAGCAACAGTGATGGTCCAGAACCGGCCGGCGTATGAGTCGGAGATAAAGGCACCGAGCAACGGCGTCAAGCTTGATGTGCCGCCGAAGTTGGTTAAGGTATTAGCTGCTTGGGTTAACGGCATGTGAAGCTGCGTTGTTAAGTAGCTAATCATGTTGGTGCTGAACCCAACCACAGCCAACTTCTCGCAAGCCTCATTAGCTGCACAAACATCAATCAAACCATCATTCAACAATCAAATCTAGTTCATACCCACAAACCAAAACAGTGTTCTTCCTTTAAATTTCTACATGAACTCTTCAAGGAAGCTTACCAAATATGAAAGGCATTGTAACCATGCCACCCTTCTGCCTCTTCTTCTCATGGCCACCTTTGCCCTCCATCTCCTTCATTTCTGTGTTCTTGTTTCTTTATCTTTTTCTGGTTTGAAATCCTCCCCAGGTGCCAGTATTTATAAGCTAGTTCGCATGCAAAGATTACAGTAACAATAATGGTTTTTTTTTTTTTTGCCTTGTAGATTCTGCGGCATTGATGGCAACAGATGATAGGCGTATATTCTAGTAGGCAAACCTTTTTCTACTTATCTAAATTGAAGGAGAGAAAGATATAAGAGTCGAAACAAATTAGAGGTCTATGAAGTTGTAATCAGCTTTTTTTCCTCCTTGGTTTGTATTATTGTACTGAGGATAGGTATCGTGCAATGATTCCTCCTTTACGGTGGCTCTTTTTGTGTTGTATTGTAATTAATTTTAGTGGAATTTTCTTAATAGTTGTGCGAACGTCATGGCTTATTGTGTGGATGATGATCTAGTAGTGGTATTTTATATGGACTTGTTACGATATTTCATATTCAATCTTATGATTATATGTGGTTTATTAAAAGCTCTACATATATGATTATAAATAA
>JAOSBL010000001.1:206762-217165 GCA_027568915.1 Erythroxylum roraimae | reverse complement strand
AATCCATATACAGGGAAGAACTCAAACAACTTGAGAGGTATACAAAAACTTCTTAAAAGTATTTGGAAACTTTTTTTATATATAGTTTTAAATTTTTTATTAAAATATATTTTTATAGATTTTGGTTAAAAAAAATGATAATATCACATATAGATCGTTCAAATGTGGCTTATATGATAATTCATGTAAACTCGTCGAATTTTATTTATTTTTTAATAAAATTAACATTAGCGCAAAAAACAGACAAAGGCAGAGAAGGCAAAGAAAACTAACCCAAGCCAACAGGCTTACTCAGTACACTCGGAACCTAATAGCCTTTCCCCCTCAACAATAACAGAAGCCGAACAATCTGAATTTAAAATGGAAACTAAACAAGAAGGACGATCAGTCCAGTGATATGGGTTTGCATGTAATAAGGCTACCCTGATTAAAGCATGAGCCACCTTATTGGTAATCCTACGCGTCCATTGAAAAGACAAGTGAAGGAAATATCGCTTGAATGATAAACAATCAAGGGTCAAAACTCCAATCTCATACCGATTTGGCGAAGGAGCTAATATTGATTGGATAGTTGCCAAACAATCCGACTCCACAATAACCTTGGCAAACTGTTGGTCTTTTAGCCAAGAAAGAGCTTCCCTTATAGACATAATTTCGGCAAGAACTGGGTCAAACAGGGCAGGAAAAAAACCTGAAATAGCAGTCACAATGATGGGTTAAATCTTTTTGTTAACGTTACATTACAAGAATTATAATATATATAAAAGATACAGATTTGGGTCTATTCTAATAAGATTAAAACCAATTCATTGTTATAAGTAATGATTAAAAATTTAACCAGCTTGAGCAATTCAACTATAAAAAAATTTGAACTTTTTAATTTTTAGCTTAGTTTTTAATTTTTCCAGTTCAATTTACTTTAATAACTCTTGTTGTTAAAATTGATTAGTTTATTTATTAATCGGTAAATTTTTGTAAATTAGTAATTTTTTCAATTAAACTTCGAATTTTTCGATAGATAAGGATAATTTCTTTCAAATTTCAATTATTTTTAATTTCTTTCGTTTTATTTAATTTTCAACTAATTTTATAATTTTAGTTGAATATTTTAAACCTTAAATTTCTTGTCTTTTTGATTTAACTTCATGTTTGATTTTTAAAACATTAGTTATATTCTGATTTTCAAAGATTTTTGGAGGTATTTAAGAATTTGTAACTTTTTATTTAAACTCAAATAAAAAGATATTCAAATTTTTTCTATTTATTTTTTCTTAATTATCACGTTGCATTAAATAAGCACTGGATATGAATGATGAAGAAGCAAAAGATGAGGAGAGGCAAGAGGTTGTAGGGAAAGTCACGGTTATAACACTATCAAACAAAATAAAAATCTGGACATTCATAGGTATGCGGTGATGCATAAATTCTGTTCGCACAAAACCAAAGCTTTAATTAAAGACAACTCGAATAGCCCCTACACAACGCAAAAGATCATCTTTTGGTATGTAATATAAATAGAACTGCACAACAATATCTATACTGTTACACCCACAACTTGATGCTATAGGCAATTGAATTGAATGGGATTCGACTGGGATTTTTTTTAATAAAACCTTATTAAATGAGCCAACAACCAACAGATACCTTCTCATCTCTTTAAGGAATTGGTTTTGGTTAGTCCCACTTCCCATTCCAAACTTCCAACTTATTGCCAACATGAGTAATGCCCACTTTCTTTAATAAACTCACAAGTACATTTTTCTAATCTATATAGCCTAAACACTGGCATTAAATTATCTTGTTAGTTTTAAACATTAATCGGATTAATTCAAGTTCGACCATAATCTAGGTCCTAATTAACTCGGACTTTATTAGTTGATTTTGGGTCAATTTTGATTGAGGACCCGAGCCAAAACATAACTCTAAGTTGGATTTAATAATATTGAGAAAGAAAATAAATGAAATTGGTGATTAATTTAATTATATTAGTTAAATTTCCAATCAAAGTCCATCCATATAGGAACTATGAGATCCACATGCAATAGGAGTTTGTACTTTTCACTTGTTGTCGAGGTATTTTGCACTTCATTACGTTTGGTGCAAAAGAAATAAACCAATTGTTCGACTGATCTTCCTTGCCAAATTTTCTCATTAAACACCAGATCAGATTGAGTAAAACCTAATACCATACGCAATTTAGAAAATTGGAAGTAAGATATTGAAGCCTTAAGATAGATGTTTAGTTTGGTGATCCGTAGGAATTAATTATAAACAGAATTATCATATTCGAACACATTCGCATCTTATCTCTTCTAACCTTTCATTTATAAACGTACGCAATCTGATACTGACTTTCATCTATAGGAAAATAATAATAAGAGATGAATAATAAAGAAAAGGGTTTCAGAGTGATCTAACGTCCAACTACTCAACTGTCACTTGCAAGCTACGAAAACATTGAAACGAAAAACAATGAAAAATGAAGTTTCTCTTACGTTTACCAAGTGAACTTTAATTTTTATAGTGATAAATGGCAATCCGACTTAATTGAACGAGTTGACTCAACACATACATGACAACTGATGTAAATAAAATACATATATTAATAAGTTCAATTCTAAGTCTAGTTTCTGACTTTTATAGCTAATTTTAAATTATAATTCCAAGTGGGATATTTAATTGACCCAAAAATCTTGTGGTTTTGTAAGAAAGAAAGATATATCCACAAGAGTCGAGATATTTACTTGACCCAAGAAAGTTCAACTCTTCTTGAAGATTTTGATGTCTTCATCACGAGAAAGGAAAATCAAGAAGCAAAGTGGATAGATCGATTAATAATCACATCTTGTACTCAAAATATGGGTTTTTGATGTGAAACGACATTTATTTTAACCATAAAAACTGTACATTTGACAAGCTTGCCTTCTCTACTAAAACAAGTAGTTTCCTTTATCGTAGGTAATATTATTATGACCACATGATGAATTTTACAGATCATAATGATAAATCGATTGTGGGAATCTCGTGTGGTTGAAATTTTTTGCCTCTGCTGAGAAAATAGGGATGAAATCGTGATGTTTTGTATTAATTCTGTATTAAAATATCTAGACTACACATTTCTTTCTACCTCATTTAAATGTGTAGACTAAATACTTTAATACAGAGTTGGCACAGAGCTTATGGTACAAACGATTTCATCAGGAGAAAATGCCTAACACACTTTGCAAGGCTGCAAATTTGTTAATTTCAATAATTCTTTTAATTATTTTGATAAATGCAAGTAAATTAACTCGTAAATATTAATAAATCTTTAAACCTCCTAAGATTTCTTAATTTCATTTATGGAAATTTCACATTAACGTTATTATTGATACTTAGAAAGATTTATAATGAGTGATAGGTTACCAATATTATTAATAATCAATAATGCACTAATTTTATACAATAATTTTTAAAAATAATATTAATTATTAATGACAATGTAGTTGGTGTTGAAGATAATGGAAATCGAAGTTGATAGTTACGTGCCATAAGACACTTGGCAATACAGACCAGAAAATGGATAAACATGAATACTTAATTAGCATTCTATTTTAACAGATTCATAGAATTTATTTTCGCAAGAAGTCCAATTCCAATTCCAAGTTCATGCTCATTCCATTCCTGGTATCTTGCTTTCGTTAATGTTTCACTCCCAAAATCGATGCCTAAGTCGTTTAAGATCAGCTAATTCAGAAATATTGAATAATTATTATTCTATCTTCTACTCTTGAACTGAATTAATTTTGTTGTTATGTTGTTTACTTAAATTATTAACAGCAACTTATAACATACAAAGATTTCGAATTAACGGAATATCAATTTAATTTTATGCTATTTTTATAGGTTTGTCTCATCATAAGAAATGTTTTAAAAACTAATTCGGAAATTAAATTGATAAGACAAGAAGATTAGGGTTTAAAAAATTCAATTGGTATTAAACAGACATAAAACTAGTTAGAGATTGAATAAAATTAGAGAATTTGAAAAATAATTGAAGAAGACCATTATTACCATCGAAAAATCTAAAGTTTAATTGAAAAGAGAGATTATTAAATAAAAATTGATCGGTTTATTTTAGTTTATAAAAATTAATTAATTTACAAAAATTAACTAATTAATTATTAAACTAAATCGAACCATAAAGTTAAAAATCAAACTGAAAAGTTGACCGATTAAAGATTTTTTAGTATCAAACCGATCGAATCGATTATATTTTTGAAATATTGATCATAAGTATCTTAGGCTATAATAAATGTGACGAAAAAATTGGTTATGAGACAAATCGCTAATTAAGTGCATGCATGTTCTTCTTGTATCAACTTGGACCCATAAATCAAAAGGATGTAAGGTGCTGACACATCATGAGTAAACGAAAGTTAATTTAGTCAGTCATAAATTGCACTTTAATTTCTAACATCCATGAAAAACAACAACAATATAAGCTTCATTTCCACATTTCTTCTCTTTATCTTTTGGTGCTTTTAATGAACCCTGGCAATATTAATCGGACTCCTCAGTTGTTGAAGTCAATTTTACATATGTCACTCGACGATGTCTTTTGATTTACTTCCTTTTTTTGTTCACACACGCTTACACGTATGCGTCTGAATGATCAATGAGTGATTGCCATCTTCAAGCTTGTCCATCCAATGATAAGAGACACCTATGTCGCCATAACTTTCCATACACTAATTGTCGCACACAGTTGTTAGTTTATTGCACAAGATTACAAGTTCCTTCCCTTCTAGAATCACCTATAAAGTTAGCAGATATAGAGTACGTTTTGTTCTACAATTAATCATTCCTAATTATATAGCATAATATAACACATGGTTAGAGCTTTTAAGTGGGTTAGATCTCAGTTGTAGTTTAAAAAACTTTAGAAAGTTTTATTAATCTTTGAAAAATTCATTCTAATCTTTAGTTTTTTTAAGAAAACCATATCCCTTAAACTTTGGTTAAAAAATAACTATGAAACACTCATAACATAAATATTAGTCATATACTAATTAAATGTTATTTACACGAGGTTCAACCTTAGCTCTTAAATTGGAACTCAATTATTAAATTTAACTTAAAATAATAATTTATTATAACTATCTTAAATTATTAATTTAAGTCAAATTTAATAGATTCGAGTCAAGTTTAAGAGCTGATCTGAATTATTATATTAGTAGTATTTGATTAATTCATATTATAAGAGTTTCATCATTACTTTCTAACCGAAGTATAACAGAATGAAATTTTGTTTTAAATTAAACATCAGAAAGAATTTTTCCAAGAATTTTAATGATCATAGAAGTTTTTGAAGAACGGAAGAAGTTATGTTTTTAACCTGTTTATTAAATAAAATAAAGTGAAAACATATCTGAACCAAGATTAGATGGTTGATCATAGAGATTAATTGGGGAAAGAAGACTATGATTTGGGAGAATAAATAAAGACATCAGGATTCAAGAATATAATATGTTTAGCACTTGTAAGGAAACGGAAGATCCTATTGAATATTGATGAAGTGTAGAAGGCTATAAGCAATGTTTAGTTGCAACAAAAAATTGATAGAAACGGAAGTAAGGAAAATTAATACAAGTTAAGTGGGCGTTGAGCGATGCGAGTCTCACATTAACTCCTCTCATCTGCCTCCTTCATTGCCCTAGTCAGGTCGGCTTTATATCTCTACCCTCCACTCGCTTCCTCTCCTCACCTACTATACTCAATCCTCTCCATTATCTTTCAGGCCAAACAACTATTGTAACATTTCTTTATCTTTTGTTGTATCTGTGGTTGCAAAAATGCCTCCAATCTTGCCGGAATTTTCCAGCTCTGTGAAGCTCAAGTATGTTAAACTTGGGTACCAGTATCTTGTTAATCACATTCTTTATCTTCTGCTAGTACCTGTAATGGTTGGTGTTTCAATTGAGGTTCTTCGTTTAGGTCCTGATGAAATCTTGAACCTATGGACATCACTTCATTTTGACCTCATACAGATTCTTTGTTCCTCTTTCTTCATCATCTTTATAGCTACGGTTTACTTCATGTCTAAGCCTAGGACAATCTACCTCGTTGATTATGCCTGTTATAAGCCTCCGGTCACTTGCCGTGTTCCTTTCTCCACATTTATGGAGCATTCCAGGCTTATTTTGAAGGATAAACCAAAGAGTGTGGAGTTTCAGATGAGAATTCTTGAAAGGTCTGGTCTTGGAGAGGAAACTTGCTTGCCTCCTGCAATTCATTATATCCCTCCAAAACCAACCATGGAGGCTGCGAGAGGAGAAGCTGAGCTTGTAATCTTCTCTGCCGTGGATTCTCTTTTCAAGAAAACAGGGCTTAAACCTAAAGATATAGACATTCTCATCGTCAACTGCAGTCTCTTCTCTCCTACTCCATCTCTATCCGCCATGATCATTAACAAGTACAAGCTTCGAAGCAACATTAAAAGCTTCAATCTTTCTGGGATGGGTTGCAGTGCTGGTCTTATCTCAATTGATTTAGCTCGAGATCTTCTCCAAGTTCATCCCAATTCAAATGCTGTTGTTGTTAGCACAGAGATCATCACACCAAATTACTACCAAGGTAATGAAAGAGCCATGCTTCTTCCAAATTGTCTCTTCCGTATGGGAGGCGCCGCAATTCTTTTGTCCAACCGCCGATCCCAACGCCGGAGATCAAAGTACCGTTTGGTTCACGTTGTGCGAACCCATAAAGGTGCAGATGATAAAGCTTACAGGTGTGTGTACGAAGAGGAAGACAAAGAAGGCAAAGTTGGCATTAACCTCTCAAAAGATTTGATGGCCATTGCCGGAGAGGCCTTGAAGTCTAACATCACAACCATAGGACCTCTAGTCCTACCAGCATCAGAACAGCTCCTGTTTCTCATATCACTCATCGGACGCAAAATCTTCAACCCCAAATGGAAACCATATATCCCAGACTTCAAGCAAGCTTTTGAACATTTCTGTATTCACGCCGGTGGCCGAGCAGTCATCGATGAGTTGCAGAAGAACTTGCAGCTATCAGCAGAGCACGTTGAGGCTTCGAGAATGACACTGCATCGTTTCGGCAACACTTCTTCGTCTTCACTCTGGTACGAGTTGAGTTACATCGAGTCCAAAGGAAGGATGAGAAGAGGAGATAGGGTTTGGCAGATAGCATTCGGAAGTGGATTCAAGTGTAACAGTGCTGTTTGGAAGTGTAACAGAAGCATCAAAACACCATCAGATGGACCTTGGTCTGATTGTATCGACAGGTACCCAGTTCATATCCCTGAAGTTGTCAAGCTCTGAAGAAGCTTCAAATATTGGTGGGTTCTGGTTCCCACGGCTTCTTGGTTTCTGCTAAAGGATCTTCTGGAGCCTGAACTTCACATTCGTTTGCTCTTCTGCGTTATCTTGTGCTCATTTCACTGTTCACACTATATTACCCTAATTGTCACATTCTCTCTCTTAGGTATGCCCTCAAATGTATTAATGTTTAAGGAAAACATATCAAAATTATTGTTTTTCTTGGGATTCACGAACAAAAAACAAGTGAAGTATAATCACTTTGGGCATCGAAATAAAGTATATGAAATATATTGAAAGTGTAAATTTCGTGAATGAAAGAAAATATCAATTAGCTTTGACTTTTACTTCTTCTTAATTAGCACTTAGCAGGTTAATATCCAATTAATTAAATCATAAGCTTACTGTTTCAATCACACAAAACATGTTCACTTCCAAAGTCAATCCTAGAAGGTTCGAATGTAAGTAATGGTTCATGGTATATATGTTCTTGTTACCTGTCTGCCAGGTTTTTCACTTCTGGTCAGGTCGGTACATGACAAGAAGCATGTGGTCCGAGTTAATATATCTATACTAAAAGCAATGCTATTTTATAAAAAGTTTAAGAAACATCTCTTTAGAAGAAGGAAAAAGAAAATCCAAACTCAATACAGCTTCAATACATCCTATTCCTTTCTGTTTGCTCTGATTATAATCCAATCCATCTAATTGACGCCTATCAACTTCATAGAAGCCAACACAAGCTATTTGAACCATCCATTAGTCTGAAAAGCATGTGATCTCGAAATTCCTTGCTCAGACGAATTTTCTTATGATGCCCATGCTCTATTGAAAGAAGATCGATCCGTGTCAGAAGATTTGTCAGTCAACAAAAATGTGAAGGATACGAGAAATTCTAATTATACTATACCATTACAATTTACAAGTGAATATGATGTGGGCAGGTATATCCTCTGTTTAATATTACGGTGTTTTATTTTATCTTATGGATCTCATCCTACGTTTATTTATGCGAAATTTACATAAAACTTACATAAATAAATGACTGAAATATATAAGACTGAATAAAACACTGTAATATTATTGGATAAAAAATTCGGAGTCATCATATAGACACTAGACATTAATTGCCTCGAAAGTAGTTTAGAAGGAGCTGTAATAATAAAGCCGATACTGATTAGCGATTAGAGTTGGTCACCTAATTAATGTGTTAGCTACAATGTCACTTACACCGATCAGCTCAAAGGGGCAAAACTACTCATTTCTCAATTAAAACAAGGCGTCACAAACAGTTGAGCAGCGTTTTCGGTGATGAATCGTGGAGTACGAATCACTATGTTTTTGTGCTATTGTTTGGTCAATGTATCTCTTTAATTAGTGAGGGTGACGCAAACAGAAAATATTGGAGAAAAAGAAAAAGAAAATTAAGAAATTTATATTGTTAAGTTAATATATGATACTCTGTAAGATGTTAATAACAATAATAAATTTCTATTTTCACAAATATGTAATGTCAATAAAATTTTAGTTTAGAGCGTCTTCAAATTTTATGTGACCAAGACAAGTCCTACGTTTGACACACTCTTAATGGTAACATCGGTGTGATTCTGACTGATTCATATGATTCCATGTCCCATATAGATCTGGTTTACTTATGTAATTTTACTCTCCACCTTAAATTGAAGGCATGTCTCAGGTTATCAACGTTAGATCTAACTTTTCACACAAGACATACGTTTATAAAATATTTTAATATTATTTATTTGTTCAATGTGAGATTTTTGAGATGTTCTCTTCAGTTCAGACCCAAAAAAATACACTTTTTTAGAGAGAGTTTATTATACATTTATAAACTATTCTTTAATTGATCAACCTTGAATTCTTGGCATGTACCTCTTCAATCCTCCAGGAGACAAGGTGGCCACGATAGGAAGTATACCGATTCGAGTGACAGGCAACCTTAACTACGAAAACGCAGTAGTTGACTAGCATACGTACATTTATGCTAAAACCATAAATTTTAAAGTGGCCAACTCGAACGTAGCTAGCTAGACACCAAACAAGTGATTTGCGCCAATCAATTAAGGTGTACCCTTCGAGATTTATTGTGACAATTGACAAGTGATCTTCACTTCAACGTGTAGCATATCATTTTCTTCTATTTTTATAATCATAAAATTCTCCCATTCGATTCATCCAAATGAAGTTGTGTACGGTTAAGTAGATTGGTATATTTTCATTGTTAAATCTTTATCAAAGTTAGCTACATTCCATGAACATTCGTGATTTGATACTTGCTGTAGATAATTAAATTTGATATCCATCGTGGAGGAGGATTTAGATTCGAACCTAAAATGACAAAAGAGGGATGAGAAATAGAAACATTTAGGAGAGATATTGATCACATTACCCTTGTAGAGTTCATGTTTTTGGGGAACCAACTTGAGTACGGAAAGGTTTGAAAATTTTCATATATTGAGTTGCTTGAGGATGGAACCAGGGAAGCTCAAAGACGTTTAGCTAGTGAAGGAGTTGACTAAGAATTTGAAGTGGAGGAAATGGATTTGCAACTTGTTAATCCATCGAGCAGGCTTGCTGTACTCACGATGATACTTCTTACAATTTAATCCGAATGATCACTTTTTTTTAAATGATACTTCTTGCAATTTATAGCTTAGCCAGACTAACTTCCTCTTTTCAGTCTAACCATATTAAGAAGGTTCGGTATATTGACTAAGAAATGAGAGACACGTAAGTACTTCCACATAGTTGTTGGTCGTTGGATGTTTGCTATATGTATATCCAACCACCAACTCCCTGTGTAATAACTTAACGTACGATTCTTAATTGGCCTCTGTTTAGTTGAGCTTATATCAGTAGAGCTTTTATTAGTAGAACTTTTTTCTGTAGATCTTTTATGAGAATAATTTTTCTAAGAAGTCAATTAACTGTTTGACTATCATTTTAAAAAAGCATTTTTTTAAAAGAGCTTCACACAGTAGATTGTTTGACAACAAAAAAATAAAAAGTATTTTTAATTTTAACTATATTTTATTTTGTAATAAAAATTATTTATGCATA
>JAOSBL010000001.1:187147-203782 GCA_027568915.1 Erythroxylum roraimae | reverse complement strand
CAAAGCCCTTACGTAAGGCAATCAACTCATGGATCCAAACGGCAACGTACAGTTCGGCCAGAATCCGGCAGAACCAAATTATATATTTTAAAATATTATTACATACTTATATTTAGTAAATAATATACATATTATGTAATACTTAGAAGTGTATAAGAAATCGTTAAGGATTGAAACGCCTACAAGCCATGACTCGACTGAATATTCTGTTCGAGTCCAAGCTCTTCCTGAGCATCGAGGCACATAAGCAATTTTGAGAAAGGCCCAAATTACAAAACGAAATCGGGCCAGCCCTTGGGCAAACCCATCCTCAAAAACTATCATCCGACCAAAATGAATGCTATGGGCCATGGGGGCCAACTTCCTTAAACTTGAACCTGTACGTTATATTGTCTGTGTTCTTACAACGAACAAAACGACTCTTGTCTTCATATAATGCTTTAACAACCCACAAAGCCCTGACCCCTTTTTGCGGGTGAGGTCTTTGACATGGGATTCAAGAAGGCAGAGACGTTGTTGGAGGATTTGATTGAGAAGGCCGGAGGCTGTGCGGTGGTCGACGGTGGACTCGCCACGCAGCTAGAGAGACATGGTGCTTCCTTCAATGACTCTCTCTGGAGCGCTCTTTATCTGATCAAAGACCCTCTTCTCATCAAAAAGGTCTCTTCTTTTCGCTGCTCCTCACGTTTTGATGGGTCTTTGAATTGAGATTCTTTTGCAAGATTTGACTTGTTTAATCTTTTTGAAGGTGCACTCGGAATATCTGGAGGCTGATGCTGATATTTTGGTTACTTCATCTTACCAGGTCTGTTGGCGTATAAAAGAAGTTTTCATGTTTTTTTTTTCCAACAAGTTTTGTTTGTTTCCCTAGAAAATTTCATGAGATCTCTCAATCTTGTTGGTTGGCAATGTATGATCCTGAAAGGGAAGAGATCAAAATCTTAACTTGTTATTGAACTAATGTAACTCTGAAACTTTTCCTGCGGTGCATTTAAGCTTTGCATCTTGTAGCCTTTTTAACTTTTATGTTCATAGGCCACTCTTCCTGGATTTCTCTCCAAGGGGCTATCTTCTGAAGAAGGAGAATTGTTATTAAAGAAGAGCGTTAAGTTAGCTGTTGAATCTCGTGACGAGTTCTGGGATGCTGTGAAAAGGAGTCCTGAGCATACAACATATAATCGAGCTCTGGTTGCTGCTTCAATTGGAAGCTATGGTGCTTATCTTGCTGATGGGTCAGAGTACAGGTACATTATTCGTTCTTTGAAATTATATGTTCGATCGAAAAAGTTTCGTGACTGGCGATTGGTACCGAACTGATATTGATTGTATAGAAAATGTGTTTGGTTTCAGTGGGAATTATGGACCAAATGTGAGTCTGGAAAAACTGAAGGATTTTCATCGACGTAGACTGCAAGTTCTTGTTGAAGCAGGTCCAGATTTGCTGGCATTTGAGACGATTCCTAATAAACTTGAAGCTCAGGTTCTGATTTCTACGTTTCTGTTTTGGAGTGTAACAAGTTTTTTAGTAGGTTTTAATCTCTGAACTGAATCTGGATATGAAACTACAGGCCTGTGTAGAGTTGCTTGAAGAAGAAAATGTTAAAATCCCATCTTGGATTTGCTTCAGCTCCATGGATGGTGTCAATGCTCCTTCAGGAGAGAGTTTCAAGGAATGTCTCGACACAATCAATAGAACTAACAAAGTAAACGCAGTAGGAATCAATTGTGCACCACCCCATTTCGTTGAAAGTCTCATCTGCCAATTTAAAGAGGTGAAAAAAAAAACACTGATTAAAGCTTCTTAAAAAACACACAAACATAATTCTAATCTCTTCCTGATCTGGATTATCTGCAACAGTTGACTGAAAAGTTGATAGTTGTTTATCCAAATAGCGGTGAGGTGTGGGATGGCAAAGCTAAAAAGTGGCTGGTAAGTGCCATTTTTATTGACATGTTTGTGGCCTTGTTCATGTTAGACAATAAACTTGAATTATGATTCTTAAGAGTCCTAGTTAGAGTTATTAGTTAGACTCATTGTTAAACTTGAATTATGATTGTTAGAATCCAAGTTAGAGTTATTAGTTAGACTCATTGTTTAAGTTAAATAGTAGTAGTTTAGTTTATCAAGAATTGGTTTTATAAGCCTATATTTATATGGGCATATTTCATGTTTTATGGGAGAGAAATTTTACCTTATAATACAAAAGATTGTTTAGCCTCTATTCTTTTGTTTCTTTTGCCTCTTCCATATTTTTTGCTATCCAACAAAGTGGTATCAGAGCTAGTGTTGGAATTTCCGTGTTAGGTGTTAATTGATTTTGTGAATAGCTGAAGGGGCATCGTGATTTTAAGGTGCGAGAGATCACAACAATTGCTGTCGTTTAGCCACCACTAGAAGATATACAGAAGCGCCAAAAATTGTATTTTGAAGGTGTTCCATAGTAAAAAACCAAGATGAATGGAATGTTACCATTTCAATTTTCGAAACTTAACAAGGAGAATTATGAAAACTGGTGTATCAGAATAAAAGCATTGCTAGGATCACAAGATGTGTGGAATATTGTAGAAAAGGGCTACATTCATCCGGAACGTGAAGAAGCGTTAATGATAGTGGAAAAGGAAACGCTCCAGAAAGTTAGAAAGAAGGATCAGCAAGTGCTCACTCTTATTCATATGTGCTTAGATGAAAATATGTTCAAAAAGGTCTTCTGCAACTACGACAAGAGATGCGTGGGAGATTTTATAGAATTGTTTTAAAGGAAAAGACATAGTAATTAAAGTACGCCTGTAGACTTTTGAGATGTGACTATGAAAATCTCAAGATGAAGGATTTTGAATGTATAGAAGAGTATTTTGGCAGAGTCTTGACTATTGTGAATCAATTAAAGAGATATGGAGAGTCGATGGAAGACGTTCGAGTGATTAAAAAAATTCTTCGGTCGCTAATTTTAAAATTTGATTACATTGTGACTGTCATTGAAGAATCAAAGGATTTGGATTCTCTATAGATCACCTTTTGGGTTCGTTACAAGTCCATGAAGAGAGATTGAAGAAAAGAGAAGAACCAAATGCTCAAGAGTTGCAGGCGAAATTGAATTTAAATGAAAAAGAAAACAATCAACATCAAGGACGTAGTAAAGGACGAGGAGGTAGAGGTCGTGGTCGAGGCTGGAATCGTGAAAATCGTGATAGAGACAGAGGAGGCAGAAATAATTCGAATGACAATGAAGAGTCAGATTTTCAGCAACAATATCCAATAAGACATGGTAGAAGTGGATCGTTTCAATGAGGTCGTGGTCAAAGATCCAATATACAATGTTATAATTGCGAAAGATTTGGTCATTATGCAGCAAAATGTAGATGGAATTCAAATGAAGGTCAAAGATGCAATATACAATGTTATAATTGCGAAAGATTTGATCACTATGCAGCGGAATGTAGATGGAATTCAAATGAAGAAGAAAACGCAAATTGTGTTGAGGTTGAAGAAGAAGATGATAAAGCATCTGCCTTGTTATTAACGTGCAATGGTGACAAAGAAAGGAGTGAGGAGTCTTGGTATCTCGACTCAGGAGCCAAAATCGTATGACTGGTAATAAAGATTTATTTTGTAGTCTTGATGAATCTGTTAAAGGCAAAATTTCTTTTGGTGATAAAACTAAAGTTCCAATCAAAGGTAAAGGAGAATTGTTGATTAAATTGAAGAATAAAGATCATCAGTTTATATCTCATGTTTATCATGTTCCTACTTTGAAAACAAATATATTGAGTATTGGACAACTTTTGGAAAAAGGCCATGAAATACATACGAGAAAGAGTGGATTGGTCATGCGAAATGGAAAAGGAAGATTGATTGCAAAAGTGTCAATGTCGAAGAACAAGAGGTTCATACTGAAGATCAATAAAGATAGTCCCGTATGTTTAAAAGCTACTACGAATGATTTGTCATGGTTGTGGCATCTTAGGCTAGGCCACTTGAATTTCGGTAGATTGGAGCTATTATATAAGAAAAGGATGGTACATGGCTTGCCTTTTATAAGTCATCCTGATCAAATTTGTGAAGGTTGTATGTATGGTTAGCAGTCTAGGAGAGCTTTCCAAAGGAGTCTCTATCTCGAGCTGCACAACCACTCAAATTGGTGTACGGTCCTATCACACCAAGTTCATACAGAAAGAACAGATACTTGTTATTGTTTATTGATGATTATCCTCGCAAGACTTGGGTTTATTTTTGAAGGAAAAATTTTAAGCATTTGAAGTGTTTAAGAAATTTAAAGCTCGAGTTGAGAATGAAAGTGGTTATCTAATTAAAGCAATTTGGACTGATCGAGGAGGTGAATTCATGTCGAATAAATTTAATCAATTATGTGAGCATCTTCGTATTCGACATTCTTTGACGGTTCCTAGATCACCTCAGCAAAATGGAGTTGTGGAGCGTAAAAATAGAACCATTCTTGACATGGCTCGTAGTATGCTGAAGAGTAAGAGGGTGCTAAAGGAGTTTTGAGCTGAAGCAGCAGCATGTGCGATGTATTTGAATAATCACAGTCCCATAAAGAGTCTAATGCAAATGACTCCACAAGAAGCATGGAGTGGAAGGAGACCAAGTGTTTCGCACTTAAGAGTATTTGGAAGTATTGACTGTGTGCATGTTCATGATGAAACAAGAAGCAAGTTAGATGATAAGAGTCAGAAGTTCATATTTGTTGGCTATGTTGAAAATTCAAAAGGGTATAAATTTTACGATCTTCAGAATGAAAAAATAATCATTAGTAGAGATGTTGAGTTTGATGAAGAAGGCTCGTGGGAGTGGAATGTACCACAAGATGAAAATTATGATTTTCTTCATTTGTTTGATAAATTTTTTGATGCAGATGAGTCCCTGAATCAAATTGTTACCGATGTTACACCACAAACTCCTTCACGTGAAGTTCAAACAATTTAAACGATTATGTCTCCACAAAGCTCCTCTGAGAGGCCACATCGTATGCGGAGTTTAGAAGAAATATATGAAGTAACAGAAGAAATCAATGATTCTACTCTGTTTTGTTTGTTAGCAGATATGGAACCAACGGCGTTTGAAGAAGCTGTCCAAGACGAAAGATGAAGATTTGCTATGGATGAACAAATGAAAGCAATAAAAAAGAAACAATCGATTGTTACTCTTTCAACAATCGATTGTCATACTATTTAGTTGAGGAAGTTATTGAAAGAGCTGAAATTTGAACAAGATGGAGTAACGGATATTTTTGTTGACAATAAGTCTACTATTGCTTTGGGAAAGAATCCAGTTTTTCATTATAGAAATAAACATATAGACACCAAGTACCATTTTATAAGAGATTGCATTGGGAACAAAGATTCAAATGAAGCATGTGACATCTAAAGATCAAGTTGCCCCTATGTTTACCAAGGCTTTAAAATGTGAAGATTTCTGTACATTGAGAGCTATTCTTGAAGTTATTAAAGGTTGAATTACAAGTTTAAGAGAGGGTGTTAGATAATAAACTTGAATTATGATAGTTAGAGTCCTAGTTAGAGTTATTAGCTAGAGTCATTGTTAAACTTGAATTATGATTGTTTGAATCCTAGTTAGAGTCATTGTTTAAGTTAAATAGTAGTAGTTTAGTTTATCAAGAATTAGTTTTGTAAGCTTATATTTATATAGGCATGTTTCATGTTTTATGGGAGAGAAATTTTACCTTATAATATAGAAAATTGTTTAGCCTCTGTTCTTCTGTTTCTTTTGCCTCTTCCATATTTTTTGCTGTCCAACAGTTCATTGATGTTTTCTGAAAATTTCGTTGACAGCCATCGACATGTTTTGACGATGATAAGATCGAGTTGTTTGCAACAAGATGGCATGATCTTGGAGCTAGCCTGATTGGAGGTTGTTGCAGAACAACACCTTCCACTATTCAAGCCATGTCGAAAATCCTGAAAGGAAAATCGTCCAACAAGCCTGGAAACTTTTCACCTGTTGACAGATAGATATCTATCTGTTTTTCCTATTGTTTTTACTGATAACTAATCTGAAATATGCACATCATTCATAAAATCATATTGCATAAAAGTTTAGTCAATCGAACTCAGAATCGACCTATTTATAGTCAAGCCTACAAATGAAGTCACAAAAGGGATGGTTTGGTTAGCTAGACTGGTAGAGGATTAACGTCGTTAGTTTCAAAGTTGGTCTACACGAAGTATTCTCCTTGTCCTTGTCTCATTCAGGGGTTATCGGTCCAAGTACATTAGTCCTTTAGCCCAATTTATGTGTCTCAATCACTTTGAGCCTTTCTGATCAACCTTTTATGTCACTTTTTGTTAGATATTTATAAAATGATTAAGCTCAATTAGCTTTATGATTAATGGTAAAAATTAAATAATTAAATCAGTTAATGATTCAAATTTGAATTTTAAATTAGATCTCAAAAAAACAGAAGTAGGATTTTATTTAAATAAAACATTAAAAAATATTCACTTCAAATCAACTTAATAAAATAACTTATAATTATTTTTAATTTACAATCATTATTCACTAATTGTTCTATATTAATTAATGTTTATATAAATATTATATTCTAATTGATTAAAATTATATTTATTTATCTAATTTAATTTAATGATAAATTAAAATTAATTCATATATTACTATAAAATTATATTTTTAACAAATTCTTATTTAATAAATGATTCAATAATATATTATTTACAATTTCTACAAAATTAAAATAATACAAATTATGAATTAAGCTTAGTTTTAAAAAAATTTATAGTAAGATAAATTTGTATTTAAAAATAAAACTCATTTTATGGATCCAATGGGATATAAACTTAGTTTTTAAATATAAAATTTAATTAATGTTTATCAAACCTAACCCATGTACAAGAATGTCATATGCTTTCACACTTTCTAGACGTGAGTTACTAGAACGGTACCATACGAACTAAATATAACGCATCTAACCAACATTATCTTCTCCAGACTATCCATTTCAAAACTTCACTCTCTCGTTGCATTCAACTTTGAAGAACATTTAAATATTGGAGAGGGTAATATTCTATAACTAAGCATAAGTTAAGATAAAAATAAACACATGCCTTTCCCTCTCTTGTAAAGAAAATCGACAATATCTTTATGATAAATTCGGGAATAAAGAGCTAAAGATCCAAGTCTTTTATGAGATTTTGATCTTATACGTGCGTGACCTACCCCGAGACAGAGAAACATAAAAGAGCGATTGAAACAGAAATGTCGTTTCCAAGCAAAGGAATATGTCGACATGTTCCTCGTCATCAAAGTGCCTTATCCTCTTACGAAATTTTTCTTCTGCTGGTTTGATTCCTAAGGCATTCCGTGAGTCCTTCACGCACAGCACACCTTTCTCTATCTTATTATCCATTTTAATCCAACTAGCCAAAGTCGTTAAGCTTATCTTTTCCAATGTGTTTGTCATGCTCACTCTTATCTTTTCCAGTTGATTTGTCAAGCTCTTACCCTCTTATTCAATCCATGTTTCACGGAGTAGTTCAGCAATATCAAGTCTATGATTTAATGTGTAAGTTGTCGTATATAAATTAAACTAAAATTAAAATCGATCAGTATTTCTTAACATTTTTAATATGAATTTAATTATATATGATATTCATGTTTTACTTTATTTAGTACTAGAGATGCAAATATTATTTACATGTATAATTATTAACTGCAGTATATAATTTCAAAGAATATATGAAAATTTGAAAGTTATTTGTTGTAAACTTAGAAGAGGTACTTAGAGTCCGCTTGAGAATAATTATGATAACTTTTAAGATGAGTAAAGATAAAATCTGAATTTAATTGCACTTATTATATATAGATATCATTTTTTTTAGTCTATGTTATATTTAAATTCACTTATATGTAGAAAAGAATTGTCATAACTTACAATTCATCAATTACCTAGTAAAGTTGGTGGGTACATATAGTACTCTTAGTCATAACTAGACTGAATGATATATTCACACGATACCAAACTCTTGAACACGAAAGCTCAAACCTGTTTATCATTTCATCATGTTATACGACATCTTAGGTTGAACAATCTACATTATAATATCAAACTTAAATTGGAATGACACGTTTCACGGATAGCCGTTTTCATATTGGTTTTCTTCTCCGCAATGGAGGAGTTAGGGAAATTGCAATGGCAAGGTTCTATTGGATGCACAGTATAGACCTATTTGGAAACAACTAAAGCTCAGATCAAAGAGATTATAGTGACAAAGGGGGACCGCAAACTGTAAGCATATTTATAGAGCAATGAAGTAGACAAACCAACAAAAGGGTCACCTCAGATTTCAGTGGCGAAAATTTGGACAGAAAGAGATTGAAGGATTCGAATCAAAAAGTCCATTCTCACCTTCAGCACTCTTGACTTGTATATTTTTTATTAATTTATGTATGATATTTATATCACATATGTTTTAATATTACTTTTTAATTAAATTTTAAAAAGCGAGGAATTGAAACCAGAAAGGCCCGTTCTCATCCTCGCCACTCTTGACTTGGCCCTACCCGAAATCCTTTTGACATGAGAGGCAACCAATTGGAGGACTAGATATAGGATGATCCTTACAACTCCAGCCAATTACATAACAGATAAGGCATTTTTGTGGTCCTAAAAAGTGCAGTACCCTTTCTCTTTGCAAAACATCAAAGTGCTACTAGAAAATGGCCCTTCAGTACTGTTAAATAGACTGTAAAAGCGCAACTTGTGGGTCATACTCGTACCCCCCTCTACACGCTGAATTATTGCTCCATGGAGAGGTCCAAACACTACTTCGAGCTCCCTTCAGCATCTGAATAGTTTCTCTGTGAACTTATTCACAGGTTTAGCTTGGTTTTCAGATCTTCTTGTAATTCCCCAGTTGTTTTTTTTTGTCGAGAAAAGCCATAACAGATGATCTCAAACAAAGCTATCGCCAACGCTGTTGGTGGGAAAACAGCTCGAGCTTGTGATAGTTGTATAAAGAAGAGAGCTCGATGGTACTGCGCAGCTGATGATGCGTTTCTTTGTGAAGCCTGTGATTCCTTGGTGCACTCTGCGAACTCTTTAGCTCGCAGACATGAAAGGGTTCGCTTGAAGACCTCATCGCTTAAATCTTTAGAGTCGGTACGTAATTCAAAGGAGAGTTCTTTACCCTCTTGGAACAGATGGTTCACCAGAAAAGCAAGCACACCACGAAATGGCAAGCCCTTCTTTCGTTCTGTGAAAGTAGAGGACACCATTAAAAACCCTATTCCATTAGTGCCTGAAGTTGGGTCAGAAGAGGTATCGCATGAAGGTAATGAAGAAGAGCACCTTCTTTACAGGGTTCCAATCTTTGACCCTTTTGCTGCTGAGCTATGCACGCCGACAACGATTTCAAATGAAGCAGGTGCAACAATTACTGCTTGTAACGATACTGATCAAACAGGTTCTGATGATACTAATAGAGCCGAATCAAAGGGTTTGTTACACGCTGGTTATGGGCCAGATGTTGAGAACTTACATGGATTACAGCCTTCTGACATGGATCTTGCAGAGTTTGAAGCAGATGTGGAGAGTTTGCTCGGTAGAGGCCTTGAAAATGAGTCTTTTGCCATGGATGAGCTGGGGCTTGTAAATTGCAAGGATGAGGATATGCAGAGAAAGAATAGTTCTTCAGGGAATGGAAAAGTAAAGCTTGAAAATGATCATGAGTTCGTAGAAATAAAGGAAGAAACTGTTAGGGAATGTCATGTGGATAATGAAACTTTCGAATTGAGCTTCAGCTACGATTCTCCTGAAAGTTGTGGAGAGGAAGATGATCATAAGGAACTACTGACAGGAGATAGAGATTCAAAGAATAGTCAAGAACTAGGAGACAGCGATGATTGTTCGAAGAAGAAGAAGAAGAGAAAGATACTATTGAGTTTAGATTATGAAGCGATCATATCAGCTTGGTCAAACCATGGATCTCCTTGGACTACAGGCAAAAGACCTGACGTCGTTGATCCTGATGAATGTTGGCCTGACAGCATGGTAAATTAGGTTACTCATTCAATCTTATATATCAATGAAATTTATCTTGACCAAATCATTATAAATTTATACAAATTGAGGAGTTTAATTTGTTTCGACAGGGAACGTGTGGAGCTTATCAATATCGACAAGCTTATGGGGACACAGCAAGTGGGTATCAGTTAGGACATCCAACAATGGCGGACGGAGGAAGAGAAGCTCGAGTGTCAAGGTACAGAGAGAAGAGGCGAACAAGACTCTTCTCGAAGAAAATAAGGTATGAGGTGAGGAAACTGAATGCGGAGAAAAGGCCTAGAATGAAAGGGAGGTTTGTGAAGAGAGCATCCACTTTTGGAGCACCTGCTTTTCCTTTTACTTAATAAATGAAGCTTAGGTTTAGGCACCTTTTGTGAATAAAGCACTGTGTAATTACGTATCAGTTGATCCTCTTACATTACATGGGCTTATGCTTTTATTTAATACCATTATTAAGTAAATAAAATATCTTAAGTTCCATAGTTTATATACTTTGATATTGTCTTGGTATAAATATTAATATCTTTAAGGATGATTTTAAAAAATAATATTTAATTAACATATATCACTCTTGTATGAGAAACATTTTGTAGTCACTTTTGATAATTAATAATATTAATAATTAATAATTACTGAGATAATAATTATTATTATTATGATTAATTGCCAAAATATCTAATTAGGGCCTTAATTTACACGCATAAGGCCAATTTTAAATAAATATATACTTTCCTTGTCCTTTTGCATCCAAAATTGTAGTATGGCTGGGAGGATTTGCCCATAATATCGGTCACTGTTCCGTAATTGACGCTGAAATATGGGGCGTCTTTACGGGATTACAATTGGCCTGGGAGCTTGGGTATCGCAGAGTGGAATTAGATGTAGACTCGACGATTATTATTCAACTATTATCTGCCTCGGCGGCTCAGCAAGCTCCTATTACTTCCCTGATATTAGGACTCCGCCAATTACTTACTAGAGATTGGATAGTGCGAGCAAGACATGTTTACCGCGAATCTAATCGGGCTGCAAATTGGCTAGCCAACTATGCCGGTTCACTTGAACTTGGTATCCATCGGTTTCATAACCCGTCTGTGGGTTGTTTATCCTTTTTATTAGAGGATATACCGGGAGTTTCATTTCCCCTACTGGTTATGTAAGTCCTGTACCCCTCCCTTCGGATTTAAAAAAAAAAAAAGAGCTTGGAATTTCCAAGCTGATACTTGTAGGATCCGCGTCAGGCTCTTGACACTTCACTGCAGGATATGACAACTACAGGAAAAACTCAGAAGTACAAACCATGCCCTTCAGAATTCAGATTATGCAAGTTATTCTCTTTTTATAAAAATTGTGATCTTGTTTTTATATTTACTTCATTAAACTTCTTTAATAACTAATTAAGCGCTTTCTAATTGTAAATTATCACAGCCAAATATCATGTTTAACCAATATTTTAAAAAAAAGAAAAAAAATTAAATTGATTAGAAAAAAACATTTAAGATCTAGAAGTTTAATCAGTATATAATAAAAATTGAGAAATTTTAAAAAATTTAAAACATAATCGAATCAAGAGATTATATGTATTATTGGAAAAAGTTAAAATTTAATTGAATGTGACGATTAAATAAAAATCTATTATTTATAAAATTAGTTCGATAATTTTTTAAAATAAAAATTATTTAAAAACTAAATTAAAATACGATTAAATCTTTCTCATCAATTAGTTTTTAATTATTGTGTTTAACAGTAAAACAAATTGTTAGTCATTTACTTATAAAACTAATCCATTACTTGCAGGCACTTTGTTATCAAAAAATAAGTTATTTGAATGTAATACTCTTTATGTTGGAATCATTAATGTTACTTGGCAACATCGTGAGAATTATTCGGCGTCAATTTCCTACAAGTTGATTAAGAAATTAGGGAGAGAAAAAAAAAAGTGAGGTTCGATGGCAACCTTGGGATGGGATGGGAGGATCGATATGTTAAATTGTATCGAAAAGAATTTAAATTTATTAATATCTAGTACTTAAAATAGAGAAATATATTACAATTTTAATTGAAAACTCTAAAATTTTAGAATTAAATATAATACGTGACAATACCTTAGTTATGTATTCTGAATCAAACGTGAATGGGTAAGAAATGAAGAAATGCAAAAAATACCTGATTTTGGTTCCATTACTTCAAACGAGCTTTCTGAAGATGAAATGAGTGCGAATCTACTGTGGTCTTTACAGGAACTGCTCTCCGAGACGCAGGTAAGGTCTTTCTACAGTTTTCTCAAAACGTAAGCTCTCTTAACGAGTCAGAGAATCCTTATGTTTACAATTGATATAAGAGCAACTACAGAAGACCTTAACTTTTATATATAGAATCAATATTAGTCTTCCCCATTACAAGACCGATATGAGTCCGGTCTACATTAATTGGGATCCATTTTTTACACGGACTTCGACCCATTGATTTAGAATATTTATTAGACCACTTTATTATCTTTATCTGGATCAAATTACGTAACTTACCCGATAAGTTATTAAAAAACCAAAAAATGTAATTAATAGTTATCAACTTTATGAGGAAAGACAAAATTGTCCAACATTCTCCCCCTTGGACAAGTGCTAATTGTAATTTTGACTCTAGTTTAAAACCAGTTTAAAAACTCGGTTAAGCCACGTTACTGAATTAGTCGACTAGGTTTAAAAACAAAACATTTTATCCAAAGATAATAAAAGTATATCATTTCGTTCTGTAAGACTTTCAATGTCGAAAAGTATCAAATGCATGTGTCATATGTGACACAGATCCAATACAATCACGTATACGTAATACCTTACTAACATAAATGAAAAATGGAGTGTGGCAAACTACGATCATACCTTTATGATCTAAATTATATAATCTTTATTTGTAGGTCTAGATTTCTCCAACTTTATGTTAAACCACATATGCTAAACTGCATTAGAGAAATCCTGTTTTCTCTTACTGAATGCTAGACAGCATTAGAGAAAATTTGTTTCCTCTCACCAAATGCTAAGCTGTATTAAAGAAAACCTTTATGTTATCGAACTGAATGCTAAACTACATTAGAGAACCCTTATGGGAGTAAAAAACTTATATCCCCTATGTCATGTCAAACTTCATGGATATCTGTTTAAAATTGTATGCGTCTAAATTACATAGGCATAAGGTCAATCTGTAAATAAGCCTACTGAACTTTAAATGCTTAAGATCGACACAAATCTTAAGACTTTTATATGAATTATGACAATATACGATAACACATTTTAACGAGGATAAAAGATGACCATCTTTATTGATGAACCATCATAATACATCAAATGTATAAATGAACATGGAGCAAACATAACGATCCCCTAACTAACAGTGTCTAAGGACATCAAAATACCCATACTGTATACTTGTGTTTCAAACACAAGTGGGTAAACTCCTTTAGTTAAAGGATCGACTAACTTTTCCTCAGTTCTTAAATGCTCCAAACCTTAATGTCACATTTTCGTATCAACTCTTTTATAGTCAAATAATTGACCTCAAAATGCTAAAACCTTGTGATATTCTTTGTTGTTATTAAACAACACAGCAAGAAGATTACCACAGTACAACCAAATGGGTCTAGCTGCTGAATCAACCACAAACAACTCAGAAATCAAGTTTCTGAGCTAAACCGTCTATGAAGCAACCTCATAGCATGCACTCTGCATGCATGATCGAGGAAGTCCCTCGTGTCTACTTGACACTCTTCCGTGACATTGTACCATATGCAAACATAAAACCATAACCTTAAATGGACTTTCGATCATCCGGACACATAGTTAAAATCTGAACTTGAATTCCCCATGAGGTTTAGTCTATTGATTGTGCTATATGTCAACATATAATTCTTAGTTCCCTCTAGTATCTCAACACTCGCTTGAATGCATTCCAATGGTCTACACCTAGGTTAACTAGATATTAACCAAACAATCAAATGGTGAATGCAATGTCCTTCCTAGTACATAGCTGAGCATACATCAGGCTATCAACCGTACTAGAATACGAAACATTTCTTGTAACCTGTCTCTTTAATTTATTCTTTGGATACTGTGCCAAAAATTATCTCTTGCTATGAGAGATAGATGTTACAATAGGTTTACAGTTAACCGTATTAAACCTTTGCAACATATACTCAATGTACATACTCTGTGAGAGGTCTGATGAGTGTTGAGATCTGCTCCAGTGAATTTGAATACTTAGGACAAAAGATGTTACGCCAAGGTCCTTCAAGTCAAAGTTCTTGACCAAAAGCCACTTAACCTCATTCAACATGGTAAATTAATTTGACGTGAGCAATATATCATCTACATGCAGTAACAAGAAGATAACTTTGCTTCGCCTGACCTCATAGTACAAGCGTCTTTTAATTTTATTTTCCATGAAGCTGAAAGAGGTCATAACCTCATCAACTGTAAGGTATCACTTTCGGAAGGTTTAATTAAACCATATATTGATCTGTATAATGCGCAAACCATGTCAGTTCCATTTGAATCGGGAAATCCTTTATGTTGTACCATATATACCACTTCATAAAGGTCTTTATTGAAAAAAGCGATTTTGACAGTCATCTGATGTAACTCTATATCATCATGACCTACAATTGCCTTAATCACTCAAATGTATCCTTCGAGGATACGAGAGAAAAGGTAACAAAAAGTCAACCTTTCTTTTTACGTAAACCATTAGGCAATTTAGACAGCCCATAAACTGCTGAATTTTATCTCGAAATCCTTTAGGTCTAAAAACTTCATTTACAACTGACGAGTTTGCAGTTTCGATGCAAATCAACTAGCTCCCAGACCTTACTATGCTTCATGGCTACATCTCATCAGTCATTGCATCTCACCACAGATCTGCATTATGTCCAGAAACAGCTTCTGTAAAACTAGCCAAATTCAAAACATGTCTAATATTATAGTCCTGTACACCTGATAGACTATGTCATCAGATGGGATAGCAGGTCATCTCACTCTAGTGGATTTACCTAACTGCATTAGATCTTGTACCTCCAAGAACCACTGTGTGTATAGATATGGATTCTTGTTCCTAAATAGGCACAATACAGAGACCTAGATCTACCGGATCTAACTGTATGAGTAGCGAGTACATAATAACTATAGTATCCACCCTGCTATCATTTGAATGGTCAAAGGGCCCACCATCATCATAGTCATTGTATTCCAGAAACTTAGTTGTTTGTGATTCCACTATTCTGGTCCCACCTTCTATAAAATAAAAGTTGTAGCCTTAAAATAGTCGAGATATCGTACAAAATAGCAATGAGCGGAACAAGCATTCAATCTTTCTTTATAAGGATTATACTGTCTCAGTAGGGAAACCCCATGCACAAATGTGTTCAAGGCTAGGTTTTCACACTTTTAGATAATTAGGTAAAATAGCCTTGTTTTGCATCAACTTCTTCAAGTCCTTTAAAGTGCAATTATGTCTTTCGGCAACACACCATTTTGCTTAGAACTACTCGACATAATGAATTAAGTCACTATTCTAACTGATTTCATATATCCTACAAGCAAACCTTTTTAAGTTTGAAACACCATGTTTGCCGTGATATTCTCCTCCACAGTCAAATATGACTATCTTGATAAATTTTTCCAATTGGTTCTCAACTTTTAGTTTTTAAGCAAGAACACATAATTGTAATGGGAATAATCATCAACAAATGTCATAATACATTTAGAATTACACAATGCAACTGTATAAGGTCTACCGATATATTTATGTATCAGACTCAACAAGTCAAAAGCATGAGTTGACCTCAATATCCTTATTAGTCAACTTACCCCTGCAACAGTCAACACTTGTTCTCAGATCATCATAATATAGAATTGAGAAATGTTTTTCTTAATCAATCTCTCAACCCTAGCTCTGAAAATGTAGCTTAAACTTTTATGTCACACTATGTATAACTTCTCATTCATCAGGTTCGTCATTTCATAACTTGTTTGGCAAGATACGAAGAAGCATATATCTAATTTGAGATAAGATACATTCTATACAAACCATATGACAAGAAAGTTGTACCATTATGTTTTGCAATAAACAGCTGTACAACGGAAGCATTAAATACAAAACATTAACCCTGCTTTTATCCAAAATTGATCAAAAGATCACATATAAAATATGTCGTGTAAAACCCAAATGAACCTTCTACAAGGTTCAATACATACATTCCCTATAGATATTACTTCTACTTCTTCATTGCTGTGAACCATCAATTTCTCCTTCCCTTTATTTGGCTTTATCCTGGATATGAACTCGTGCATCATGGAAGCACCTTGATCAGATGCTCCACTATATAGCTACCAAATACTTAATGTTGGACCCCGCTCTTTTAGTGGGATTTTGAATTATAAAATTGACATTAAATGAAAAATTTGTGGTGGATTATTCTTGTGCAAAGAAAGAGAAAAATTCAAGAATGAGGATTGTTATATGAGATATGTGAATTTAGCAAAATGAGAGGGTATATGTTAGGATGCTTTTGTTATAGATGTTTATG
>JAOSBL010000001.1:120610-133367 GCA_027568915.1 Erythroxylum roraimae | reverse complement strand
ATCTCTATCTCTATCTATCTCTATATCTATATCTGAACATTTAATATTACGTACGGTTTCATGTGGGTGTTATTGATTATATCTTAAAGAACAGGTGTTGAAGTTTCATGCATTGAAAGGTGTCGGTAATGAAACAGACGTGGGTTTGAGTTGCATAAGAGGGAGAGAGAGAGAGAGAGACATGGGCTTTTGAGAAATGTGTGTGTGTGTGGGTGTGTAGTTTGTGTGATTATTCATTGTTTTCGAGTAATACAAAGTTGTTTTCCAAGTGTGTTGTTTGTGTGTGAAAAGGATAGTACAAACAAAATGCTTATGTCTGTGGGTGTGTGTCCGGAGACTGAGGAAGAGAGAAAGTTACAACCTCTTTACGTGTTAGAAAAATTAGGGTTAAAGCGAAGCTCTGTGCGTGGTGTCCAATGCTAGAGTAGTGCTTGCGTAGGTCGGGCTGTTCAGGAATAGCAACAAACATGGGTTTTTGGTTGCTTATGAAGACTTGTATGCATTCTCTGTCTTTCTTCTGAACTAGATGATGAGGCACAGGATCGCTCATAAATTTGAGTATGGTAATTTAGTATTTTCGGTTAAAAGTGCATTTTAGTTTTAATTGGGACTGAAAAATAGGTTTTTGCTTTCATCAAAGATCGGCTTAGCAAGCGGATTATGAGCTGGAAGAATAAATTGTTATCTAGACCGGGTAAAGAAGTCGTAATTAAGACAGTCGCCCAAGCACTACCTGCATATTGCATGAGCGTCTTCCTTCTTCCTCGCGGAACTTGTGATGAAATACAAAAAATGATAAACTCCATCTGGTGGGGTTCGAGCACTATTACCAGAAAGAATATACATTGGGTGAGTTGGGAACGTCTTTGTGTGCCAAAAAAATATGAGGGCATGGGATTCAGGGACCTTCGTTGCTCCAATCTGGCGATGCTCTGTAAACAAGCCTGGCGGTTCATCGCTTATCCTGAATCACTTCCGAGTAAAATTTTTAGAGCGAGATATTTTCCTTCTGGTAGCTTTCTGGAGGCTAAGGATCGGGCAAATGCAAGTTTTATTTGGAGGAGTATTTATGCCGCAAAGGATATCTTGACTCACGGTGTTCGTTGGAGACTTGGAGACGGAGCTTCGATTGATGTCTTCAAATATCCCTAGATTAATGAAGCTAATAGTTTCTTTATCACCTCCCCTCCAATCCAAAGTTTAAGTAACATGAAAGTAAGGGAGCTTTTTAACGAGTCAGGTTCTGGTTGGGATGAACAGTTGATCGAAGGTTTATTTACGCCTTATGATGTTGGACGGATCTCTAGAATCCCTATTGCGTATGCTAAGCCTCCGGACCAGTTGATATGGCATCATAGTAGAGATGGACTTTACTCTGTTAAATCTGGCTACAAACTGGCCCTTAGATTGTTTATGGATATCGCCAATTTTTCTATGGAGAAACCTGGGAACCGATTGTGAAATTTGCCTATCCCTCCTAAGATTAAAGATTTTATATGGTGCTGTCTGAGGGAGTTTATTCCATGCAAAGCGCAGCTATTGCGCAAGGGAATCACGCTCCTTCCTGATTGTGACGTCTGTGGTTGTGAGGAAGATCTGAATCATATGCTAATGGAGTGTCCTAAAGCAAAAGAAAGTTGGGCTATGGCGCAGTTGAGTCTTTCGAACCAGGGGATTGAAACTTTTCTCGGAAATATTCTGGTTAACTTATCTGTATCTTCCTTAACCCATATGTTAGCTATTTTATGAAGCATCTGGTACCATCGCAATCTCAAAGTCTGGCAAGGTAAGACTGTCTCTTTCTATATGATTGTTACTTTTGCTGACAACTTTATTAAAGACTAGCAGGATTCTCGGAGGAGCTTTGAGAGGGTTAGTGCAACAGCTAGCACCTTATGTCCTAATACCTCAAGCTGGCGTAAACCTTCGGCTGGTTTTGTGAAATGCAACGTTGACGCTGCTGTCTTTAACGAACAAAATGCAACGAGATTTGCTGCTGTCCTTAGAGACGAAAGGGGGAGTTTTGTAGCTGCTCTCTCCGGACATTATTCGTCATTGTTTGACCCAATTATTGCTGAACTCATGTCGATTAGAGAAGCACTTTCGTGGCTGAAAGACAAACAAATTGATCATGTTGTTGTGGAATCAGATTGTTTGTTGGTTGTTCAAGCTACCACAAATTCGTCTTTAAATCATTCTGAGATTGGATTGATGGCTCTTGATTGTCTAGCTCTCAAGCGACATTTCCTTCACTTGTCCTTCCAATGGACGCGTAGAATTGCCAATAGGGTGACTCACTCCTTAGCTTGAGTAGCCTTATTATATGCAAACCTTCATCGCTGAAAAACTAGTCCTTCTTGTTTAGGTCCTATTTTATCGTTAGATAAATCAACTTGTAATGCTTCTGATAGGGAAAGGCTTGTAGGATTCGGGAGTACGGGGCAAGCCTGATAGCTTGGGTTTAAATTTTAGGCTTTCGGTATCCATGGTTTTATTCGTAAAAAAAAGCAATATATTAAAATAATATATAATCCTATTTTACAAGATCCCATAGAATAATAAAAATATTTTAATATTTTAGATACTTGTGAAAATTTGTTTTCGGTATAAAACATGCAAAGAAGAATGTAATAAGGAATGACTAAAAAATCCAACTAGTTCGACCGATTAAATTGTAAAAGTTGAATCTTTCAACTTTTCGATTTGGTTTTTAATTTTTCGGATAAGTTTATTTTAAAAACTCTTGTTATTAAAAATTGATAAGATTATTAATTAATTAGTCAATTTTGGTAAATTAATAAATTCTTATAGACTAAAATAAATAAATTAATTTTTATTTAATAATTTTTTAATCAAACTTTAAAATTTTTATGGATAAAAATGATCTCTTTTAACTATATTTTATATTATTTAATTTTATTCAATCTTTACTAGTTTTACAACAGTTTAATACCAGTTGAACATTTTAATTCTTAAACCTCTTATCCTACTTATTTAACTTCTGGAGTTTTGTAAAACATTGGCAATAAGGGACAAAATTCAATTTTAAAATTTAAATAAGACTACTAGCTAGTTAAATGATTAGAAAAATAGAAGATTTTTAATTATTTAAAACTTATCGAATCATATGTATTGATTATTATTATAATAGCATACAAAATAACAATTCTAGAAAAGTAATTCAATTTCTCAAATAAATCTATTTGGGATAACTTTCTATCATATACTCGTAATATTACCACAATCATAATTACGATTTTGTTTTAAAATATTCTTTTCCTTGTATCTTCTTTAATCAAAATAAAAAAATATTTATTATCCACTATCTCCTAATTTATATTTAATGTTTTTAGTATTAAGCTATTTATCATATTTTTAATTTTAGAGTAATAGTTTTATTAAAAATAATAAAAATGTGAATGAAATTTTTTTAAATTGAATTGGTTAATAAATAATAAAAATTAATCATAAAATTCTCAAACTAATATTTTTTTATACAAACTAAATAAACAATTTAGTGCATATAATTATTTATAAATTAAGTAAGAAAGACCTACTTAAACTCTTAATTTTTTCTGATTTTCATCTGAAGGTCCACAAACGAGTGAAACTTTTCTGGGTCGGGCAGCCCATTCATTTTCCTGACCCGAAAACTTTCAAGTTTCTGACCAGACCCACCCTTCAATATGATTCTTAAACACACACCTGCAGTAGCTGCAAATCCAAGGTCAAGGTCCATACCTCAATTTCAACCATGCTACAGTCAAGATTTTCAAATGTTTACTTTTCAAATGAAAGTAAACTATTAATGAGTTAATAATATTCGATTTTTAATCTTGTAATTAACTATGTAAATTCTAATTTCTAATTTTGAGTTTTAAGGTTATCCATAACGGGATCAAATCTCCTGTTCCTAATTCTCAGTATCGCATGGAAGAAATGGAGAAGGCATAGGATGGCACTGAAAATCGGAAACAACCACCCCCTGCCGTCCATGATAACCTTAGATTTTCGGGGGAAAAAAAAGGGTTTCTTAAATTAAGAATCTAGAAAATCATCTAACATTTGTTTTAAAACTTCAAAAACTCAAATGCTCGTATCAAATCAAGAACCATATATCCACTTGGCACTAAGAACACAACTTGCTCAACAGCTTAACAACAAAAATAAATCAGAATCAAGTTTTGATATTATATATATACACACAAATAACCAATGACACGCTTAATTTTCTTGAACTAATTAGGTGGCTTAACTAGCCGACATTGTCGGGAACAACAACATAAGATAGCCATAAAATAATAACGAAAGATAAACAACACAATCATGTCTTGTAACTAAAAAATGAAAAGAGTTGTTTCTTCTGAACAAGTTTCAACTCCTCTCATCGTCAACGGTCAGAATCGCTGGCAGTTGCATTCAAACCTGTTTTTTATATGTAACCTTTCTCTTCTTGTAAACCTACTCAAGCTCCAAGAACCTTGTTCCTTCTTATCTGTTTAGCTATTCTTTTTACTGGTTTTCAAGAATTGAATCCATCATGCGCCCTGGAAAGTTTGATCATCATCTTCAGGAGCGTAGGATCACCAACGTCCCGCGTCCATCTCCACTGAAGATCTATAAAGAATCTCATGTCATTCACAAGTCGTCGTCGTCATCGTCTAATCTTCTGGCTCCTGTCCTAGCTCCGGTCTCAGGAAGGGCTAAACAACAACAGAGAAGCGATCCGGTGATTATTTATACGCATTCACCGAGAGTAATACATACCAAGGCAAGAGATTTCATGGCTTTGGTCCAAAAACTCACCGGCAATTCACCTACTAATGACGATGTTCGCATTACACCACCAGTCCAAGAACAGAAGAGAAGTGTGATAAGTGAGACTTCAAGATCAGATCGAGTCTGTGGTGCTGAGAATAACGAATCATCTAATCCCGACTTGACAGATATCCCACTTTTGTCTGCGGATTCTGCTAAAATTGTCTGTTCATCAGGGCCTGTGTATAGATTTTCTGATTCAGTTTATCAGTCACAAAACGTGGGAAATCCTATTTCTCCATCTTTCCACGAGTTCATGAAATGATTAGTTGAATCTGAACACGAGGAGGAGTTTCTAGGAACAGTAGATTTATTGATGTTTAGTTTGATATATTCAATCAAACCAAACCCCATTGATGATGGTGATTGTTCATACAAGGGAGGTGGGTTCGATGGGTTCTTTAAGCTGTTTCACATTGTTGTGCTTTTGTTATCGCAGCTCGGAAGATTCTTTGGCAAGACACTGAAAATGTGAAATACGAATCGAGTTCTTTAGTTCTTTGACTTTCCAAAGAGAATAGAATGATCATTTCTGATAGTGGGTTTGATTTTTTTAATTTAATTTAATAAAATTATTTTAATTTAAATTACAATCTTATCAAATTTAAATTAGGTCAAAATTTTAATTAACTAAAATTTATTATATCTTAATTAAAATATATATTTATCAATTATTAAATGCAACTAATTTAATCGATTTAATTTACAATTTTTTTATTTGATGTTTAATAACTTCTTTAAATTATATTTTTAATTTTTAATTTTATTTAATCTTTAATCATTAACTTTAAGCCTGCACTGATGCTATAGTTTCTAATGTATGAATTATACGTTAAGATATGCTATAATTTTTGTACCTTTTTTATGTAAGAGGTAAAAATGAGTTATGGAAATATAAAAAAATGCTTATTAATTTTTAATGAAAAATAAAAAGTATAATTCAAATAATAAATTGAATTACTTTTTATTAATATTTTACATAATTACTTATTAATTTTTAATTTATTAGTGTGGACAAAAAAGAGGAGACTTTTTTTTATTAGAAATAAGTACATAATTATGCAATCATTACAATTGAAGGATGTTGAAATAATTAGCATGATTAACATTAAACAAAAAGTGAAACGTATTTCTTCATATATGAAAAAGTATGACCATTATAAATATTTTTTTTCACAAAGGCTTATCTTCACTCATTAAAAATTAATAAACCCTAAATCAATTTATTCATTAATGTGATAAAACTCACTCCGTAGGCTCCAAAAAATAATTTGGACTCGTTTTCTTGTGAATAGTTTATGAATCCTAACATGATAAGAGTTCAATATGCAAGAGACCCACATTTCCACATGTCTAGTGGTTTAAGATTTAAAAGGATTTAAACGAATAAAATTAAAGAATTTTAATATGATTGAAATAGATTTTTTTTATTCATCGAAAAATTTGAAGTTTAATTTTAAATTAAAGAATTTGAAATTGTACCGATCATGCATCTCATACATAATATATATTAAATATACGCAGCGGAAAATAAAACGAAACTTAAAAAGCAAATCTACCCGTGCATATAGATATAGAAAACAAAAACATGAAATGTAAGATGTTTACATACCTTTCCGACGATCTCCTTCATTCTTTAATCTTCTCCGCATTGGGTTGTCGTAAACCACAACGATCAATGTAGATCGTCTCTAATAAAAGTCCACATGAAGATAGAACAATGAAACCTCGCTAGGAGATGGCTAGAATTCTTTCTTTGTGCTAGCAAAAACAAGAACTCTTGTGAGAGTTAGAAAGAAAAAGAGTATGTGTATGCGAAAAGAACCTTCCTTCACTTATGTTTACACAAGATGCACGAAAATCATCTCTATTTTCTGCGCCTTCTATAACCCCTATCACTAATGGAGAGTTATGGGAAGTTAATGATCATGAATAGCATGCATTAATTGAAGTTATAGGAAGTTAATGACCATGAATAGTATGCATTAATGGAAGTTTTGAGAAGTTAATGACCAAATTGGCGGCCAATAACACTTGTTTCTAATCCATTCCATGCAACGTTTTCTATTACGATCACATCGCGATACAATCCCGAAACACTCTCTCATATCTTGAATCATCAATCAAGAACATTTTATTCATCCTTCGAATCTTCTATGTGTGTGACCCATTAGGTTTTCGGTTATGTTAGCCACTTGAATTAATACTTAATTCAAGTAAATCAAGAGCAATATCTAGCAGCACATCATGACCCCCAATTGATCGGAAAGTTAGTGGTTTGACTACGAACCCTTCCATACGTAATGTTGCCATGTCGTTCGTCCTTTCACTATCTATACCCCACTTGGTTCAAAGTATGGTCAAAGCGTCAACTTCCACTAGACTAACTATATCACATTTAGTCCAAGTTATATCAAATCTTGTCCTGAGGATCTTATTACTTAATGTATCATTAAAGACTCTCTTTATGACACATATATACTCTAGCCAGAGACTCCTGAGTAATGACCCCGACAAGAGGTCGTGGGTATCATCTCCTTCTATCATGAGTGGTGAATTCTTTATTGGCTACTCAATTATCTCTGAATACCTTAAGCTGTACCCAATCACCACTATATGAGTAACCTCTGAAAGGCACCGATGAATGTAGTCAAAGCACAGGATTAATATCCGAGATATCCTTGAGCACCTCAAGGCCAAGGATACTTGCATCATTATTGTGATGAAATTATCATTGACACTAGAATAGAATATCCATATGATTGTCTCATAGTAAGTCAATCCAATGTACTTACTACTCTTAGTAAACATCCACATGTTAACTCTAAACAACTTATGTCTACTACTTATGAGATCTACTGCTTGATCCAATCGAGGAGTATAACATGTGCTAGTTTATTCGGATTAATGATATCCTATCTCATTAATCCTATGACTAGGGAAAGTTTAGATACTAACATAATTACACATGATAAGACTCTCATTATCATGATCTTATCATGATTTCCTCCATGCTATGTTTTGTATCATGGACTTCATTAAATTAATTTAAGATCAACGTCAAATCCATAAACGTATGAACATCGAAATAATGAATAACGTTTTTATTAATCATAAAATGATTTGTACAATAAGTGTTATAGATGATTGCCTTTAGAGCACTTCTCTAACAGAAATATGATTGAAAGAGATTGTCTTTATCCATTGAAAAATTTGAAGTTCAATTAAAAGAGAGATGTTAAATGAAAATGAATTGATTTATTTTAGTTTATAAGAACTTATTAATTAATAAAATTTTACTTATTAATTAATTAATGAATAAGTTTTTGACAAAAAGAATTATTAAAATAAATAATCAGATAGTTAAAAACTAAATTGAAAAAATATACGTTCAAGACTTTTATGGTTGAGTCGGTCGAATTGGTTGGGGTTTTTTAATCATTCATCTTACCAACATTTTATCTCTTAGGCTATGTTTGGTTAGGTGATTATTAATGGAATAGAATGGAATGGAATGTAGGTTTATAATAAAATAAAATAGAATGAGAGGGTTTCACATTACATCTCATTTTATCCTAAACAGTAAAAATAAGTTATTTCTGATTTGGGAGGTTTATGATGAAATGTAAAATAATAAGAAATATTTCACTATATTATATTATGAACCCTTTTTCTAAACAACATTTTAGTATATTATATTTTGAATTCTTCCATCCTTCCCAAACGACATTTTTCTAATATTACTTCCATTTAAATTTTATTTCATCATTATATGCCATTCCATTATGTTAAAAACCTTACGTCTAATCAGCGTTATCTTGCTTATCCATATTATCACTTACATCCACTAAACATAATTGCTCAGTTAAACATTCGCAACCCTTTTGACGAGTCCTAGATTTAGGATGGACCTAATAGTTTAAAATCAAAATTTTAAAATTTTTTAAAATAATATTATTTTAATTTAAATATTTTTTGAATTAATTTTTAAACTCAAATTAATTTAAAACTCAATCAAATTGATTTTTATTCTTTAATTTTAAATTAAATTGAATTAAACGAATTGATTTCATCATTCTTACCTGCCGTCCAAAATCAAACTCTAAAATCAAGAAATGACAAATAATATATATATGTACACCTTGCATGACCATTTATCCTCGTATCAAGCCACTTTTGTTTTCCGTATCTAACTTGGACTTTTGAACGTAGTTTGTTATTAGATTTCAGACTTCCAAGATAAGGATTGACAATCCACGAAAACATATACTTCGTATATTACATTGTTAATCACCTGTAACACGTGAGTTTTGCCCTGCCGTCCTGGCAATAACTCATTCTAGCTACTACTTTACATTATGACCCAACAACAATGCGAATGCACTAATTGAAAGAGACATTAACATAGTCCAAGGAAAACATTACCATAGTCCAAGTAAAACATGCATGTTACACATGTGTGAGGATGTGTTGAACCAACTCGAGAAAAAAAATGTTTTTTGATCCCACTATTTTTGTGTTTTTAGTTTCTTTTTCAAATTTTAATTAATTTTGAATTGAATTTAATATCTTAATGCGATTATTTGGATTACTAAACATTCCGAGACTCCTTGGATTACTAAACATTCCGAGACTCCGCTCCCGGGTGTTATTGTTGTAAACTATTTAACTTAATTTTAATATTTGTTAAGTTTAGTTCAAACTGAATTTTTTTGATCTAAATAATGTCAAATGCTCAAATCAAAGAAATTCAATAACGAAAGATTACTAAAATAAATTATGTCCTCCGCATTTTGTTCACTTTTATGAACTAATAACGATAAACAACAAATTATTTACAAATGGTGTCCTTCCAGTTAAGTTCCGTCTGGTTGACGTTTACGAAGTCCAGCGGAAACTTAATCGGGTGGCTAACGACAGGTCGTGAAGTAAAACGCGTGAACTACCGTTACGATAACGGCATCACTCGTCAGCGTCCCACCAGGTTTCCACGTCCGATTCCGTCACGTGAGCAAACGGCGACGTCAACTTTCTCCCATCTACCACCGTAACTCCACCGCTGACGTCATCGCTGACGAAGATTTTCTCCAACTCGGCGGCGTTAACTCCGACGATCTTACCCAACATCGGCCGCCATTCCGCCAGCATCTGAGGAATCTTACACCCCACACGTGTGTCCCATACCCTCAAGAGATTCTGAGATATATTCGTCTCGCCGGATACAACCACCGCCGGCGAACCGAAAACCGAACTCACGTTGTCTCCCTTGATTTTGTCATTACCAAAAAGAAACGTTCTTGATTCGTTGTTGATGTTTAACCCAAGACCTAAACCTAGATTATCCCAGAGCTTGACAACGCTTTCTCCGGTCGGAAACTCTGCCCACGAAAGAAGGTCTCCGATGCTACCATTTCGACGTCGCCGGAGCCCAAAAGGGTTACTGTTTATGCAACTCTGATAATTACCAGAGCCTTTCAAGGGATAGTTGTCTGTGCTCCACCAGCGGGAAGATGATGAACTGGGTTGATCTTCTTCTTCTTCTTCTTCTGCTTCGTCTTCATCGTCGGATGTTGATGAGCAAGACGTTTCACTTTCGGTGTCGGAATCGTCATCGTCTAGTATGTTGAGTAGAGGAGGTGAAGCTTTCAAGAAACGACTTTTGAACCCGACGACAAGAAGCTTGACTCTAGCGATTAAGGTTGAGAAAGAGGCAACAATGGCGAGAATCAAAGCGCCCCATTTCCAAAAACTCGAAGCTTGGTAAATCAGTTCAGAGGCGGAAGACAGAGTGAAAATCTGAGAAATAAAAGAAGGGTTTTGTAACGTGTTTATTCCGGCTTCGAAGTCGCCGATTCTATTTATGACCGGAATCTCCATAGATACGCACTAAATAACCGAAAACCAGTGACCGGCAAATGACAAAGGACTCTAATGATAGTGCTAATACGGTCGAGAGCTTAGAGAAGGTTTAGGAGTTTGGAAAAGGGTAGAGTCTTGAGCTTATAAAGACGGCTGATGACAGGAAAAACAAAGAGAAAGGTCATGTGTGTTGTTAGCTTAGGTGGCCAATAACGATTGGCTGTAAGTTAAAGAGTTTGAGCCACGTCAGCGAAGGAGACTTGACATTTCCTAAACCAGAAAGAGGATAGAGACTATTAGTCAGCATCGACTATTCAATATTTCGATTATTCGGTAAATTTCGGATAAACCAAAACAAAAAGACAACTGAAATTTATTATTACTAGGCAAAAAAACAAAAGAAAACATATACTAGGTTTTAAAACTTTTTTTGTCTTAAAAATAACATCCGTAATTTCCTTTTTACACTTACAATTGAAATTTTAGATCAGATCTTTTGCTCCGATTATAATATTTTATAATATTTTATTAAATATTATTTACATATTTATGTGAATTTATATAAATATATAGATTAAATTTAGTAAAATATAAACAGAAGATTCGGCATGTTTAAATTCATGTTGTTTAATGTAGCTCTTTTTTTCTTCAGTTATTTGTTTTTTAATATTATATAAATTATGTTTCCTAATTTTTTTTGAAGAGAATTTCATAATATTATTTTATCTTCCTTCTTTGAGGAAATGGTATAATCAGAAGTGAATAACATCAGATGTTGCTGAGGCGTCAGTGAGTCATATGCTCCACTAAAACTATAGAATAGCCCGACAATAAAGCAAAAAGAAGAAGGATCGGTCCAAAATTCTGTGGTGGTGGAGCATTAAACATCTGACACGTGGCGACAACTCATTCGCAACCTTCTCGTATATTGTTAATTATTTGTTTTTAATTTAACCTGTATGCGTATGCGGTGGTGGTGCGCGAGCAACATCATTTTGTTTGCATTTAGTGATCACGAACAAAAGATGAGTCGGAGATGGGCTCTACTGGTCGGTTAAGATTAGGTAGGAAATGGTGCTTGCTTAAACATTTCCTCGAGTCCTTATCAACAACTTAATTATTACGTAATTGCTAATTAACTATTTCCTTTGGTTAGAACAGTGACATTGTTTAGGGTTGCTGAATAAGATACTAATTAATGATTGACCAAAAATTAAAAAAAAAAGTAAAAGTCGACTAATTAATAATAATATTTTTTGCCTGACCTAAATTATTTATTACAATTAAAATAAATAATGCCTGACCAATGGCAAATCACTTTCTTATCGTGCGAGTCTCTTTGTCGATTAGAAGAAAGAATCGAAACAAATTAAGAGCCAGCGAAGAAATCTAATGACTGTTTCTTTCAAGGAATTCATTAAGGAAACAATGAAGACTGATCTTAAAGAAAAGCGTATTTTCTTGGAAGTTCTTTAAATCATCGTTGTTACGTTTTCTCTAATTATCGTAAGCAGCTTGCGTGTTGTAATATAAACTTCGAGAAAAAAGTTCATTCTTGCGTTTTGGGGTAAATATTAGAAAGAAAAAATGTAAAGCCCACAAAATAAAAGCAGCGCAGCCCACAGGCTATTAAATATGTATAAAAGTCATCAGTTGGAGAGGAATTATAAAAACACCAACGAAGTCTTCTTGTTTTTCATTTTTCTCTCAACTATTTGAGCCGGTAATTAAGTACCTAGAGCATCATTCTTTCTCCTATATGTGACACTTCTCTTATAGTTCCCTTTGTTGCGTTTGTTTTGCATAAATTGGGAGAAAATTGTAGAGATTAACAACCTCAATATTTCTCAACACATAATTGTTAAGTATTGTCTCAAAGTCAGAAATAGTAGCTTCTCAAAGTCAAAAATCTTACCTTCTCAAAGTCATAAATTGTAGCTTGCTTTCGGTGATTGTTAAGTTAGAAATGATGGCTTGTTTTCGGTGGTTTTCGGTGGTGCAGTTGGCCTTCACCTTCACCCATTGAATTCTCTATAAAAGAGAAGCAACAACAACGGAAGAGAAGAGAGTTAGAGGAGAG
>JAOSBL010000001.1:102490-120510 GCA_027568915.1 Erythroxylum roraimae | reverse complement strand
GTCGTCTCCAAACTGGACGTAGGCATTGCCGAACCAGTATAAAAATCTTGGTGTTCTTGTTGTTGTTTTATTTTTACGCCAAATTTATTAACGTTTCCGTACAACAATAAGTTAATTTTCCAACTATTATTTTATGTCTTTTTTTTTAATTTTTGATCTTCCTATACTAAATGATAACTGTAATGCATGTTGTGGTTATTTGAGACATATTGAAGTAATGAAAAGAGAAAAAATAATGGAGAAAAAAAGTGGCTGAAAAATAAGAAAAGAAGAGGAGATAGGAGAAGGGAAGGGGGTGAAGAAGATAACATTTTTGAAAAATTTTAGTTATACGAAGGGTAAAATAGGAAATACAAATAGTGAAGGGTAAAACTAAAATTTACTTCCAAGGAGGGCATTTTTGGCATTAATTAAAATAAGTGAGTGTAAAATATGACTTTTAATTAGTTAAGGGTATTTTAGTAACTATGATGATTATGGCAATCATAGTCTTTCTTTTCCTTGCATTTGATTTTCAAATACGACTTCTTGCAAGCCTTTTAAAGGATAGGATCGCCAGGATTCATCCTTGGATGTATCGCCTTTATCAGATTGATATCCTCATTCTTCTTATAAGGAAGATGAATGAATAATTCAACATTTTTCTATAGAGGTTTAGGATAGATCTGGTTTACACTGAACAAATCTTTTAAAAATATGAATGAAAGTTTGAGTGTGTTTGCTTTCATGGTTTCTCTCTAAACTCCTTTTCTCCTTAAAGCTTAAATTTTGAATAATGTACAAGTGAATAACATTAAATTATTAAGTATATTTGAGTTGAAATTTTATGTAAATTAGTCTAATAGAATTTTTGTAATGACTAGGTCTGAAGGTCCGATTAAAGAATAAATTGGACTATTAATTAGTTGAGTTCGAAATTGAAGTAAGGATAATCTTAGATTGTATTCTTATAATAAAATGTTGTTATTAATAAATTATTTTATAGTGAATCATATTTTTGATTTAGTCATTAATTAAATTAATGATTAATAGTCACATACATGAATTACAAGGTGTTTGTGTTTGTGTTTTGTTATGTATATTGAAGTATATTGATTGTTAATTTGACAAAAATGTGTTATTAAATAGAGATTGACTAATAATAAGTTATGAATAAAGGGAAAAAATAGAGAATATATGGCTTACCTATGATATACTACATTCGATGGTCTTAGATTGATAACTTGTGTAGATATGAGTGAGTGATGACTGGGTATTTATTTGTGGAGCAAGTACCGGGACATGCTAAGTCTCGAGGATATTCTATACCGATGGCTAGGTACCAGAGTGATATCGGAATATCCTAAGTCTTGGATAGCCAATGGCTAGGTACTGAAGTAGTACCGGGCTACCAAATGAGATTGAGAAATTGGGTACCTTGTATCGATATTTATACATCTAATTACATTTTAACTTGATGAGAGTTTAAGATGAACCGACAGATCATTGAATGTAAGCCTACTAGGTTAAGCAAGGCTGAGGCAATTCAATTAATTATGGGATAAGCTTACTCCACACTCACTTAAATGTGTTTCTCTTGGCTACGGTACTAAACAAAAAGGGTATAAAGCGTATCACCCCTCTTCTGATAAGGTGTTTATTACTATGGATGTTGTCTTTAATGAACATGAAATGTTTTATAAATCTAGCACTTTACTTCAGGGGGGAAATGACATAGAAGTAAAGGATTTGTCAATGAAATCACAATATCTGATGTTTGATGAACGTCCTATTCCTAGTTGTATTGCACACAATAATAATTCAGGTAATCAAAGTTCTGGACTTAGTAGCCAAGATGAGTTACAAATGCCATGTTTAGATGTATGTCCTGAGCAGAATCTAGACAGTACATCTCCTTTTTCTTCTTTAGCACAACCAGTGTCTCCTTCTGAGTTATGTCCTATTAACTTAGCTATCTCAAATCAGTCTAAACCAAGGCAAGTTCCTTCTCGTTCTACTTATCAATTATATGTTTTCGCTAATAGAAGGAAACCACCTACTAGATATGAGCCTGAAATTTCATCCAAGTCTAAATATCCTATAGTGAATTTTGTCTCTTCTCACAGGTTAAATGGTTCTTATGCATTATTTGTGTCTAGCTTGTCCTCTGTCTCTGTTCCTAATATTGTGTAGACAGCATTAGAAGACCTAAAATGGACTAAGGCTATGGAGCAAGAATTGGGGGTGTTGGAAGCTAATGGGACATGGACTTTAGTTGACTTATCTGCAGGGAAGAGGACTGTGGGGTGTCGTTGGGTTTTTGTAATTAAACATCATGCAGATGGTAGTGTGGAAAGACACAAGGCTCGCTTGGTGGCTAAGTGGTAGACTCAATTATATGGGATAGATTACCAGGAGACTTTTGCACCCGTGGCTAAATTAAATACTGTGAGAGTCTTGTTGTCTATTGCAGCAAATAAAAATTGGCCCTGACTTCAATTTGATGTTAAAAAATGCATTCTTGCATGGAGATTTGGTTGAGGAGGTATACATGGATGCTACTCCTGGTGTAAAGGTTTATGCAAGAACAAATAAAGTGTGCAGGTTGCATAAAGCTTTATACGGACTGAAACAATCGCCCCGAGCTTGCTTTGGTCGATTTACTAAATCAATGAAGGCTTTTGGTTATGTTTAAAGTAGTGTTAATCATACCTTATTTCTTAAACATCGAGGAAATTTGGTTGCTGGACTAATTCTATATGTCGATGATATGATATTAACAGGTAATGATGTGGAAGAACAATAGTCTTTATAGAAGTATCTAGCAAAGGAGTTCGAGATGAAACAACTAGGAGGGCTAAGTTATTTTCTGGGCATTGAAGTTGCTCAGTCCAAGCATGGTATTTTTCTGTCTCAAAGGAAGTACGTGTTAGACTTATTGGCTGAGGGTGGGCTGCATGATTGTCGACCTGCTGAGACTCCTATTGAACAAAATCAGAGGCTATGTCAATCCTTAGGAGCACCTCTGATTGACAAAAGATGATATCAGAAGATTGTTAGGAAACTTATATATTTATCACATACTAGACCTAATATTTCCTATGTTGTCAATCTTGTTAGTCAGTTTATTCAGGACCCTCGTGAAGCCCATGAAGCAACAGTCACAAGTATCTTGAGATACTTAAAGGCTTATCCCAAGAGAGGACTTCTTTATTCTAGTCATGGCCATATGCAAGTTGAAGGATATAGTGATGCAGATTGGGCCGGTTCATTAGATGATAAAAGGTCTACATGTGGGTATTTTACATTTGTGGGTGGAAATTTAGTGACTTAGCGTTGCAAGAAACAAGCGGTAGTATCTCGATCAAATGCTGAAGCTGAGTTTAAAGGTATGGCACTTGTTGTTTGTGAATTATTACGGTTGAAGAGATTAATGGAGGAACTTGGTTTTGATTTGGATGCACCTATGAGACTTTATTGTGATAATAAATCTGTGATTGAAATTGCTTTGAATCCTGTACAACACGATCGTACTAAACATGTTGAGATAGACAGGTTCTTCATTAGAGAAAAGTTGGATGCGTAGATTTTTTCATTTCCATTTATATTAACTAATGGAGTTTCAAGAAGCTCGTATGAAAATGTTATATTCAAGTTAGGAGTTTATGATATCTTCGCATCAATTTGAGTGAGAGTGTTAAGATTACTAGAGGATAAGAATGATTTGAATTATTAGATAAGGATCGTGTATTTTGAAGCTATGGTAGAATAGATACTAGAGGATAAGAATGATTTGAATTATTATATAAAGATTGTGTATTTTGAAGTTACGCGTAGAATAGGTACTATTGTTATTCTCTCATATATAAACTATAAAGCTACCGATGAGAAAATAAGAGAAACTACAATTCCCTTTACTATTACTGTTGTTATAATTGGCACAAGATTACACATCGGAGTGGACGTCTTAACTTTTTCTCAATTGGGCCCCTTCACAACAAGAACAGGGCACTTGACATTATTCATACAATAGTCACTTAAGCTCCCTTGGAAAACCCTGCATGTATTACCAAACTTGGTTTGATCGATTTAAGCATCACAATTCACACAACTTGGAAAAAAGATTCAATCAATAAAGAGATTGATTACCTTTGAAGAAGCCCGTTTCCAGGATTTCTTATAATAAGTAAACTGATATTTTCCTTTTTAGCAACATTGCATATAACCTCCTTGGGCTCTCCAACTTCTGTGATCGTCTCAGCTTTTACCTGAAACGAAACTGTTCAATCAAGAATCTACAAAAGTCTTTCTTTTGGATTTCCAGATTAAAAGAGAGTTAATAATTCATACCCCATGATCGTAACAGATGTTCTTTGCTTTCTCCAGAAGGCTTAAAGCTATCTGCTTATTTCGTTCTTGAAAGGAGCTAACCAATTCTGGAGCTGCCATGGAAACATTAACAAGCTAAAAACCAAATTTCTTTCACAGTTTCAGAAATTCAGAAGAAGGGTAAAGGAGTACTGAACTGGATAAGATTAAATGATGCACTACAGTGGCACCAAGTGCCAAGGTATAGCTACATGTAGCGACAGGCTGTGATGCGAAGATGATAAGCCTGGAATCTGAACTCAGTTCCTTGACATAATCAAGAGCAAACCTGAGAGCTTGAAAGCTATGATCATTGTTGTCTATGACCACCATCACCTTCTTCTTGCAGGACCCTTCTTTTACCTTCTTCTCCATGAAGAAATCTCTCAGGTTTCTTGACAAACAAGGGAGGTCACTTTTAGAACAGAAACTGGAGACTTTTTATCTACCAAAAACGTTGAAAATTTTCATTTTCTTTTTTAAATTATTCAGCTTTTTCTTGTAGTTGTTGGTATGTTATCACCAATCCCAAAGGAGGCATTGCTCCCGAGAACGAATATTTAACGTTTATGGTAGACTTTCACTTTCTTGAAGCGTAATGAGAGGCGACAGGAGTCATTTCTAGAACTGGATTAAGTTGATTGAATCTGAATTAAGTTGATTGAACTTCAGATCCGATTCAATCCATTATCACTCTTAATTATTTTTATTTCAAAATATATAAAATTATGAAGTCAATGTAATAAACCAAATTTATTATATGTTTCTCTAAAATATGACATATACTTGAAGTCTACATCTGAAGGGAAAGGCTTTGTCCTGGTCACAAGTCGCAACTCACAGCTTAGAGATGTGATATAAAACTGTTGGGATTTTTAAAAAATTTGTACACTTATTTACTGTCTATTTTTTAATTAACAATAAAAATTTAAATTTGGTTCCCTAAAAAATTTGGTAAAATTCTAATTAGATAAGTTGAATTCAAGTGAAAAATAACGTATTAATACTTACCAAAAAAAGAAAAATAACTTATTAATAAATTTATAATAAATTGGATATAATATTTAACAGAAAATTCTTTCTTTCTTTTCTCCATATTTTAAAGTAGGAGATCCTATTGATCGTGACTACTATTCGGTCAGAACTTGAACGAGACAAAGGTGTTTGGTATAGCGACATGTTAGTTGGATGAAGTAATAATTGATATGGCTGTTAGGTGAAACGAATCAACAAACTAAAGTAGGCTTAGGTCCATAATTAGAAATCGAATTGAATATACAAATTTTTAAACAAAAGTATTGATCATACCAAATAGAATTGATTACAAGTTTTGAGCAGAATCACTGCTTCCCTTCAAATGGTGTGTTCAGTTCACCACAAGAACGGGGCATTTCGCATTGTTCGCACAGTAACCACTGAGACTCCCCAGAAATGCCCTGCATGCATGATCGATCTTAGAGTTTATTCATAATCTCAAAAGAAAATTTCCAATGGTTTGAAAGTGGCTATGGCTATGACCTTTTGAGAGATCCATCTCCGTTGTTGCCTATAACCAGCAAGCTGATGTTGCGCTTCTCAACAATATTGCAGATGACCTCCTTAGGCTCGCCAACTTCTGTAACTGTTTCTGCTTTTACCTGTCAGGATGAACTTCGAATCTTATAACCAAAGAAGATGGATGGAGAAAGATAAAAAGAAGGTAAAGATAACATGTAACATACTCCATGATTTGAACAAATCTTCTTTGCTTTCTCCAGTAGATCTAATGCTACTTTCTTGTTTCGTTCTAGCAGGGAAGTCATCAGTTCTGGAGCTGTAATACGAAATATGAATCAAAATTCATAACCAAAACTGATAATTATAAGAAGGGTAAAGGAGTACTCTACTTGATAAGACTGAATGATGAACACCAAAGGGTCCTTGTGCTAATGTGTAGTTACAGGTAAGGTTAGGAGGAAGAGGTTGTGACGCGAAGATGAGAAGCTTGTAATCTGAACTCAGTTCTTTGACATAATCAAGAGTCCACATGAAAGCTTTATAGCTATGATCATCGTCTCCTATGGCCACCATCACCTTGTTCTTCTTCTCTTTTGGTTTCTCCATGTATGAATATGGTTTCTGAGAAAAAACTAAGATAGTTTCTGGTTAGATTGACATGAAGAAAGGTGAACAGAAACTGGAAGACTTTTATTTCCTTATACCAAAAAGCTTTGAAAAGTTGTCCACTTTTTTTTTCTTTTACATGTTCATGTCCTTGTTGAATTACTTTCCTGATTAATTTATTATTTGCCTTTTTTTAGTGTGTGATTAAAGGTATGAGTTAACAAATTTTGAAGTTAGTTGTAATGATGAATTACCTAATTAAAAAGTGAAGTCAGATCCTCTGTCCAGTTTTACTCTGTCTTATTCTGTTTCATAGAATCTCAGCCATTTATTTTGAGAGACCCACGCGGGTCCCATGCGGACCCCACATAAATAAATGGCTGAGATTTATTGGACACAATAAGACACCATAATATTGGACAGAGGATCTGGACTCTTAAAAAGTACCCTTTATGTTGAAATAGTAAAGATTAGTAACTTTAATATGAATACTTTAATTAAAACGACTAATATACTATTTAAATTATAGACTTAGCATTAATCCTTAAAATTATAAAATAAAGAATATAGTTTACAAAAACTTATAATTAATAATATAGATATAATACAAAATATATTAATTAGAGCAGATATCATTTAATTTAATTTATTATATTATATTAGTAATTTATAAAAACAACAACTAAGTAAAAATCTCGTTGACACGTAAGGTTCCGAGAATATATAATATTATTGAATAATAAAAATTTTTAATTTACAAAGAATAATTTAATAGAGATTTTACTTCTATAAACAAAAAGGAATCCGACATAAAAAAATCCATTTGTGTAACCATCCTCTCAACTCTTGAAGAATCGATTCCTTCACCACAAGCTGTATACCTCTTTGCTTTGTGAAAGAGGTAAATTAATTTCTTCATAAGTAATCAAAGCATTTACGTGTGTCCCAAGAGAAAATATTTGCATTACTTCCAAATTATTTATTTTTAAAATTTTATATATCATGCTTAACACAAAAACTTGAGTTGGATTGGACCTAAATAAGTACTAACCACTAACATGATTACCACTTTTCTTTTTATTTGATTATGCGGTTCGATCGGAATAAATATGAACCGGCTCGATCCGATTTAAGTAGGTAATCTCTTATAAGAAGAAATCGATCGATTAATTAATAAATCAAACAACTTTTTTTAAAAAAATGGCCACAAAATTAACTAGTTCTTGGAAGACCAGTTTGAAAATTTATTGAAATGTGAGCGTCACAAATAAATTTTACCCACCATACTATAAATGCTCTGAAATTGCATTAATTGCTTCATAATGAAATTTAATTCTTCACAATGCAGGGAGTGCATTAATTGAAGTTATTCTTTTCTTTGAAAGATGCAAATGGTTGTGTCAAAGTTTTCAATTTTTGATATAATTTAATTAATAAATTATATTTTTATTTATCTCTTTATATTTATATTTAAATCTTAATTTAATTTAATTTAATTTAATTTTTATTTATTTAATCTAGCTCATAAATTATATTTATTAAAATTTAAGTTATTTATATATATAATTAAATTAAAAAATTAAATTATTATTGTTAAAAAATTATTATTATTTTTATTATAAATTTGTTTAATAAATTGAATTATTATATAAGTAATGTTGCTTAAGATAATTTAAGAATATGTTAAAATATAATATTCAAACTATAAATAATTATGTTTAAAGGATATTAGAAAAACTAAAATGAAGTTAGTCTTTTTTTATTTCCTTTCTTTAAACATATTTTAACTTTATTAGTCTTTAAATGATAATATAAAAATATTATTTTAATTTTAATTTTAATTTTATGTTATATTCAATCTCAGTTTAAATTATTAGATTTATAACTAATTTATTACATATTAATATACATTATTAATGCATTTTTTATTTCAATAAAATATTTTTCATACTATATTTTACTTATAATTTTTACTTCTTATTAATTATAAACCGATTTTATAGCAGTTTAATATCGGTTGAACCTTTAAAACCTTATACTTTTTACTTGACCGGTTCGATATTCAGTCCAAATTTTAAAACATTAATATAAAGTATTACATGATGATATTATCGTTAAGAATTGCAACATTACAACAATATCAAATGGAACACTTAACAATTTCAAACTCATATCTAAAAAGATCAATTATATAATGGTTATTTAATAATTATATACTCATTAATATGAAGCACTATATTATGGTATTTAATTATATAGTTACTAGTTAGTGATTATTATTATCTAATATAATTATTTTTAATAACCGATACTAAAAAACTCCCATCCATCGAGCTTTTTACATGGTATTTGCATCACATGATATTTCTAGAACGACGAGATCCTCTGTCTAATATTATGATGTTTTATTCTGTATTATAAATATCAACTATTCATTTATGCGGGACCTACGTGAGATTCACATAAATAAATGGCTAAAATTTATAGAATAGAATAAAAAACTGTAATAACTCATTTCAAGAATTACCTCAAACACGTTGTTTGACAACAAGAACAGAACATTTGGCATTGTGAACACAGTGGTTGCTGACACTTCCCAGAAAGGCTCTGTTCCAACAAGGGAAGCAACATCAGAATCAGCAAACAAACAGCATCCTTTTTTATACTTATCAAAATAAACGTTCGTAACCTTTTTATAGCTCCACGACTATGGCTACCGAGTATAAGAAGTTGAGCATTAATCTTCTCGGCTGCTTCACATATCTTTTCCTTAGGATCTCCAATATCTGTCACTGTCTCTGCAACAATCTATAGCATCGAAAGAATCTAGGAATGAGTCTCACTGACACAGAATCAAAATCTAGGAATGAGTCTCACTGAACACAGAATCAATCACAAACTAAACAAAAATTTGTGAAACTATGAAGCTGATCATACGCCATGCTTGGCACAAATGCCTTTAGCTTGGTCCAGAAGAGCCGAAGCTGCTTTCCTTTCATTCTCTAAGATCGTTTTAGTCAAATCCGGATCTACAATGATTATAAGAAAGCAAATGAACAAGAAGAGGAGCATAACACAATAACACAAACACAAAGTGAACGTTAGTCGACGGAACAAACTTACGAGGAAAACCGTGGGTAGAAACATACGCGTAAATGGAGTCGGTGACGGTCTGAACTGTGAACATGAAAAGCTCAGAACTTGCTAAGGTTTCGTGTAGATTCACGATTGCCCATTGAAGGGCGTAGTGGCTACACTCACTACCATCTATTGCTATGATCACTTTCATCTTTTCCTCCTTACACTTTCCATCTTCCATCTTCCACTATCCACTTTCACTTTCCAAAACCAAACTCTTATGACTCTTACCATTTCTATTTAGGTCATAACTGAAAATCAAACCAACCAACCACGCGCGTGCAGTCGGTAAATTTTCGTCAAATGGGTAGTTGACAGGTGGATGACAAGTTCTTGTTTGGTTCAAACTCAGGATTTTGTTCGTTGACGCGGGTTGGATCTTAATATGGTTCTTGAAACTTACATACGGGTTAGGCCCATCTGAAGAACCATTGAATCGGTTTTAATCATGGCTATTAAAATTATCCTCAAAATTTTATGTAAATTAGAATTTTAAATAACATAGAGTTCGGTAAAATAATATTATCTCAATATAATTAATACAAATATTATTATTTTAATTTCGGTACAAATAAGGTCGAGTTGAGCTCAAACCAAAAAATAAAGGGTCAGGCTGGACTTGATCTATTACCATATTAAAAATGGCAATATAAGCCTAACTTCTTCTCTTACATTTCATATATTTTTATCATTTGCTTTCAATGAATTGGTGCAATTCACTTCAGTGCTACAAATCAAAGGTAAGCATATACTTGAAGACAGAAAATTATGTTAACATTTCTAAACTTCCTTTAATAAACATTCATATCTAATAGATGAAGTACTAAATTTAGTGAGTTCTATACATATAAAACTATAAATTATTTCTAGTAATCAAAGATGTGTGGAGTTGAAATAGTAAGAAGTTCCTCCATACCCATCTCTTATCATCTTCTCCATTTCTTGCACATATGCATTTGTCCCCTACAAAATCAATCCAGTCCAAGACATATTACACTATTGAAGATGCTAAGGCTTGAAAGAAAGGGGGAAAAAAATGCTGATTTACCTCCATTCTCTGCAATGTCTCCATCTCCAAGCTAGTACAATACATGCTAGTTGCTGAAAGCTTCATGGAGAGAAACTGAAAATTGCATAAACATGAGAAAAAAATGTGAAAAAGAAAAAAAGGTTATAAACATTTCGATCATAGGGAAAAAAAAAAAAAAAAGATCGACGTTTTTGTTTCAGGGCTCACCTCAATTTGATTTTGAAGTGACTGTATGTAATTAGTAATAACATCAAGCATCACGGCCATTCCCATTGTCTGCAAATTTTTTGTTACTTATAAGATGAGAATTTCACAGTATGAATATATGTCAACACTAAACAATCCTTGTATATGACCTTGTAACATCCTGGAACCAATTCCTGTAAGCATCTCAGCCTCTCATTGATCTTTTCTCTCCTAACCTGGAACATAAACAAGAGGGTTACTATTATCTTCGAGTGTAATAAAAATTGAGTCTCGAACTAGCATGCTTTACCCTTTCTGCTAGACTGTGACTGTCTGTAGCTTGGCCTCGTTTTGCTCTTACATGTATTACTTCTTTTGGTTTCTCCATTTCTTTATCAACATTTCTCTTCCTCTTTGTTCCTCTAGAACAACTCTGTGAATTTCCATGACAACAGACCATGACAGGAAACTCTGACAAGTTATGTTCCAAGTCTTGTCTGACCTGAGATTGTCCGATGAATGGAGTTTCAGAAGTTGCAGGTGATAGATTCACGAAGCTTTGAACGTTATTCATGATGTTGGCAGACATCTGAACCTGCTCTTGATGATGAGTTGAGAAGCCACCATTGGAAGTTTTCTCCAAATTTGAGTCCATTTCTTAAATCCTGAGGAAGAAGAAGGTTTAATGTTCATGCATGTGTTATTAATACACGAAACAATGAAACTACAGATCGTAATATAAATGTTTTAGAGTGATTTTCCTTTCCTTAATTGGAGAATAGAAAAAGAAAGCAAAGATGAGATTGCCTACTTTTCTGTTCGAGGATGAATAATGGAGATTTTGACATATTAAGTGATGTTGGACCACTTAATGCCTTTTATTGAGTATGGTCAAATTTGAAGATGTATTTAATAGGTTTGGCCTTTGGCATTTGGTATGTCCAGTATTTAGAGATGGGATTTTAGAATTTCCTTTAGTAGAGATTGATCATTTGTTTGTTGTTGTGATTTGATGTCTTGCTTGAATTAGGGTGTGATTTCTTCAAATTTTGCCAAATTTTCCTTTTTTTGTAGGTATGTAGACGAAAGGAACCAAAAGATTTATGAAAGCTGACATTGCCCCTTTTGTATAATGAACCAAAAATCTCAACTCCACAACGGCTTGAAAAAGATTTCAAACTGTTTGTTTGAGGCCGTGTTCGTGATGAGCTGCTTTATCTGAAAATACGTTTCTTGTGAATGTTCAATCTCTAAAAAATTCCAGGACTTATTATATTCAGATGCCTTAAACCTGATGATTACTTGGTCTTCTGCATCTTTGTTTCTGCAGTATGATCGGAACTTCTTCTTCTGTCAAGTGCCAACCACAAGACCTCATCTAATGATGTCTGCTTTCTCGTTAGCATCTCTAGTTTTTGCTTTGTAATGGCAACTTTTATCCTCATGGTGACAGATGAACTACGGGCACAGGTACTGACTTAACAGAAGGAAGAAAATACACCTTCCCTAATTTCAGTTCAGAATTTGGTGGCAGATGTTCCAAACCTTTCTTTGGTAAACCAATGCCCATACCAGAAATTTTTTTTCAATATTTCCTTCACCAGCATTGTCCTGCTGAATTCTAATATATTGCCATCTTCTTCTACAATCTGCAGAACTTTGTCATCTGAGGAAACAACCCTGACCCACAATCCTGTTCTTGATCTGCATAAAGCTAAGCAATTCCCCATTTCTGTATCAAGGTGGATGGTGAAGAATGAGGTAAAGTACATTTATAGCGTGAGTAATTTGATTTTTGTTGAATGGAAGAGTAGAACAAACCTATCTTTCTTTGGCCAACTTCTTATATTGAACCTTCAGAAGCCAAAGAGAAAATTAGAATTTGAGGGACACGCACAAAGAATGATCCTCTAGTGTAGAGAAGAAAGTGAAAGGTGGCGGATTGGTAGTGCTCTTTGTGCTTTTTTTTTTTACTTCTTACTGTTTTCTTCTCTCTGTGTGAAGAAAAAACATTAAACCATAAGGTTTTCACGTTCTGGTTTATTACAGAACTGCATTATCTGCTTTCCTTAGAAATTATGTGATGTAGAAATAGAAGCCAAGTGCATTAGTTGGAACTGACCTAAAAATGGGGTATCGACCAATCCAAATCTTCATATCCAGCTCCATAGTGGTCTTAAGAAGTGTCTTGATATACTTACCATAAAGAGCAAGAACCAGAACGTGAAAGAGAAACCAACCATCTTCGTTTCTTCAAACAGAACGATCAGAGATAGAAACAGAACGATTCTCTAACTGCCTTTCTGGATATTCCTAAGAGAAAAACATATAGACTTCCGCTGTGAATGTTTGGTTTTTCAACTAGTTCAGAATCCTATTCTTTATCAAGAAAGAGTAACCAAATTCTGCCAAAATAAAAATTCAAATGACAAGAACAAATAGAAATCAAGTAAAAAGGTCCATAAGGCAGAAATCAACGAAGTCAGTCCAGCATGAGTTGTTCATGATATCCCATTAGAAAAAGAAAAGGAGTTCAGAGATCAATCAGACGTTCAACATAAACAAAGCCATTCATATTCCTCGAAATCCCATCCATCCAATTCTCTATAAGCTAACAACAAAACCATAAACAACCAAACCCCTATAGGTATCAAAGATTCCGGGCTCAGATAGAAGGACAAAACGATAGTTTTAAACGCCACCGGTACCTTTAATATATATATATCAGTTTCTATATAAGTATATATAGAGAGATATCTACTGGCAGTTGTCAGTCCAGGAAGCATTATGGCTCATTCAGTGCAAAGGCGAACGGGGCATGCGGGGCCGAACAGGGGTCTTTGACGGGCTCACCCTGCACATACAAGGTTCAAATCATCCTCAGTAACTTACACAAAGTTTTCCTTTTTATCTGAGGGAAGGAGAGGACAGAGAAAAAAGAGAACTAGAAGGGAAATGAATGGTATAGAAAAGAAAATCTGCTACCACCTTATTGGCAGTGATCCCAAAATCACACCACTACAGTTAAGAGCTGTAATAGCACTTTCAGCCTGCAAAAATAAACATAAGAACAAATCAACTCTTATACATGTTGACCAGCCATACTCGAGCAAGCTGATTTAGCAAAATTAATATAAACAACTCATTGCCACAACGATCAACATCAAAGAATCGGAATAATTTCAGAAGTCTACACCACAAGCATAACATAATGACTAGTAGTGTAATAATGACAATGTTCATTGAAAGCATTTGGTCATCTCAGGCTCAAAATTAGCGAACAAAGATTTAAGCATGTACTTCTTACTAGAGCTTTCCCATGTCTGTAACTTTGCATGGCAAACAAAAGCATCTCACGTTTGTTTCATCATAGCAAAGGAAGACCATTGGGATAATAGAGAAATCTCCACTTTCAAAGCCCTAAACTGTAAATCAAAGTAGTTACGGGCAGGAATGAGAGGAAACAGAGAATTGGATTCTCAGTAATCCAAATTGTTGATTTCATCCTGATTCGTATAAGAAGCATAACCATGTTTCTCGGCGTCTTATAAAAAACATCTGAAATTCGTAGAAGACAGTGCTATGGCATTGCCTAAGCCCGAAACCTAGCCAAAACTATTAATTTGCAATCAACATCTATTTGACCATGAGAAACTTATGGAAATGAGGAAGGAATGATGAGGGAATAAGGGACCTGGGTGAGGGGAGTAAGAGAAATTAAGACACCAAGTAATTCAGATTCTGGACCTTAATACATAAATGATGCTTCCACCCAGGGAAAGCCAAATAAAGCTCACATATCCACAGAAAATTGATCCTCCTACTTACTTGTGTTCTAGTTGGTACGTCAAAGTTAGAGATTCCCCATTATCTACTTGCAACTGTCCAAATCATTGATTCCTCTCTCCCCCTTAACTAGACTAAGCTTAGAGATGGGCCCATTCTCTAATAATGTCTTAGATTTTCACCAAAAAGGAACTTTGTTCTCACATTTGTGAACCAGTATTATATACCAAGCATTCACAATTTGCAGAAGACTTAGAAACAACCAACAACTAATCACCCACCACAGTTCAAGTCTCTGGCATAATTTAAAGCTGCACTTTTAATCTAGGTAGATTTTTGGACTCAGAATCACATTCACCAAAGTCAAACAACATGGTAAACTTTTCTGACATGCTCGACAAGCAACTAAAGCAAATCAGTATAAAGAAAAAGCAGCACAAACACGGTAACACTAAATAGTAAATGGGAGGCAATAACAATATCAGGAGTAAGATACATGACAAGGACCATACACGTCTAGAACTTTTTCTTTTTCTTTTAACCTTTTGCTTTCTATTTTTGATGAACGAAAGGCATGAAAAGAACACACATGAATTCCCTGCTAACATCCACAACTAGGTGAACTACTTGCATGTATACAGAACCTCATTATGCACATCTAGATTAATGTCCGTGGATGCTAAATATTGCCCGAGGGACAAATGTTGAAGGATCTAAATATAGCTATAGCTACTAACCTCCTGTCTGTCAAACTAACAAACAATATACCTTGTAAAAATGAAAACATCTCATCTTCGTTAAGAGCTGGGAAGGAATTTTAGTTGCTGCTTGTTTTCTGATTTACAAAGTGAATAATAAACTTCTCTAATGGGCTTCCACTAGCACATCGAGCTATTTGACTTTTGCAAATTTACAAGTTCATAGAAAATATCTCCATTTGCACCTACTAAGTCCAACACATATTAACAAATCAGGCACCTTTGTCTACAAGAACCCATCTCACTAAAGCCTTCCAGATACACGACAAGAGAGAGGGATCAAAAGGAGAAAGAGAACTAGATAAAGAGATGGAGAAGAAAAGTGGAGAAATAGAGGGAAGAGGTGAAAGAGAAATAGACGAGGAAATGGTAAGAAAAGCAGAAGCAAGAAATATGTAGCAGTACAAACAGTAGATAGAAGGCTTTAGGAAGAGTTGAAAGAACCACCTGCACTGTGACAGGGACCTTGGAAAATTTTACCATACCAACTATTCAAAACAGCATTTGCCATGATTCATATTCAACTCAACTTCTTTTATGTAATCCACAAATACTTGTCTAACTGTCAAATTGTTCCTCGTAAAACCAAAATAGTTGAAAGAGAAGGAAAGAGAGAAAATTGCGGTATTACCTATATTCTGTTAAGTGACGTAAAATTAGAGCGTCCAAAGAATTATGGACACTTAACTGGTCTATGCCAACACTACAGCTTAATGCTTTGTGGCACTACAAGTATTCAATCCAGAGCACACTTTATAGGAAAAAGAAAGCTCCTAACTCCAACAGAGCTACGACATGAAGTCCATAAAGTGAAAGAATTAGACTAAATAAAAAGTCTGTGACTTGGACTTCCATTAGAAACTGATAAGCCGACCAGCTGGGAAGTAAGACAAGTATTCTGAGATTTGATGATGCCATTAGAAACAGACCCAAAAGTTGGTAGAGAATACAATCAACACAATAAGAACATAGTGATTATAGAGCGTTAGATTGCAGAAAAATATATTCACTAGCCATAACCTGATGGATTATAACACCAGATATAGTGAAAATATAAGAGCATCACCAATTTCTAGCTGGCAATAACGGTATGCATTAATGAGGAGTTACCATTGCAAACTCAACGAATGCAATACGAGTTGAATGATGATAGTCCCCAAGCAGCCTCAAGCGTTGAACCTATCACAAGGAGAATTTCCAATATTATATTGCCCAATATTTAAGGACAAGAAATGTTTTAAAAGTTTGGGAATTCCAAACCTCTCCACAAAAGGTTTCAAAGAAGAGTCTGACGTCTGTCTGGGTGATCTGTATAAATTGAACACGGATTTAGGGAAAATAGTATCACTTATTTCACTCAAAACGTTCAAAAAGTTCTATGTCACTGTTAGTATTACCTTCTTGTCAATATTTGTGCAGTACACAGTCCTTGCGCACATCTCACGCTCATCTTCAGACTGAAAAGTCAATACCACAACAAATTCATGATTAAATTTTTTTTAAGTAAACATAAGGATGGCATTTGAATATCCAAAATGGCAGGCAATACAGAAGATTCGTTATTGAAAAGAACTTACCCTTGGCAAAAACGTTGGGTTAACAGGTGCAATTGCCGTCTTTGAAGGCAGCACTCTGAGAGGGTAAAATCCAAGAACTGTTCCAGATAAATTTAAAGCAGCCCTTGCACTTTCTGCAAGTGAGCTTCACATTTAGTTCCAGGTAGCAAGAAAACCGAAAAAAATATTTCAGGTATGGAAGCTATTTCCAATACCTTCATCAGTAAACTCAATGAATGCAAACCGGAGAACCGAGTTAGTATCACCACATATGCGACAATCAACAACCTTTGTCCAAACATAAAAGGAAAGAAATCAGTTAGATTTATAACCGATATTAACAAATGAAAAGGGCACGATCAGACAAGCTAAACAAGATACCTGTCCGCAATGAACAAAGACACCTGCAAGCTGCTCTTCAGTTACCTATTAAAGGTCAAATGCAAACAATAACCTCTAGATCAACGTGCCAATCAACAAGATACAAAGAAATCTAGTGAAAACTCCAAAATGAAACATGAAATGCAACTATTGACCTGCTGATCAATGTCAGAAACGTATACAGTCCTCCTGATTATCTCCTCGCGCTGAGCCATACTTGTCCTACTGTTCATCCTTCTTCTTCCTTGATTATAGGCATTCTTCTTCTGAAACAACAGACAAAGAGAATATTACAAAAAAAAGGTGAGAGAAAACTAAACCGAAGATAAAATGGGCCAGACCCCCAGATTATCATTCTTTTACACTATAGACATCTGTTGGCATACAGAAGTAACAAAATCCACCATTAGTTACCTTGGATCGTTTCCAAGGAAATAAGGAATTCTACAAGATTATAATTAGGTAAACAAATAAAGGGGAAACAGCAAATACCCTTCTATTAGTATGTCCATTGGCGCTTCCATGATTATTCTGCACTCCAAAATTGTTAGTATAGCCAAACCCATTGGCCAAATAGCCATGATTGTGAACAAGCGAAGGAGGCACGAACTCTTCAGCCATGGGATTCAACTTGGACAACATCTCCGCCAAATCATTCATGTCACTGATGCCATTAGAATCAGCTCTCTGAATCAGATTGGTAACAAACCCACCAGACTTGCCCACCACCACTTG
>JAOSBL010000001.1:46286-66350 GCA_027568915.1 Erythroxylum roraimae | reverse complement strand
TTTTAGAAATTGGTGTGTCCCCGTGTCCGTGTCCGTGTCGTGTCCCGTGTCCGTGTCCGTGTCTGTGCTTCTTAGCTACCAAGTTATAAATCGGTGAACTCTCTCTGATATCAATTGAACAAACCGAAGGAGGTAGTAGTTTCGCAAAATTTTCAATTTTATCGCGGACGTCTCTAATATAAACGAAAAACAATAAAAAACGAAATAATCAAAAGAACCAAAATTTTTGGTAACGCAGTTCAACACACCTTGCCTACGTCTACGGGGCCCTTACCCAGCTTAATACTTTCACCGAAGTACAATAGATTTACCCAAAACTTTACTGAGCTGACACCACTCAACCCTTGACATTATCTCTCAACTTCATTTCTCGTGAAAAATTTTCACACCCAATAGTACGACCGCCTCATACTAACCTCAACCGAGGATTTTCTTAATCAATCTTTTAACGAAAGAATAATAAGCAAATAACTCAAGTGATCAATCAACTAAGAACAAAACAATAATACACTTGAGATAAAAGAGAATAACAACTTTCCGAAAGGTTCAGCTCCACTTAAATAAATTTGGATAATTTGTTCAGTAGTTGGACTGATCCACGGCAATTCCAGAATCAAACTATGGCTACTCAGTTAACAACCGACAGAACGTACACACAATCCTCAATTACTTCTCAGCAGAAAGCCAACGCATAAAGAAAGAGATATTCCCAACCGTGTGCTACTCCAATGATCCAGTATCAAAACAAGAATCTCAAAGTTCTTCACTCACGCAAATCATCCAGCTTGAACAATTTCAATTAAATTATATGAAATACTCCACACACCTTGTATATTTCACGCATAAACCCAGAAGAGCAAGTCTGGAAATTCACAAATCAACCCACGGTGTATTGCGACCCCAAAGACATGCACGCGTACAGCTGTGTTGTTTAATACCCAATTAACGCACACTTCACCGTTGTTATTCCGCACTCACACGAGATACTCTTCAGCTATAGATGGAGACATGCTCAATCAACGCCCACTGCATAGGACCAACTCCTGGAATTTTTAAGTTAACCAACGATATATCACCTCAGCTTCGTTTTTTTTATATGTAATTAATGCCCACTACTGCAAGACTTCCACACAAGATGCACATCTTCTATGGATAGAATCATACACGATATTCACCAGCACATCTTACCAAGATACACATCAATTAGAGATAGAACTCTATCACAACTAGAAGATTATTCCTAATAACTTTTTGAATCCAAGTCATTATTCAATTAATATCTTATATGTCCAATTAACAAATAATGTTAAAACTAATTATTTAGATATATAACATATATCCTAACAATAACTAATCAAAACAATGCTATTTTATTTAATAAATTTAAAAACTATAAAAATCAAAACAACATCATTTTTATATGACTTAAATGGTTTAAATTATTGAATCAAACTGGCTCTCAAACCTATTATCATCCTTATTTTCTTCTTCTTCGTGTTTTGTTTTATGATATTATTGATCACGTAATTAACACATGTCAAAATCGGAACAAGAGATGTTGTAAAGTCTAGTCCATTCCGACTAACAAATAAAGTTTATGATACCCAATTGGACGAAACCACCAATTCATTACTTTGCGACTTTTAAACGACACCAAAAATCTGGTTTCCATTCAGAAACTTCCAACTATACGACTTTTCATGTATCCCAAGTTGTCCAAGTTGTCCAACTAGCCAAGGTCCTAAGATACTTGTACCAATATAATATCTTTGTCAAGTAAACCATTACGAATAATAAAAAAGCTTGAGAGAATTGTAAAACCAATTGGATTGGAGCAGAGTGAGTGGATGGAATGGTGTAGAGAAAAAGATTTAGGCTTGTTCAACACGTGGACAAAAGATAATTGAGCATCTTGTCACAACGTGTCAAGATATCAACCATGAGATCCTAATACTGTTTAAAAATTTTATATTAATATATAAGACAAAAATAAAGTACTTATACTTAATTTTTAAAAAAACTATTTTTCTCTAAAATTTTAGAAAAATTATTTCTATTTTTTTTAAAAAAATTCTTTTATACTTTAGTCAAAAGATAGTAATATAATTTAAATTAATAATTTAAAATAATTATAATATATTATTAATTTAAATCAAATTTAGTACCTGTTTGGATGGACTTTTGAAACATCAATAAATACTTTTCTCTACTACAAAAGTTTTTTTTAACAAAATTGATGTTTAACTGTAAAATAAAAAAGTACTTTTTTTTAATAGATATAACTTTTTTAACAGCTAAAATACAATTTTTTAAAAATCACCGCAACTAAATTTTAAGAGTTAAGTTAATTTATCACGAAAAAAATATATGTAAACTTTAATAGTTAAGTTAAGTTGATATGCAAAAAAATATATAATTAATTTTATATTATATTACTTTTGTTTTATTATTATTTATAAAAAATTTAAAGTTTTAATTTTTAAAAATTTAATATATAGTATATAGAATATCTTCTAGATCACAAAAATATCACTAAGAAAGAGAAAATATCTCAAAACGGTGGGAACAAAAAACCGGCTTTAGGTTTGGTCTTTAAATGTACGCCACCAGCTCCGGACATACCGGCCAATCGAAAACTTTCTTTTGATCTAATTAGAATATTATTTTCTGGTAGATTTGTGTGTAGCTGACGTGGCACACGAGGAACCTCAGAGACAATCTCAGATATTTTTTTAGTGGTGTGGGGCCCGGATGAGTGGCGACCGTAGGATTCAGAAGCGATCGCTGTGGACTCGGTAATAATCGCCATTGGATGTCGGGACTAAATATTATATTTTTTGAGGCTTTAGATATTTTGCTTCTTCTTCGCTTTTACTTTCGGCTAAGAAGCTCTGTTTATACACAATTATACAAGGATTTAGCGGAGAGATCGATTCTTTTTTCTTTTTTCTTTAGGAAGGGGATTATGGGAGTCTCAGTGTTGGAGGAGGTGAGAAGGAGTGGTGTGAAGGAGAAGAGTGAAGAAGAAAAAGAAGATGATGGTAGAGAAGAAGACGCTCAGAGTGAAACAGGGGAAGATAAGAACGGTGACTCTGAGAAGAAGAAAGATGATGGTTCGAGTGATTTTGAATTGGCGAGGTTGTTTCCGAAGATGGTTTTAAACGTTTTGCTTGTTGAAGCTGATGATTCCACCAGGCAGATTATCGCTGCTCTTCTCAGGAAATGTAGTTACAGAGGTTAGTTTTTTTTTCTATTAATTTTTCTTTTTCGTTTTCTAGGTTCGTGGAGAAGGTCTAATTTGGTTATTTTTGTTTATAATTTTCATGCTTTTGATTCACCGTATGATCATTATATGAACTCTTTGTATTTCTCTGTTCCTGATCCAAGATTCTGTCAGAATTCCTTGTTCGGTTTGTGAAATGGTCCTCTCTGTTCCTTTTCCTTCTATCAAATGAGAGAATTTTCATTTTTCTCTGCCTTTTTTTGTCTTTTTCACTGTCAATTCAAAAATCTGTCGTGGGAAAATTTTGTTTAGTCCTTTTTTTTTTCCGTCAAGTTCCCAAATCGGTGGAGTTTCTTTTTATCTAAAAGTTTTGATCTTCAGTTTAGACTGTTGGATGTTCTTGATTAGCCTGTTCCCTGTTTTATCCTTCCTTCTTTCACATGCTAAGAATTACATATTTGACTGAAAGAACAAGAAGAAAAGCGAATTTTATAGTTTTCTCTAGTATTTCATTTCTATATGGATTTCTCTAGTATTGTGATCTTCTTTTTTTATTCATTCAGTGGCCAGCTATATTTTGCTTATGTCTACTGTTTATGCTTGAGCAGTTGCAGCTGTTCCTGATGGCTTAAAGGCATGGGAGATACTCAAAGGAAGACCACATAACGTAGACCTCATTTTGACAGAAGTCGATTTGCCGTCCATATCTGGATATGCTCTTCTTACTCTAATTATGGAGCACGAGCTTTGCAAGAACATACCAGTTATAAGTATGGCATGAACACTGAATGCTTCTAAATGTATGGCTAGCTTTTAGTTTTCCATTCCTGCAGACACTTAATCCATATTTCTGATGATCTTGCAGTGATGTCCTCTCAAGATTCAATTAGCACAGTTTACAAATGCATGCTAAGAGGTGCTGCTGACTATCTTATAAAGCCGATACGGAGAAACGAACTTAGAAACTTGTGGCAGCATGTATGGAGAAGACAATCTGTATGCAAATTAAACACTTTCATTTTCCCATGTAAGTTTCTGCTGTGGCCTTAAACTTTGACATGGTAATGATATGTTGTTATTTATGTCAGTCTCTTGCAGCTGGAAACTGTCTTCAGGATGAAAGTGTTGGACAGGAGAAGCATGAAGCTTCATATGAAAACAATGCATCGAGTAATAATTCAAGCAGGGATATGGCTTGCATAAAGAGAAGTGATATATGTATTGAGAAAGGAAGTGATGAACAGGTCAGTGCTCCATTATAAGATGTGCTTTGCTCTTTCATGTGATTTTTTAATACAATCATGAGATAATTATTAAACACTCGTATATTCTTAACTTTAAGAATTATCAAGGACATACATTCTACTTGCCTAGTCATAGTTTAAAGGAATTCAGTTTCAGTTTAATTTTCCTACATGAGGTTTTATGCATAGAATGGACTTTTTGGCTCTTGCAGAGCTCTTGTACGAAGCCAGATTTGGAAGCTGAAAATGCCCATATGGATCTTATGCGGGACAATTTGCAGCCTCTGTGGGTCAAGTTCTTGTTGAATGATAAAAAAATGCAGAAACATGATGTTAAGACAAAATATGGGAGTGAAGCTGATGGTAAGGCACTTGTCAATCTAGCTCTATTAACTGTCAAACTATTTTCTTAACATGTCTGCTAATATTATATGAGGGATGCATTGAAGTTTGTCTGCTTCTTTTCTACAGTATGTTCTTCTGTGGCTGACCACATTAATGTTACGAAAATGAGCGTGAACGAAGATACTGACATGAGAATTCGGACTAATGTGGCTTGTGAGGCTTGTGATGACAATGATGTCCTTATCAACCCTTCTAAAAAAGCCTTTGACTTTATGGGAGCATCTGGAAATCAGAATTACTGTTCGAGTAATGTTAAGAACAAGCTGGATCCTTCTCCGCATTTGGATCTTTCCCTGAAGACATCTCACCCAAGTGGTTTCGAGATCCAAGTTGCTGAAGAAAGGCATGCTCTCAAACATTCAAATTGCTCAGCTTTTATGCCGTAAGTTCTGTTTCTATTTACTTTTCGTTCACACTTGGGAAAAGTCCTAGTGGTGATTATTAGATTGAACAGAAAAATTGTCCGTAGCTAACTGAATGTTTGGCATTTTGTTATCAGAGAAAATGAGAGTATATCAAAGTCACCCCAGAAAACTGATAAAATCTATCTGCAAATCATGCTTTTTGCAGGTATATTAACAGGACATTGCAACCCCTACATGAACCATTGGCAAGCTCATGCAATCAGAGAGAACTTGGAGCTGATTCTGATAGAAGAGTGTCCAATACTAGTGGCGGCTGTAATTCTGATGCTCCAGGTCCAACATCAGTTACTCAAAGAAATTTTGTCTCTTCCACTAGTGATTGGATTAAAGATATTGACGTTGCAACTTCGTGCACCCATCAAGTAATACACCCAATCCAAATTCCTATTCAAGATCTGGGATTGAATAATCAATCCACTAGCTACAGTTTATTACCTCCAATGTTTTGTAAGCAATCAAGTGCATCACCAATTCCAAGTCCAAGTCCAGCCAGCCATCTGGATCCATGCTTTAGGGTGAGTCAATCCCATCATTCCACATTCAGAAGCAATTCTGAGAATCTTCATGATCGGGTTGCTGAAAATGCAAATGATTCTTCCAGCCGAACGCCAATCCAAGACCGTAAATTGAACTCTTTTGAGGATCAAGAACACATTTCTCATACAACTGATCAAAGTGCAAGCAGCAGTTTTTGCAATGGTTCTGTTAGTCATCTTAACAGCATGGCCTATGGAAGCGCCTGTGGAAGTAACAGTAATATGGATCAAGCTGGTCCTGTCAGAAATGCCACAGAGAGCAAAAATGAAATAGCTGTTTTCACGCATAATGCATCCTTGCATCGATCTATCCAAAGAGAAGCCGCATTAACTAAATTCCGCCTGAAACGGAAAGAAAGATGCTATGAAAAGAAGGTAAGCAACACAAGCTTTCATTTCATGGATAATGATCTGAATAACAGATAGGTAGTATTAGTATTTTCTGTTGCATTTGGTGACAGGAATGTATGTAAACTTAATTACAATATCTTGTGCAGGTTCGGTATGAGAGCAGAAAGAAGCTAGCTGAGCAGCGTCCCAGAATAAAAGGACAATTCGTGCGCCAACCACAGATTGACGCTCCACCTACTGAAACTGGATAATATAACAGTTATTATCCAATTCTATTGCTGATTGGGTTGGTTTTAGTAGTACCAAAGATCTTAGTTTTCCTGGGTTTTAGCTTTTGGGACAATCCGAATGTTTCTGGCATACATCTGTTAGTCATTTAATAGTCATTTTCTTGTACTGACTTGCTTAGATAGTACAAAATATTGTACACATGTATGTAATATATGAAGCTTCAGAGGAAATGCATATTTTCTTGGCACTGACTGACCTGAGATCTTTCAATTTCTTGTCATTATCTTGTTGCAAAATGGATTAAAACCTTCCTAGCGTAATGTGTACAACTTGTGTTTATCTTATGAATATGATTTATCGTCAAAAGGAAGGAAAAGAAGGACAACTCATAATATCAATGAAGTTGACAGTTAAAAAAGCCAAGTTTCTTTTGTTTCTGGTACTAATCAAACAAACACATAGGTCAGGTATATGATTGAGCTTGTGAAAAGAAAACAAACAAAGCAAGTTAAAGAAAGAGCAGATAAGAAATCACTAAGGTGTACCTGCTGGGTTCATCCCATCCCATCCCAAGCTTCTTTAGATTTGTATTTTAAAAGATAAAAAACATAATATTATTCAAGGGATGAGATTGCTCGACAAACATTCTATATTGTTTTCCTTTTCTTAACCTAAAAGTAACGGCTAGACATGACACTCATGTAACTGTAACTATGATTTTCAGCCAACTTGTCAAAAGCGTAAGTTGATAGATTCTCCATTTCTCTCTCCTCTTTTGAGCTCAATAATATGACAGAAACAGAGGCCCCATTACAAGAAAGAAGACTCTTCAGTTGCCTAATTACTTTGAATTTACTAAAACCAGGCTGAGTTGAAAAGAAAGATACATGGTGAAATGCCACTAAGCTCATTCATTGCCACTTAACAGGAAAGGCTACTTCTTGGCTAGTCTAGCTCTTTTAAAAGCCTCTAACTTTACTTTCAATTATTATGAAAAAGTGCTGCTCCCCATCTTTGGAAATTCAGGGCAAGATAGATACACGGATCTTCTTCTTCTTGATTCAATCATTTTACATATAGAATCCATATAGTGTACGTCTAATATTCAACCAGAAGGATCCTTTTTGCGAAGAGATCATAAAAGAACATTGATCCCAAAAGAAGTGAAAAAGAACATTGATCCCAAAAGAAGTGAAGTAATTGCTCTCAGATAGTAGCCTGTCCCTGTCATGCAATGGAAGAATTTGAGCGTATCTGAATTGGATTCATAATGTTTTTAACTCTTATTTTGCTCAACCAATGTTGAAACGTGAGCAAACAAACTTCAGCTAGCAGATAAAACTTAATCAGCACTAGACAATTTAACTCAGCTTCATTAGCACTTAATTTCCACCAATTTCGGTTGAAGTTCAAGTCCATGTGAAATAGAAAATGAAACAAATTATAAGGTCAAGACTGAAAAGTTTGAGTCTTTGTCCCACATCTGTTACAAGTTCAGGGAAAATAAAGCTGGGAAATTTCCAATGATCCAACGGTCGAAAATCCAGTTTCAATGAACTAAATGAAATTAGAACCATAGATCTAGAAAAGCAAATAATTTTAGAAGTCCAGTAGGAGAAGAGGCCGTCAAAAGTAATGACACTGCCAACATAATTGCTGCTTTCTTTCTGTTCCAAAGTGCGTCTCCTCTTTATTAACCCCATCATTTCTCATTCCTTAGCGTTGCAGACAAAAACATATTCTCCTCCTCCTCCTCCTCCTCCTCTCTCAACTGCAAATGTCTCAATTCTTTATACAATCTCCAAAACACTGTGCTAGCAAAGGAAAATTAAACATCAACAAGCTCTATAAGAAGCTACTTTTTGCTTCCTCTGCACTTTTCACAACTGTTCTTTCACTAGTCTTGATCATCTGGCTCATCCTACGCCCCACCAAACCAGAGTTTTCCCTCAAGCAAGTTGATATCTACCAACTCAATCTGTCAGGCCCTAATCTCCTCAACTCTTATATCCAAGTAACGTTACAATCCAAGAACCCGAATCAAAAAGTTGGTATTTACTATGATCAGTTCCAAGTTTATGCAGTGTACAAGAGTCAGCAGATAACTATCGACACTTCTCTTCCTCCATTCTACCAGGGCCAACAAGATAACAATATACTAACAGCATCTTTGGTCGGAACTGATTTACCGGTGGCATCGTCGTTTGGTTACGAAGTGGGACGTGACCAGACGGCCGGAAAGTTAGTCATCAATTTGAAAGCGAATGGAAGGCTCAGGTGGAAAGTGGGGACTTGGGTCTCAGGACGTTACAGGTTTGTCGTTAGTTGTACTGCAGTTCTACCTTTTGGACCAACTATTCCCACTGCTCCTCTGAGTTCGAAGCAAGGAACTCAGTGTTCAACAACTGTGTGAGACATTTAGATCTTCTGAAAAGTAAAAAATATGTAAATTAGTTTGCTCTTTCTTTATATTTTGTCAAAGTTACCAGCTTTCTTTTGCTGATCTAAGTGGGTGTAGCTTCTGCATAGTACATGAATGATACAGTTGAAATGTTTAGTATATTACTATATTTTATTTTCATCTGCTACTCAGAATTTGCTTGGCCTCTGACTATTAATGATTAAAGAAAGAAAACGATGGTGATTTCATTTCATAGCTTGTTTTATGGTGAAGCTTTTCTGAGTCCAGAAAGAGATACATGGAAATGATGAAAGAGATGAGATTCTATGGACGAAAAGGGAAGCAAGTTGGTTGCTTTGCTTAGGATGGTATTTCCATGTCAAGCTCCTGGATCTTAAAGGCTTAGAGATAACATAAGATGGTCCATGGGCACAATGTTCTGGGACCCCCATGTCCATTAGATTTATGGAATCTGTTTCCATCAATAATTTTCACCTTTTTTTTTTCCAGCCACCGTAGGCATGGAATTGGATCTGTATAGCAATGAATATACTTAACAGAACATTCAAAATTCCCGAAAAGAATGGACTTGCTTGTATCTAAAAAAGCTTCTCGCATGATTCTTACCCATAGAAGGGTGAGAGCTGTGAAAGTACAAATACACAAGTGGCTGTACCTGTATTCAGAAAGGTATATTATGGAGTCTAAACTTGACAAGCTCCAAACATGATTGGTTCCAGATAACTACCAAACCAACAGCTAGTTTAGCAGTTGGGTCCAAAGTCGTGAATTTCTATATCAATACGGAGAAAGGTCGCCGCAACTTTCTAAAGCGAGATAACTTTATAAATATCTGAAAAGCAAGTTGGTGTTATCTTGCTTGGCTGATCCCTGCCACAAGCCTCCAGAACATTTTTGTAAAAGACCCCTAGAAATTTACCTTTCATGACAAATGAACTAAAGTTACTATGCAGTTGGAGACCAACTCCTTTATCAAAATTAAGATGTTATTATTCAGATCCTCATCTCCGTAGAATAAATTTTCACATTGAATTTTATTTTGTAGTCCAATTTAAATTCTGGCAATGTTTAAATGGCACGTTAAAACCAAGAACAGTTAGGTATGTGATTTCTGATGTAAATTGTTGGTGTCCAACATGCTAACAAAGAACAGTTTATATGCTAATTTACCATAACAAAGGAAAATAAAGACGCAGCATTTGTGGATCATGTCACTAAAAATTTTGATATTTAACCTAAAGGAAGTTGCATTTTGATGCCTTGTATACACAGCCATGCAAATGAAACAGCTACACGGTTTGAAAATGATAGGCGGCCTTATCCAATACAAACGCCCAGCACTTAGAAAAGAAACGAAAAAGCAAGCTGCCTACTATAGAAATAAGGCTAGGTTTTCCATTCAAAGTTGGAAAAATTCAATGCAACAAGGGATGAACAATCTATCACACGTCTAAGTGCTACAAGGCCTGATTCTATCTAAGTGCTACAAGGCCTGATTCTAACTGATTAGAGAACATCTATGAGTACATCAATTCTCTCAAGGTAGGAAATGAATTCGTAAAAATCAAGACAGGAATTTATGTGAATCCAATTATTGGATTCTGCACACGTAGCATGAGGAAGTTTTGTGTAAACAAATAGTAGGGTTTCTGCTATTACGCTTACAATGGTAAGCTCTATACATGAATAGTTCACATGAAAAATGCATAAGCAATTTATGACATAGGCCGACGTCCACATGCACCCATGAGCCAGGCAATACGAGAAGAAATAGACAATAGAGAAGAATGGGTATGCTTTCTCTTGTACCATAGGGAAAAATAGATATATAAATGAAAATCTGAAAGGAGAAATGACTTTAATGAACCCTAATGAGCTAAGAACTTGGTCTAACCCTAATGAACTAAGAACTTGGTCCAAGTCTCCAGATAAGAAATGATTCAGTAAGAGATTCTCGAGAAACAAACGAGTAAACAACAGTCTTTCAGTATATGGTGCAATAAACATGGTAAACATCAACTATAAAAGTAGAACAAAAATCAACGAACATCCAGAAACTATATCCTTAAAACTGAATGAGATCCTGTTCCATCGAAACTGTCATCATTCTTAGCAAAGTTAAAACTAAGATATGAGCATATCACCATAGATTAGTCATCAAACTAGGAAAGACCACAGCAAGAAGCTAATTGTACAACGCCACAGATGAAACATTCTTATCATGAACCGAAAAGTAAAGCAAAAGGTCATATGTTCCAAGCTAAATTATGTTAGATTATTTACAGAGGCTCAGTAGGCAGGTTCTTTACTAACATCATGATATATGCCTAAAGCACATGATCTACTGTAACTCCGCTGTCGCCTAACAGCAAGGTAATCAAAAAAGCAACTAATTAAAGTGAAACCCAAAATTGTGGCAGTTGAAGTAAATCGACAGCTTTGATGACCATATCAAGATTGAAATGAATCAGAACTGACCCATTTCCAGAAATGCCTCTTAACTGACACCGCTTGATTGGCAGCTTTTTTCTCATCGGAATCACCATACTCCTCTGATTCTTCTGTGCAGAACTCAACATCAGGCAAACCATCCACCACCACGTCCATTGAATGCAAAACATAACGAGCTGGTAAACCCGGATATGACAACGAATTGCGTTCCTCAACTTTCTCCTTGTACGAACATGGCACGATCGACACGGCCGCAATGTCCTTAACAACCGACCCAAGCTCTTCTTTAATGGCGCGAAAGACAGCAGCTTCGGGGGTCTCATCGGGCTTCATTTTTTCCGACAAGGGCCTGCTACGATTTCTCACACTTCCGTCAGATAATTCTTGATGCGACTCGATGAGAACTCGATCGTTATTGCCCAGAATTCGAACAGAAACGACACTGACGGTGCGAATGGGAGGCGTGGAGTCGGCAAGAGAGGTCTCGCCTTCCGAAAGCTCAAGCCAGAGGTTGTGGACGTTCTTGGTGCCAGGTTTGACGCCCCAAGACGCTAAAGAATCTGAGGGCAAGCGAGGCTTGAGCCAGTCGGAGAGAGACTGTGGGTTGGCGAAACGATGATTGGTTTTGGAAATGGACATGGTGGGTAGTTTTAAAAAGCGACAAAGATTAGATGGGGAAGAGAAAAATGGGAACTTGAAGGAGTTGGATTTGGAGGCAGCAGAAGAGAAAAGGAAGAACACAGAGAGCGTAGTGAAGAAGAAATCGGCAGGTTCTTGAGGAAGAGCGTTTGCGATTGGGTGTATAGGTGATGGAGGTGACATGTGATCAGCAGTTATATTGAAGAAAGAAAGGAATTTTCATGGAGGAACAGATCCACCATCTTCAACTCTGCAGATGAAGAACTGGGCGGGGAGATTGGCCGCCACAAATCAATTGTTTGTTTAGGTTTGTTTGTTTGCGGGGAGATTTAGGGTTTATGTTTTGAATTAGATTAAGAAATAGAATTAGAGGTGGGCATTGCAAGGAAAGGCTGCTTTCGTAGATGAGGAATATCCCCTTGGATATTTTTGTTTGAAATTTGAAAACCACAAACAATCCCAAATTTTCTCAAATCAAATACAATTACATAGGAATGATATTGAGTGGCCAGCAGATCATCATTTCCACTTGAAATATTTCAACTCTATTTTATTTATATAACCTACGTAAATATACGGACGAGATAAGTTGAAACAATGTTAAAACTTGGGAGTGTACAGTGCACACCTTGGGAGTGGGAGTGGAGAGGCTTGATGGAGTCAGGACAGTTGACTTTAACAGTTAAATAATTAAAATTTTAATTAAAAATGATATTATGTTAATGTTTTAATTAAAATACGAGTGACTTTTGAAGCTTAGGTGTTGAGTTTTGACACCAAAGGAAAAAAGCCCAAGAGCCTTGCACTAACCTTGGGGCTTGGACTGGAAGGCAAGTTAGGAGCTGTTCAGTTCTTGGGTTTGGGCTCAACGTCAACTCTGGACTTGTTCCCTAAACGTTAGGTTGGTTGGTGTCATCAATTTTATATTTTCATTGAATAATTAGAAACAATCAATCTCCTGTTTTGTTCTTTTCTTGCCATATGGGTCGGGATTTCCTTGTCACATGTGATGATGGTGAAGATTCGTATGCTTTTGTCCGAGCAATACATAGAGCCTAAGCCTAAGCCTAAGCCTAAGCTTTCTTGTATCACACGCACGTGATGTGTACCATAACCTGCTACCAATTTTAGTGACCAAGGAAAACCAAGGCCTTATGACAAAGTGATCACTTATTAACTCAACTTTAAACATAAATCATTTAATTTTTTTCAAACGATTGTTGGATTCGAAATAATTTGTCTAAAATATATTATTTTAAATTGATCTACTTAAAATTTAATTAAATTTATCTTAATTTAATAATTTTAAACCGATTCGTATTGTTCTTCGATTCCATTGTGCCGACTCAAAAAGCTGCTATAAATGTATAATCTAATCTAAGAGTACCGAATCATCGATGTCATGAGCGTTGAGACGTCAACTCACCGAAACATGGCTGTCTCTGTCGGAAGCCCATGCTCCATCCACGGCTCGCAATTATTTTGACGTGTTAGACTTTCTTATTCGTGCAAATTGGTGCAATTTCGCGTCATCAATAACACGTCATTGGATTACCTAATGCTGACCCCATGCTCACATGCCTTGCCTTTTTATATTTACAACTTGTTTGTTGTCCATTCTTTTCAAATAAATAATTTTTACGTAAAAGATGTAGACTTTTTTTGGTTTAATTTTTTTTAATTAACTTTAAAAGATAAAGCAAGATGGGTCATCGAAATTGAGATCAAGAGAAATTGACAAAGATATTTTTATAACTTTTTTAATGGAGATATAGAGGACAACATCTTTTTAGGTGATTTTAGCACGTCCCAGAAATATCGCAACTTTATTTGTTGTCGATAGAGATTACAAAGGAAGAGATTAAAAGAGTTTTGAGGGAGATAAAGAGTGAAAGGGCAATAGGTCCTCATAGAGGTGTGAAAAAACTTAAGCATATATTGTCTTATTTGGCTTACCAAACTTTTTAATGTAATCCTGAAGTGTGTCAAAATGTTGTATGAATGAAGGCCTAATATACTAATTCCTCTGTGCAAAAACAAATGGGACATTCAAAGTTGTAATAACTATAGAGACATCAAACTATTTAGTCACAACATTAAGTTACGAGAGAAGGTGATTGAGAAGAGAGTTAGAAAAGATGCACATATTTCGAAGAACCATTTTGGTTTCATGTCAAAAAGGTCCACAACAGAAGCTTTATATCTCTTCAGAGAATTAATGGAATATTACAAAAAGAAAAGACAGCGTAACCTACACAAGATTTTTATTAACTTAGAGAAGGCGTATCATAGGGTATTTAGGGAAATCATGTGAAGACAATTAGAAGTTAAGAGAGTTACTATAACCTATATACAAGTTATTAAAGATATGTATGAAGATGTAAAGACTAAAGTAAGGACGATAGGAGAAGACATAGAGCATTTTTCTGTTGATACAGGGCTACATCAAGGCTCCTCATTGAATCCCTTTTTATTTGTAGTAGTGATGAATGAGCTTACTAAGAATATCCAATGGGATGTGCCTTGATTTATATTGTTTGTTGATGGAATTGTTCTAGTGGATGAGATAAGAGAGAGTGTCAATGTCAAGCTAAAACTTTGGAGAGATAAATTAGAGTTGAAGGGCATTAAATTGAGCAGGATTAAGACTGAATACTTAAAGTGTAAATTTTCGAGCCATAAGGTGACTTTCAATGTGGAGGTAAAAATTAGTTCAAAAGTTATATCATAGAAATTGTGTTTTTAAGTATCTAAAATCTATCGTCCAAATCAATGGAGAGATTGAAGAAGACATAATTTACCGTATCAGATCAAGGTGACTTAAATGGAGAAATGTTTAAGAAATTTTATGTGATAAGAACATACCACTCAAGTTCAAAGATAAATTATATCATTTAGCGATTAGGTAGGCCATGCTCCATGGAACAGAATGTTACCTATCAAACAGGTGCATAGTCATAAGTTAACAATAACGAAGATAAGGATGCTTCATTGGATGAGCAATCTTACTAGAAGGGATAAGGTTAGGAATATAATGGTAAGAATTAAATTAAATGTAACTAATATTAATAAAAAATAAAAGAGACGAGGCTTAAGTGGTTCGAACATATTAAGAGAAGATGCCCTGGTGCTCCAATAAGAAGATGCGAGAAGATTATACTATAGATTGTAAGGGGAAAAAAAAAGACCTAATAAGAACTGTGAAAAGGTGATCAAGAATAATTTGAATTTGTTGGAAATTACCCAAGACATGACCCTTAGTAAAAAAAATTGGCATAATAAGATAAGAGTAAATGATTTCACATAAAGAGGTCCTTTTATTTCTCATGAGTCTTTTAAACATTTTCCTTTAAGACTTCAAGACTTCTGTCTTGTATTTTACATAAACATTTAATCTAAACATTTTCTTGTTTAGCCTAAATATGTTATTGTAATGACATGTTTTATTTATTTGTTTACTTATCTCATTTTTATTTGCATATTTGTTTACCTGTTTTATCTTTTATTCTTATTTTTAACTCTATATCTTTTGAAATATTGATGTAATTACTTTTATGTATTTATTATTAGTATTATTATCTTTTATGTCTATTTTTATTTTTAATTATTTTTAGTTTATTATTTTAATATGTATGTGTGTGTGTGTCTATCAAAACAATCTTCCTACTAATTAGGGGTAAGGCTGCGTATTTCTGGACCTCTGCAGACCTGCACTCAATGGGACTTTCACTGAGTTATTGTTGTTGTTGTTGTAGATTTAATCATCACGTAAGTAGTATTTGATTAGTTTACATGTGATGTTCATGTTACATGTGTTATATCGTTATTTTTTAATTAAAGTCTAACAAAATAATTTTTTCCAAAAAGTTAAAAAATTATGAATTTTTCTAAAATTTGAGAATTCTATGCCTTTTATCATAATCTTTATTTTGTTTTTGTATTTTTCAATAAATTCTATGTTTGTTTGATAATAATTTTAACTAGTTGTCAACAAAATAATAATCTTATTCAATTAACTATTTAACATATCATAATCATATTTATGATAAGCCTTATATTTACAGTCAATGTGTAAATTTTTTAATTTATAATATCATAAAAATACAAGAAAATTGAATCAATTATATATATCCTTAAAATACTTCGAGATAACAACAAATTCTTAGAATTAAAAAAAATAAATAAAATTTGTGAGATAAAAACTACAAGAATATATAGGATATTAAAAATATATAAATAACTAAAAAGGAAAAGGTATTAGAGATAAAGATAAAAAAACTATATAAAAACATTTGATTAATAAGTTATCAAAACCAATAACATTAAAATACAATAATCGATTATATCGTATAACAGAAACTCAAAAGTTAATTTGATATATTATCATTCAATAAAACTAAATAGAGGAATTATTATAATGCTGATCAAGCCAATCAGATACTGTAAGTTTTAACACAGCACTAACCTTACTAAAAACTATATGGCCGACTTAGCACTCCATTCAAAAAGTTCTAAATAATCCATTCAACCAAATAACTTAAAGTACATCAATTCGACAATGTAATGATGAACTTAAAGAGTTGTGCTTGACTTGTTAATGATTAAAATATACTCTTATCGGTTAATTTGAACCAGTTGAATTCAATTCGGATTCAACTCTTCCGTCTGAATATTTAATTGATGAAGTCGGCAGAACTTATCAATTATATTGCCGACGTAGTAACAAAAACCACATGTCTTGTCCGAATTGAACCACGATCTAAATGATATGCATGCATAAACATAGGTGGCTTCGTCTTTTTGGAGACATGTATGAACATAACCTTCTTCTTTAGAAATAATTGTGTGAAGTGTAGGCGTTTATTGGTATTTAGTGGCCAACAATATCACAAAAGGATTTTATCAATGTCAAACTTCGATTCGAATTCTTGATCCTTGTCGGTTTTCAAATGACTTAAAGGTACCTTCTTATAATTGGGACCTTCTTAAGACATCTCGTAGGATATATATATAAAATGTCAAGATATGTTGTTATTGCGATAGAAAGCAGTGATCTTTTAATAATGATAAAGAAAGAGTGGAGTTTCTTTTTTTACTTACAAAATAAATAAAACTCAAAATTATGAGTACATGTATTACTAATAATCTCTTATTTTGAAAAATGATATTTAACTTCATTTTGGTACTAAAAAAAAGTAGAATTAAATATAGGTCAATATACTACCACCAACAACAACAATAATAGAAATTTTGTTAAGGCGAGGGATCTAAAGAAGTCTAGTATTATGCAACTTTATCCTTAAATAGTAGAGATGTTATTTTCAAATGACCCAATTGAAGAAAAAAATAAAAATAAAACAAGAAAATAAAATAAAATAAAAAGATCTAAATAAATAATAAATAATAACAGTAGTGAAAAATACTAATTAAAAATGATAATAAAAATAAATAAAAAGATATATAATAAAAGGGTTATAAATAAATAAATAAATAGTTGTCTGAAAATTGAGTTTTTATAATATTATCATTAAAATTCGAAATTTCCAAGTATAAAAGTTATTACCATACACTAGGTCCACATAAACCAAAGATTAACTCTTAAAAAATTCCTATATTGACTTATAATTAATTCATCTTTTATTTAAATTATGATGAAATAGAGACTAAAAATTCTATGGTCAAGTTTGTTTATGATCCTATTCTAGATTCAGCAACAAGGTTATTTTTTTGGTCTTAAATCAGGATATCCATCGGCGGATCTAGTAACTAATCCCTTTGCTGATTTATAGGCACCTCACAAAGTGAGACAGTTGGCCTAAGAATTTAAGTCTGCTCCATACCCAAAACCAAGGATTGAATCTTCGAGCAACAAGGTTATTGAGTATAATAATATAATATGATTATTATGTATAATTACTATAACATCACAACCTAATTATATAAAGTCTCTCGTCATTTGATAACTTATATAAGTAACAAGAAGGTAATTGAATTATCATCTTTAATTTCAGTTCTCTACTGTTTCGTAATACAATGAAATAAGAGTTATAGTTTTTAATTTAATTATTCTTAATACCCTTTTTCCATTATTTACATATGAATTCAAATCAGGTGATTAGAATCTCACGGTAACGAGCCAACTGAAATTTTTAGAAAAACAAGAGCATCTTCCTTATCTCACGATTACCAGTGTTATTCTTATCACTTGCGAGTCAGAATCAATCAAAGAATACATCCAAAAAAAACCAGTGTTATTCTTATCACTTACGATGCCAGAAGCTCAGAACGAACGACAAAACCGAAGTCAAGTCAATGCAAAAGACTTTGAGATGCTAAAATAGCCCAAGTTATACGCAGCACAATAAACCAGTGGGGCAGTGGGGTCGATCGTACGTGGTGGCAGTGGCTACCACTGGTCACGTTTCTCTGCGCAGCTCAGGACGGTGATCTGATCATCTCACAGCCTCACAAACCTAGACCTTTTGTCACGGCACGCCCCTACAATCGACACTTCTTTTCCCTTTACCTCATAATGCTTGGGAGGACGGTACTCGCAAATGAATAGCACAAGTGGCAGCGTACTTACATAGACACGACTGGTTCTAATTTTTGCACAATGTAGCTATTATGGAACAGTCTCTCTCTTTTCTTTTTCTTTCTCACGTAAACATATAAATTCATGGAGTTATATAGCTCTGTCTTATTCTTGAATGAGACCAATTACTTTTGAATACCTATTAGACCAATTTTTTATACTGGTAATAATATTTAATATTATGATAAGTATAAAAAAAGTTTCATATTTTTTCTCTCTTAATTAAAAAATTAAAATTAGTCGCTATAATTCCCTTCTTCTTCTTTAATAGATTCTTCAATTATTTTTTAAATTGTGATGGACTATTTTTAAATTTAGTTCAATTTGTTCGAAATATATTTTCACAATCTATTCTAATATCTTGTTAAATTTCATAAATTGAAAGAATTATTTACAATTATGATAAGAAGCATATAAGCTAGGGTTCAAGTGATTCCTAAGGAAGGATTTCAAATAAAATAAATAGTTAATAAATAAAAAGTAAGAATTTTGTAAATTTTAAATACTTTATTTAATGGATATAATACATTATATTTAATAATATAAAAATTATATTATGTATCTTTTATTTAATTCTAAAGAATTTATTAAATCTTTTAATATACATCTCTTTTTTTTACATTAAATATTTGATTCTACAAATAAAAAAAATGGAGAACTCAATAAATTATATATTTTATATTTAAATGGTAAATATGTACTTTCATTACTTTAAGTCACATCGAATTGATCTTTGTTCATTAAGAAAATCCTCTTGAATATTACACCTTTCGTGCCTCTCTCTTCTTAGCCGTTGTTTTTAGCTTTTATTTCACATGGTTCTTGGTTTGGGTGATCCCGCCTCAGGTATTGTCCTCTTTGATTTCACATGGTTCTTGGTTTGGGTGATCCCGCCTCAGGTATTGTCCTCTTTGACTGTAGGGTGATTTGCGAGTCGAGCCTTGGACTTTAAGGTTTTGTTGATCTTGAGGGACCACGCCTCTAACCACTTGAGCTATAGCTCAAGTGGTGTGAGGCGTGGGTCATGCACCCAATAAAATTCTGAGGTCTCGAATTCGAGCCCCAGATATCCACAGAGGCAAACGGTTGTAGTTCAACTCGCTGTCACCAAAAGAGACAAAACCTAATAATACGGGCCTACCCAAACCAGTTCTGATTTATGATTCACTTTCACATGCCTATTTTTCCTGTTTAATACAAAATATCTTAAATTTTTGTGTTTGCAGGGGCAGTGAGGTCAACTTTTCTTATCTTTTTATTGGGAATCTCGTACGACCGCGGCCAGGACCTGTAAGAAAAGTTAATTAAACTGCTGGAAATGCGGTTTTATAAATAAATATATAATTAAAGTTGCATTGACATTGACTTACGTCTCCCAAAGAAAATCAGATATTAATAATTGGCTACTTTAATTAATCATATTTGAGCGAGGAGTAATGGGTACTTCATATAAGGAGTGAGTTAAGTTGGGTGACGTATAATCCAGTAAAAAGGTGTATTATTAACTATATTATTAACTAATAATACACCTTTTTACTGGAT
>JAOSBL010000001.1:16653-37114 GCA_027568915.1 Erythroxylum roraimae | reverse complement strand
CCTTGCTAGCCCCCTGGATCCATCCGTGTATCTAATCTCCCTGGCTCTTAGCTAAGGAACTTTATATTCTAAAAAAATTTTTATAGCCCCCCCCGGGATCCATCCCTGCATGTAGTCTAGTTCCTAGCAAGGACGAGTTAGGTTCTTCGGTTGTTAGCTAATAGATAGTTTTAATTGCAGTTAGAATGTAAAATTACTGAGGTGAGCTAGTAGTAGAAATAAGGAACCTTGGAGCTTGCATTACCAACCTTTGACGAGGACACACAGACGCAGACACGGAGAGAGTTGCATTGCAGCCATTTGAGACGTAGGAAGTGTTCATAAGGAAAAGGGGAAGGACCTTTCTTTACCAACCCCTTTCACTCTCCCCTACCCTTTCACAATTATAGTTTGTTATGTATTATAGTTATGGTGTTGGCACTTCAATTCGCTCATTATCCATCTTTTAAGGCTAGTACTTGGAGATAGTACTGAGCTAGATCGAACCTAGCCAGAAATATTTTGTAAGCATCCAAACTCAGCCCGAGATTCAAATCCGAATTCAATTAAGTTTAGAAGTTCAAAACTTGGATTAAACTCAGAACTAAATTTAAAATTTATTTTTTTCTTAACTCAATTTAATTTAATTTAAAAATATTGTTTTGTTCAAAAAGATGTCTTTTGTATTTGAAATATTTGATTTTTGAGTCCAGTAAAATTGTTAAGCTCAAATTTGAGTTCAAATTGTATGTTATAAAGTTTAAATTTGAGCTTGATCCCATTTAAATTTTAAAAATAAAAAAATCTAAATTCGATTTTAAGTCTAATCAATTAAGAGGAGAGTCGTTTGATTTCACTTCTGTTTTTCTGTTGTATTTTTTATTTTTATTTTTTAAAATAAAAACAAAATCTATTTAGTTGTTAATATTAATGTAGTTATATTTTTATTATTAATGATAATTACATGTTAGATAAAACCTAAAGATAAATTATTTTAATTAATTAAATTATTTTAATATATTATATAATATTTATTAATAAATTATCAATAAAAGTGTTTTATTTTTTAAACAAATAATTTAAATTTCAAATTTTATTTAAATTTATTTAATCATTTAATAAAATTTTATTTGAAATTTATATATTTTTAAGATGTTTTAAATTTAATTATATTTATTAATAATTATTTAATTAATTTTATTTGATTTAATTATAAAATTAGATAAATTATTAAATTAAATTAAATTATTCATAATTTTTATTAATCATTAATTTAATTAATGAAATATATAATATTAAATTAAACTATGCATAATTCTTACTAATAATAAATATATCAAATAATTAAATAATATATATTTAGTTGATACTAAATCAAATTATGAAAAAAAATAAAAAACAAAAACTACCTTTTATGATCTTTATAAATTTTAAAAATAAAAAGAAACCAAAAACTAAAGGCTCAAATAAACACATTTTTTTACTAAATTTGAAAACAAAAAACATTTTGTTCTTACTGGACAATATTAGCTTGATGACACTTAGGGCTTGACCCACCCATTGCCATGGGGCACGGGGTAATTGTTCCTGTTTTAGCCCTCTTCATCTTATCCATCCATTTACGGGATAATTGTTCCTGTTTTAGCCCTCTCCATCTTATCCATCCATCCAATGGATGGATGAGATGAAGAGGGCACATGGTGGTACTAAAAAATGGAAATAGAAGATTTGATCTCATTGTCATGATGGTTAAACCTATTTTATATTATCATTATATTTTAAATAAAAGCAAAACACTAACTTATAAAGTGGCACAAACTTTAATTTTTAACGTAACCACAATTTTTTAAAGGCTATGTTTAGTTGGAGGTTTTATTAATATAATAAAATGTAATGTAATATTATTCTACCATTTGAGAAGAGCGTTTATAATGAAATTTATAAAGTGAGATAGAAGAGGAGGGTTTCATATTATATCTCATTCTATCCTAAATAGTAAAAATTAGAAATCTTCAATTTGAAAGGTCCATGATGAAATATAAAATAATAAACAACTTTTTATTATATTATATTATAAACTCTTATTCGAAACAGCGGTTTTATTATATTGCATCATAAATCCTTCCATCTTTCTTAAACAACAAATTTTTAATATTATATTCATTTACATTATATTCCATTATAAATCATTCCATTCCATTTCATTAAAAACCTTATATCCAACTAAATATAGCCTAAGCATTTTTATCAAAACCCACTATTGATATTCTTAATTTCTAATAAACTAGGTAATGAATTAACTCAAATATCACCTTATTTTTGAATATGTAATATTTCACCTCTTTAAATGGCACTAATTTAATTATCAACTTATAAACTTGAAAACAATATTTATATTTTCTTATTTTTGTTTTAATTTAATCAAATTTTAAATTGTGAAATGGGTCAAAATAAAAAAGTTTGAGTCAAATTCAAATTATAAATTTTTTTAATATAATCATATGAACATGGAAGCACTGTATCAATATTGTCATATTCTTTTTTTCTTTCATTTATAATGTTAAAGGTGCTAAAATGATTTTGTCTAAAAGTTGAGAATTCTGATTATTCGATTGGGTTTCATTTTATGAATTTTCAAATATATTTTTCAACAAATTCATAAAATAATATATAAAATAAGTTATGTTGATGCAAAACTGCTCGGTATCACCCTCACTCGTGTGTGAGAAAAAAAGCAAAAGCTAAGTCTGTTACAATCCCTATCTCTTTCTCTCTAATACTCCCACAGTCCCACTCAAACAAACAATGTCTCCTCCAGGTCCCGTTGTTGAAGCTGAGAACGTTGCTGCCACTGCTGACCAGCTTCCTTCAACAGAGGAGCCCAAGCGCACGCCGCAGGAACAAGAGCCTGTCGTCGTTGAGGATGTGAAGGAAGACGAGGACGAGGACGAGGACGGCGACGAAGACGATGACGACGATGACGAGGAGGAGGAGAAGGAAGATGGCTCTCCAGGTCTCGATTGCTTTAAAGATAACAACTTTTTCATCCCTATTTTAATGGGTTTTACTTCGTCGTCTACCATTTATTTCGGTTCAATGAAAATTTTGTTTCTTGTTGTTGTGACGTGTGATGTATTATATATGCCATATGATGACTGTAGGAGAGATGAGAATGAACAATCATACGGGAAGCTGTGCAAGTTTATGCAGTAACCTCTGTTGCTTTGTTTGTGGAAATTGAGCAGCATGGTGGCTGAATTTGGCGCTCTTGCTCACTCTTTCATATGTTTGTGTGTGTCTAAAAGTTATTTCCTCACAAGTTGTTACTTTTACTCACCATCACAATCCGTTTTGAAGATTATCTTAGATTGGTTAACTTCGAAATTGATTTCTAATGATCCCAATGATGAGTTTAGGCAATTCCAGTTCTAATTTCCAAACTGTAAAAGCCGTTCACTTAGCTGGATGTTCTTGTCCTTAACAGTAATGGTATTATAGTCCTGATCTTACAGAGTTTTTATGTGGTTTCAAGCCTGGTTATATGTATTTTGTAGTTCTGTGAAGTCATTCGTTTAGAGAGTGGGTTGCAGGTACAAATGGCGGATCAAAGCAGAGCAGAAGTGAAAAGAAGAGTCGCAAGGCAATGTTGAAACTCGGCATGAAGCCTGTTTGTGGTGTCAGCAGGGTTACAATAAAAAGAACTAAGAATGTGAGCTTCTGTCTGAACTTCTGTTCTTGTTGATCTGCCTTCGTGTTTAGTCTTAATTTAACCAAAATAAAAGAAAGAACTTTGATGTTTCAGATACTGTTTTTCATCTCAAAACCTGATGTCTTCAAGAGCCCAAATTCTGAGACCTACGTCATATTTGGCGAGGCTAAGATTGAGGATTTGAGCTCTCAATTGCAAGCTCAGGCTGCCCAGCAGTTTAGGATGCCAGACATGGCATCAGTCATACCAAAAGCTGATATGTCTGCTGCAGCTACTCTAGCACAGGCTGATGAAGAGGAGGAAGAAGTAGATGAGAAGGGGGTTGAGCCTCGGGACATCGATCTGGTAATGACACAGGCAGGGGTGTCGAGGAGCAAGGCTGTCAAGGCTCTTAAGACTCACAATGGGGACATTGTTAGCGCCATCATGGAGCTTACTACTTAGATGGTCCTCATATGTCACTCTGCAATCTTTTGTTTCCGCTCATGAGTTCTTGGGGTATTTATTTGGTTTTGCAGTCAATTTGTTCACCGCTTAACAGGTGGCTGAATTGTTCTTGGAAAAATTTCCCGTCAATAGACTTGATAATTTTTATCTTGCAATGGTGTTTCCCGAGGACTAAGGACCAAGCAATGTCTCTTAAGTTTTCACATCCTAAGTTGTGCTCGACTCATTAACATACCATCAAAACGATGTCCAATCAATTTGCAATTGTCACGCTTATCGTTAGTAGGTCATGATATAGGCCTAAGCATGCAAAAGGTAAATGTCTTCTCCTCTTAAAAACACTCAAAAAGTAAATGTCTACATATACATGTACGTAAAAGTAGGGTGGGCATGGATCAGCTAGTTTTTTAAAAATATTTTTTAAATTAAAAATATAAAATAACGTAATTTTTTAAATTATGTCCGAGCTACTCAGGCTTAGATCTTAGCTTACTTGAAGTCTAACTCTTCTAAGTAAAATGATATTATTTTGTTTAAAATAATTGAGTCTTGAGTCAGTCTAAACCTAAGCTTGACTTATTAGTTAATCTATTGAAAATAACTAAATTTAAGCCTATAATCCACTAATTACCATTCCTATGTAAAAGGCCTTCAAACTCTGATTTGCACTCCCAGGCGTTTGTTCTTGATGAAAACAATGCATGAGTAACAATAAAGATGCATTACATACATGAACAATAGTTTTGGTATATAACAAAATCCAAATTATCAAAATTTCTTGACTGGCGCTCTGTATGATTATGATCTTATTCAATGTTTACATTTATACTTCAGACAAACAAGCAGCTTGACTGTCCACATGACTGCGCAGTGTCAAGCTAAAGCTATGGTATAAAGAAGAGGCAGATGAGGATTATCTTAAGAAGCAATAACATAGATCAAACTCAATTGCTAGAGCCTTCTATTTGCACATTTAACCACAACAAGGTGATGAGATATTCAGCGGAACGACCAGGAAAGAAGAAAGTCCAACATATTTACAAACTTAAAAAAGCTTTTTACATGATCAAATTACAGCCAGTTTCAAAATAAAAGCAAAGCAAGTGCTGTCCATAAGAGATTCTTGTGAATGAACTGTCAAAGCAGCACTAAGCTTCAAAATAAACTTCTTAGTCCAGAGGTAGAAACAAGGAGATGATCGGAATGTACGAATATGACATATTTACATAGAATTTCAAGGATAGTAACTGCAACATTTGACAGTCACCGCAGAGCAAAGCCATCAGCAGCTGATTAATTACGCCCCACCGTCTTGCCTCTTACAGCTGGACATATCCTAATTAGATCCACTTCATTAAGTACCATAGCTATCTACTTCTTGCAGCTCATGCTTCAATTTCAACGGTCCCCCAGCTCCTCTTCGCTTACATGTTCCCAATCTGAAGAAGAGCTGTCATACCAACTTGCAAGAGGCTGATCTACAATCCTATTTATCAGTTGTGTCCCAGAATCATCATCAAAAAAAAAGTGGAATTCACTCATAGTAGATACCTCTGCAGAAGATTTACCAGTGAGATTTTGCACGACAGGTTTGACATTCTGATCCAACTTTTTACCCTCCAATTCACCCTTGCTGGCTGGTGAATTCCTACTCAGAACTGGCTGATATTCTTCCCTATTTATGCTATTTGAGTAATCATCCCGAAGTCTCAGAGCATGGAATCTGGCCATTACGGAAGCTTCAACATCATCTTTAAGCATCGATTTACTTGACATGGCTGTCTCTTGTACGGATATAATTGGTTTTTCACTGATGTTTGCTTCCTGGACCGAACTTTCAGCTTTGTTCAAAGCAGCAGTAACCTCAGAACTTGAGAATCCTTCCGAATCACTTTCGTCAACCAGTGATTTCAAAAATTGATATGTGGCCATATCATCATCTACGTGGCTGTTTGTTCTCAAGGTATACAAATTTGAAAATAACATATTTGGGACTGGACTGCCCTTAGTATCAGCTGCTACAGGGTTATCTGTGCAATGTCCAGCTGTAGCATTTGACCTTGGTAGGCTCATCACGACAGTATTACTATCTGGGACAATTATGATAGGAGAAGAAAAATCGTTAAGTATGACATTCAGGTAAACAAAATCACAATGATCAAATGTTATAGCTGGCAATACCGGCAAAGATTTTACCATGTGTTTTCTGTGAGCTGCATTTGGCCATCTCAGCTTTCATACGATTAAAACGAGCCATGTAGTTAAGTGAACACAACGAAGCTTCTGCCTCAAGCCATAGATTCCTATACAATAGAACTTGGGGCTGTGGTTCCTTTTCAACAGGTAGATTCTCACTAAGGATTTTCTTTATAGCCTGCACATATTGCCATTTGTAACAAAGAAGTTTAGTATTCTTCAATTTTTTTTTCCTATTTTTATGCCAAGAAAGGCCATAGGTGATATGCATCTTTAAACAAAGATGAAGTATATAAAAGGAAAGGAGTACCTCGGTCATGTTATTCTCATGCACCTTTTCTGCAGCAACCCTCACAGTTTGAGCGTTCTCATCTTCCTTCACAGGGGTTACATCAACCTTTTCAGAAACATGCTCACAATCAAGTTGGCCCTGAAATTTACACCATCAATTTTAAGGACTATGGGCCCATATTTAGAAAATATTCTTGTAGAATGTTCCAGATGAAATATTCCTTTGGAATATTCTGGCTTCGTTCTAGGCTGTACATACAGGAGTGTAGGCTTTAATCAAGGCTGTAAATATTGAAATATTTATAGGTATAATCTTCTAGTTATATTTTTCTAATTTAGATATCTTATGTAATGTAACAACTTTTCCTGTTCCTATCAATTTACATGGTATCAGAGCCAGCCTATCTTTTCTAAACAAGAAACCCTAGTTTTCTTTTTCCCTCTTCCTTACCACGTCTGACATTACATCAGATGGTATACCCTCCTGTTCATCCATCAACCTCTCCTGAAATGAAGGATTCTGTCAACAAGAAAAACAATCCTCATGATTTATCTTTAGATTCACATTCAGTTCTGATTACTACTATCAGGCTGAATGGAGACAATTTGTTGCACTGATCTCAATCTGTGTGCAGGTACATCTAAGACACAGAAAAGATCAGGCATTTAATGGGTGATAAGAAGGAAGCCAGACTTGAATAATCCTGCCTATCCAATTTGGGGTGCACAAAACTCCATGGTTAGTAAATTCTTTAGAGGACACCATTTCCAATTATATGTGTTATCACACAGCAAAGGAACTATGGTATACTATTAATTTAATGTATTCTGACTTGGGAAACCACTCCCAAATAAATGATTTCTTACATATGGGATTTGTGAAGCTATGTCGATCAAGAAATTACTAGAAGACCTAAAGCTTCTTGTATTGCTTCCTACGAGAGCTTGTTGTGATAACAAAGCTGCTATTTCAATTGATCATAATCGAGTGCTTCACGATCAGACTAAAAATATTGAAATTAATATGTACTTTATCAAAGAGAGACTTGAAACTGGCTAATTTGTGTTCCCTATGTTCCTACCTTTCAAAAAGTGGCTAATGTACTCACCAAAGCTCTGCTGAAAAAACAATTTGACGTTCTAATAAACAAGCTGGCAATGGAAAATATAGAAAGAATTATAGCTATAATCTCCAAGTTATAATTTCCTAATTTAGATACCTGGCTAAGAATACTTGTAAAAACATCATGCAATATAACAAATTATCTTGTTTATATCAATTTATAATATTATACAAGAATGTATTGCTACAAAGAACACAATGTTTATTGCTTTCCGACTTGAACTAATATGATGTTACAGATTCAAGTGTCATAAATCAAAGTTGCAAGTTGTTTTAAATGCTATCTCAATTACAACAGCTAAAATAAGATACTTTTCTAGCTCGGTGTCCTATGTTGTGTATGTGCAGTAATATTATTTAAATACTTTATTCAAAATATGGTCAGCCTCACTTATTACTTGATAAGGCTTAAAGTTCTTCTGTCATCATTTGAAACATCTTTCTATTGCTTTTCTTCCTTCAAACAACACATTTAGTTGCAGACTGAAAGAAAAATTGTAGTTAGTGTTTTATAATGAGAAACTCATTGTAATTAGTGGCCTAAGAATGAATTTAATGGTCATGTATCAAGAAGTCAGGTACATCTAGTGAAAAAGATTGAGATTGTAACGGTCTAGGGAAGTGAACGGCTTCCATAATTATGTGACCCACACCTTCCAGCTTATTAGAAGTTTATCAAATTTATTTTGCTCTTTCCATGCCTAATTCAAATGTATTTGAAATCCCAAAACCAATTTTTCTTTAAATTTCAGCATTCAATGACCCTGAAGGCTAAAGCAGCTTCCCTATCTACCAAAGGAAGTAAGAATGAGGGCTGGTATAAAATATTGTATACCTGTTGGAGGGTAGATACCTTTTCATCAAACTGTGAAATACTTCGTCTGTTTATCAATGGGACCTGTCCTGACGTCATTCTCTGTCCAGTCTTTGATATGCAAGAACCTAGATTGTTGGTTGCATCTTTAAGAAGGAGAATATCTTCAACCTTCAATTTTAATGCATTGCTTGAACATTGAAATAGGAGCATTTCTGAGAGATTATGCATTGTTTTAACCAGATTTTGAACATACACCTCGGATGTTGAGTCACCATCATCAGATTTGATCAACCTAGTCGGAGCGTCTTCAGCTGAAGCTGGAGAAGACATGGTATCTTTTGCAATATTAGATGCCATACGTGATGAAACATCATCGTCATTGGGTTTTATCCCCATATCCACAAAAGCATTGCCCGGTGAAAATTTTTCCCTCGGTGTACATTTCTCTCCTTCATGATCTTGCGCCTCGGTATGAAGACCTTGATGACCAGAACTGCCTATTGATTTGTTTGAAAGGGTGCATTCTTTCCTTGATCCAGCTAGATCATCAAAAATTTTAACCCCATGGCAATAGGTACAGTTTGGAAGATGGTTCCCAGATTCTGTGTGAATGTCAATTACTTGCTTGAATAATGCATCAGCAACTGATGGCCTCTTTGGTGAAGGGATAAGATAATTTTCTGGATTATCACAGTTAAGCATACTTTCACTTGATTTTTCAAACGTTACTTTTGATGTATCTAATTTTCTCATAATTTGAAGAGGTTGAGCTTGAGCACCTTCAAATGGAGATAAACTGGAAGGCAAGGCCCCTTTCCAGCACGGCGAATCCACAGCAGGATTATAGTGGTCCACACTCTCAGGGGAGTTTTTCACAGAACCAATGACTTCATTGTTAATTGCCAAATTCAAGGAATCCAAGCGAATATTATGTGATTGAGAGCTGGGTTTTTCTTCAAATAAATGATCCAATGTGGCCCTGAACGCATTTTTGTTGCAAGTAATCCCTTCATCATTTGTTGAGGAAAATTCTGCTAATAGATGATCATTTAGTTCCAGGTGACACACAGGGTTAATACCATAAAGAACATTGTCTTCAGAGCTTTGAGATAAATGAAGTTCCTTCAGCGTAGATGGATTGTTGACAGCAATATCCTTATTCTCCTGACCATTTCCAGTTCCAATATTAGGATTGATACTCTGAACTGGTGGTGTAACCACAAAAGCAGAGGGAGACTGCAACAATAGTCCACTGCCATTTGAATTAGTGTTAGACATTGTTGAGTATTGGTCATATGAACCGCCACTTAGTATTTCATAGAACCTGGAATTGACTGATTTTGTGGATGGCATCTGAGGATAAACTTCAGGAACAACTGCAGAAGATTCCCAGGTTGAAAATGTAGAATAACTGGGAGGAGTGACACTGACATTGTCACCTAAAATGGAGTCATAATCTAAATGAGCTGCTGCAGGTTCAATGTGTATTTGGCTACCAATCATATCAATGCCATGTAGAGTCTCTTCAAATGTGCCCGTGCCCATGGAAGAATGAAATCCTGAAATACAAAGATACAAATTAGAACAAAATACATAGGCCATTATCCTGGTAAGACTGCTCAACTAACATTTGCTTACTCATTCTTCAGACTTCATAAGTCCAAATCTTAAAGCTAAAATCAAGGAAAGAATATGTTGAGAGCTAGCTAATAAAAAGCAACAATAGTCCATGCTAAGGGTGAAATAGACTGTCTAAAGGCATCATGAGATTGGGACAAACACCACTCGTACACCTTAAAACTATTGTTTTCTGTCCAATACTTTCAAGATTTTCATGTAAAATAGCGTCTATAAAATAAGAATAGGATTCTTCACCAGAAGAATAGAAGTTTAAAGATCAGTAGCATGACAAAGAGGTTTATTTCCGAATCACCAACTAACAACGCAGAACTAATGGGGAACAAAAGAAATGAATTCCACTATGTCACTTCTAAAAATCAAATCTTGTGTAAATTGATTATTCCTTTAAAATAGGTGTAACTTCAATTAGGATGGACCTCATGCACAAACTTATATCGTCCATAAAACACAAGTGTAATGTCATGTGGAAAAGGTAAACTGGGAGAGAGATTGAAGGCACCTGGGTTTCCGTTATTGTCAATAGAGTAAAAATTGGCATCAGTTAGCACAGCTTCATTCTCCTTCCAATCTGGAAAACCCTCCCAAAAGTAACCCCAGTTAGATTTGTGCTTGAGAGCAGGCAGGCTTTGACTGTAGTCATCGGCAATGGATCCACTGGATGTTGTAACCTGAGAAGTAGACAACAAATCGTAGCCAAATTGATGGGGAATGGCATAATCACCGATGGTAGAGGAGACATAGGAAAGGTAATACGGATTGGAATCAACATGAGTAGTGGGGTTATGGGCATACGCAATAGCATCAGTTGGAGCGGAAGAAAAAGGGTCCACATCATAAGGGATTGAAGATGAGTATGAATATGGAGTGGATGAAGTGAAGAAATTCGGCTGGTGAGAGTTGAGGGAATTGGGAGGGTGAGGATGAGGATTAGGATTAGGATTGGAGGTGTTGACAGAGTATGATGAATCAGCATAGCGAGTAATAATAGGTGTGACAGATGAGTCATCAACAGGATTCAAATTCGGATGGTAAGAGTCGAAGCAAATGGGAGGATGACGATCAGGATCAGGATCAGGATTAGGATTGAAGTTGTTGACAGAATTTGATGTATTAGTAACACGAACAACAACAGGATTGAAATTCGGATGGTGAGAATCGAGGAAATTGGAAGGATTCGGATTAGGATTGGAGGTGTTGACAGAATACGATGAACCAGAGTAGTGAATGACATTAGGTTTGAGAGAGGAGGTATCGACAGAGAAAGGTGGAGCTAAGGCAGACAAGTTTGAAGAGGAAGACGAAGATCCTCCTCCACTGGCGCAATACCCATTAGTACCCATAGTCATCATCTCATCAATTCAATTCTTGTCCCCTTCAACAACAACAACAGCAGCAGCAGCCTGCCTGCCTGCCTGATTAATTAAAATTTACACAATCAAGCTAATCGATTCACCAAAAACAACGAAACAACCTCACCAAAAAGAATCTGACACCAAAGATAGAAACTTCAACCGAATTTCATAGGAAACAACATCAAAATACGAACTTTTTTGGCTTAAAGAAGCAAAAATGAAGTAGATTTACCAGATGAGAGGAAAAGACGATCGCTGAAGAGAGGAACTAGTAACCAACACGCTAACACGCGCACAGACACAGTGTCTCTGGTCTTTGTTTATTTATGCGGAAATTAATGAGATATTTATTTCCCCAAATATGTATATATACATACACATACAATACAACATAAAGAAGAAATTACAAAATGATTTAAATATATAATAACTTTTTTAAAAACGACCTTTTTTTACGCTATATTAGAAAAAGAGGCCCACACGTTTTGCATTTATTATTTCGTATAGACTCTACGTCCTCCAAAACCTATTTTATTCTTTTTGTTTTCTTCAAAAAATAATTAATTAACTAAGATTTGACTTACCTATAAATACAAATTATTTATAGTAATAAAAATTCACTAAATTCTACTCAATAATAGATTTTTATGAATATTGATTCACAAGTTTATTATTTTTAAATATTTATATATTAATTTATAAGTTACTTAGCTTTTTTTTAGAATAAATTTTTCATTTAACCAACATAACGTATTAATAATCTCAATTATCCAACCTAAAGTCTTGTACTATGATTGGAAATATCATAATCAAGTGCATTACCAAGAAAATAAGGAGTAGAACTCGATAATATTGGATTAGGATAAAACATGGCCATCGTTGCGAGAGAATGAGCGGCCGTATTACCTAATTTTGAAATCCAGTTAAAGGATAAGCCATTGATTTGGCTTGCAAAAAACAAATTTAGTATTTTAACAAAATTTTTATCGATAAATTGCTGTAGTAATCCAACTGGTCATATTTTCTTCTTATTTATACTCTTTCACGCGGCCACACTGATGATAGCGTGTCAATTTCAGTGACATGTGATACCCAGGAGTTGATTTGGTCTTATAAATAAATAATTAATTAATTTTCGAAAATAATCCCCAAATTTCATATTTTAACAAGACCAATTAGTCATATTTTCTTCTTATTTATATTCTCTCACGCAACCACATTGATGTAATGTGTCAATTTCAGTGACATATGATACCGAGGAATTGACTTGGTCTTATTAAGTATAAATTAATATTTTCTTAACACATTGCTTATTGGTTGAGAAAATACGGAAAAAGAAAAAAGATGAAGGAAGAAGAAGAAACTTCAGAGAAGTTGTGGTGACAAGATTGGTGCTGTTCTGATGAGTCGTTATAGATAATATTATGGGAGATGATCAGAAATTAGTTCGACGAGAACTGGTGATTTCACGAACACATTGGATGATTCTTCTTCTTGGAAACAGGTGCTCTGCCGCTTCTGCCATGAAGATGGTATATTCTCTCAATAACTCGGCCACGCTTGACACCTTTATCATCTTCACTAAAAAATTTCTAATGGAAGGTTTCGAGCTTGGTTGGTAACAGAAGATAAGAGAGCTTTCGGCCTTGGAACCCAAATAAACTTCTCAAGGATGCCATTCATATAATTGGATGGATTTTACTGTAGATACCCAACTTTTTATTGTGAAACCTAAATATGAGTAAAGATTGTGATCTCTAAAGTATTCCAGTTCCTCTTATATTCATTATGATTCCAAAATGGTCAAATTCTAACACCTTCCTGTTCCTGCCATGGTTTTAACTGCATATTTGACTATTTACATGCGATATTCTCCATGTCTAAGTTCAAAGAATGAAGATGACACCGACAAAGAGGAGAAGAAGAAGAAGAAGAATAAAGATTAATAATTTAATACATATATATATATTTACAAACGACAAAACAAAGAGAAACATGATGAATTAGTAGCAAGTAGTTGAACATTCCATTCAACATGGCATTAGAAGGAATAGGATCGAGTGAACACCTTTGTCCAACTCCAGGATTTCCAATTCAAGCTCAGGGACCGAGCCTTGATTAGAGTCTTATTAGATTCTTCTTCCATTGGATCATCGTCATCACTAATAGGTTTATCTTCACGATTCCAAAACCGAGCTTCTTTTCTCTTGCTCTTTATCGTTGCTAGAACATCATACTTGTTACATATTCCCCATACCGTCACCTTCTGTTGACTGTAATCTACATTCACCGAGTAAATTCCTGCAAATTTTACAATGATGTAATAAGGAAAGAGCTGAGTTATTTCATGTGAAAACATGTTAGTTGTGTTGTTACCTTTGAGATTGGATAAGGTTTTCTTCACTTTCTTCTCGCATCCATAGGAATATAGAGGAACCATCATCTCCACTAGCTGTGCCTCCACATTCTTGGAAGCTGGAATGATTTGCATGTTCGCCATCACAACTTAATAACACGTCCAAACTAAACACCAACAAACCAACCCGTGTTCTTCTTTCAGATTCTACGTATATATCTATCTATCCAGAAACCAGTTGGTCACTTTGATTTGATCTATATATATATACGCAGATCCTTGGAAACCTTAACGAATGTTTGTCCGAGTTAAGCTTGGAATCTTCGAGGAGGAAAGAAGATTGTTCTTAATTACTGCTTTTTTTTTTCCCTTTCTTTCTTTTCATATGTCTGCAAGATGAACTTATACATTCAAGTCGATTGAGGTGGAAGTCGGATGGTTTTTTTATATATATATGTGATTTGGAGGGTCAAAAGGTGTGACTTGGATATGTGCAAAGAAGAGTCAGCAATTACATGTTATGTTTTCTTGGTGAAGAAGTGAAAAGTGGAACTATCCTTTCTTTGTATACATACATTGGATAGTATGGAACCCATGTGAATTGTGAGGTGTTTGGCTTACGAGAAAGGAAAAAGTGTGAGAAAAGTTGGAAATTGGGAAGCAATCCAATATCAAGAGTAGGAGAACCGAGTAAAGTTACTTTTCTAACGTCAAAAAGGTTAATGTACACGTACATGTGCCCTCTTTTTCTTCTTGCTTTTCGCATGCTTATAGTCTAATTTGGCTTAACTAATGAAATTTTCGTGATATAAGATTAAATAAACTCCAACCCATCTTTTTGAAATTCCAAATGAGTGGAACTAGAGGACAAAAAGACGTGTTATGTGACTGTGATTGCTCTGAAAATTTTGTGGATATGAGATTGTTGTCTGCTGGAGTCCTTTTGACGTGTGATCTCCACTTTCTCATGTTTCTGCCCAATCACAGCCACTAATAATTAGATTTATTAATTATCTCTTCTTCTTCTTTTAGAGGGAAAGAAAAACAAAGAACGACCGGCTCGTAAACCCTAAACTCCTACGAAATGTTCTATTGAATAAAGTTCTTTGCATGTCTCGGTATAGTTTATCTAAAATGCTTCGTGGAGGCTTTTGAAGGATATGCAGTCCCGGCGCTGCTAAAGAGGCTAAATGTGCCAATTGATCAGCACATTGATTCCCTTCTCTATGCGCATGCTCAAGTTGCACTTCCCATGCTCGAATTATCAAGTCTCGGATACCTGTTACCGAAAAAGAACGCACATTCAGATCATTCAAGGAGGATGATAGAATATTAATGACCTCTAATGAGTCCACTTCAACTATTACGCGCCTATAGCCCTAATCCCACGCCAGCATGAGACTTGAATACACACCGCAGAGTTTGGCCATTAAAGGATTGTCGACTCCTATATTCTGTAAGGATCCTACACACCAGTGTCCCTGACAGTTCCTTATAATGCTTCCTGCTATAAAGTTAATCACACATTAATAAAATTGATAAATTAATCAATTGGATTTCTTTTTCACTTTATGTTTGGATATAAAGTTTTATATTTCTTAATATCTCTAACAAAAATTAGATTGACTAATAATTAATTTTATTTAACAATATTAAGAATAATTTATAACCAAGTGAAGATTAATTATAGTAAATTCAAATTAACTAGTATTATTTATTACTATTTTTTATTTTTCATTAACATTTATTCTAAATAACAATTTCAATAGATGTTATTTTATTCATTAATATTGCATTATTAATTATTTTATTTCTTAATATTTATTTATTTTGAATAACATTTTATTATTACTATTTATAACCTTGAATCTCATAATATAATAAATAATATTAAAAACATTATTATTTCATTTTACCTTCATTCTCTCTTTAATTTTGCTATTTAAACTCTTTTAATTCATTAATTAAATGTTTTACAAGATTTAATTATCTGTTTGTTTTTTTATTAATTAGCAAACTTAAATGTACCATTCATTAAAGTATTTGAAGTGCAAATAATTTTTTTTAAAAAAATAGAACAATGTATGCAAAAATATAGTTCAGTAATCATTAATATGTTGAATAAGCATAGGATTGTGCATCATAACAGTACTACTGAAGAGTTCATCCATGTCCAGTGCTCTAATGGAGATGGGAGTATAAAATAGAACTCTCATCCTCATCAGATACAGTAACAAGTTTAGCATTTATGAAATGGAACAAGCATTGGGATTCTCATCGCTGAAGATCTGTGGAGGTGGAATTCTTTCGATTACGTAAAGTGGATGGTTGTAGTAGTTCATCATTCTCTTGATACTTTCCTCATCAACTATGCTGCTCACACTCTCCTCCTGCTCCTCTGGTTTCTTCGCCGCCTTATCATCGTTCTCGGGGTTGCTTATTGTTGTTGTTTCCGTTTTGCCTTCTTCTTCTGGAGGTTTACCCTCTGCTTCTTTCTTTGTCTCTTCGGCTGGTTTGGCTTCCTCTTCTGGTGGTGGTGGTGGTGGTTTGGCTTCTTCTTCAGGCTCCGGTTGTGGGATGATTCGAGCTTGCTTCTTGGTCCGTCTATATACATAATCAACCAGCTTGCTTGCGTCCATTGTCCCTGACACTGTGACTTTCCCGTTGCTAAACTCTGTGGTAGCTGTTTGAACTCCTGTTAATGTAGTCATTATCATCACATATTCCAAGATTAGAAATTGCTCGTTCAAGAAAAATTCACCATCAAAAGAGCTTGGTTGCTTGCCTACCTCTCATTTTGAGTATCTTTTTCTTGAGTTGCTCAGCACAAGCCTCGCAATGCATGCTAACGTTAAGCTCCACAGTCGTCGACCCACTAACCTGCCATTTTCCAGAAACCAAAACATGTTAACTAATCTCTTTTCTTCTATAATTAATACTCTTATAATCTCAAAAACTGGATGGTAGTGAATCAGAGGACATGAAACCTGTGAAGTGACAACTTGGGGAATTGGATCACTCTCAGCTTCAGGAATTGGAGACAACACTTTTGCTCTTCTCTTGGTTTTCTTCATGATTCTGTTACAAATTGCCTGAGGTTCGATTATCCCTTTTATTGTTACTTGGTTCTGAGCCATGTCTATTACTACTCCTTCCACTCCTGCATTTCATATCAAAAGGGTATCAAATTTCTGATGAAAGTGAAAAGAAGACTGAAGAGATCAGGACCAGGACGAGACAAAGAGTTAAAAACTAACCTCTGATCTTGGTGATAGACTTCTCTATCTTCTTTGCACATCCCACACAATGCAGATCCACGAACAGGACACAGGGAGCTGGTGGCTTTGGTTTCTCTTCCGTCGACTTCTCTTTCTTTTTATCCTCCACCTCTGGTTTTGTTGCCTCCTGCATGCATGCAAATTAACAACAACTTACGTAGTATCAGATAGGACACAAACACAACATGGAACATAAGATAAATAGTAAAAAAACACCAGAAGTTGCAGAAGTAACCTCACCTGTTTAGCTTCTTCACCCATGTTCGCTTCAATCAGCAGAGAAGAAGGAAAGCGAAGGAAGGAATAGTGAAGAGTAGAGAGAAGTTTATCTAACGAAAGAATGTGATTCCAAAGCACATGGAAAGTGGCTTAAGAAATGCAGAAAGAAGCTAAGTTCAGAAGTTGATGAAACGGGGAGGAGAGGGAAAGAAAATGGAGCATAGTTGGCGGATTTATAGAAAGAAGGGGGTGAATTTAGGAAGCCGAGGCACTGATTTAAAAAGGGTAAGGAATATACTTTGGATTTACTTTTGCATGATATTGATAATCCAACGACTACGGTGGTTGGTGGTGGTGGGGTTCTCCATTCCGGTGATGTGTCAGATGCATGTGGTATGTTAATATGTTCGGTTTATCTCAATAATTTTATAGACACTGACCTCTCAATGCTTTATGATTTTAATTAATTTTAATTGCCTATCCATCGTTTTATTTTTCTTAATAATATATGAGCTAAAGCTAATTTAGTTGAATTATACGCTTTCTTAAATATTATTTTCATTAAAAAAAAAAAGAAAAGGCTTTGCTCGTAAAAGACATTAATATATATAAAGTTGATATTCACATGGGCTGCCATCTTCAGTTCCAGATCGACGATCTACTTTTCGCCTTTTAGATTATTTTTGGTTTTTTTCTTTTAATACAAGGGAAGAAACAAAAATTACAAGGTCCTCCGAGGAAGGCTAACTCCTGTCATGTCCTCTACAAGGATAGTGACACACCCAAATGATGCTCTATCAAAAGTGGTGAGCCTGAGTCCCAAAGTAAAAGCATGGTTGGCGAGTCAGTTAGCACACCGGTTGCCCTCTCTGTAGGTGTGTCGAGAAAGAACAACCCAATTCTGAATAAGTAGTTCGTTAATGCCTAGGCCTAAAGGGTTGAGAGTCAAGGATCGCTGCGGGGCGTCGGAGAGGAGCTCTGTACCCACGAGAGAGTCCAGTTCCAGCACCACGCGCCGAAAGCTAAGGATCCAGGTCAGTTGGAGACTCGAGTAGACTCCCTAGAGTTCAGCTGAAATCGGGGAACACCGGTCGATATTCTGAGTAAACCCACCAAGTCAATCCCCAAAGCTATCCTGAAAAAGACCACCTGCAGTGGCCAAGGAGGTTTCTCTGCAACACGCGCCATCTGTATTCAGTTTGACTTCTTGAGTTAGATGATTCTATAATCTATAGTAAAGGAAATTAAAAAATCTTCACTAAAACTAAATAATTTATTTAGGATACCTGACTTATAAATTATTATATAAAATATATGTAATATAAAATAACAATTTATCGTAAAAAAATCATTAAATATAAAATTTTAAAAATTTAATTTAATATCAAAATTTTGAATCAATGTAGTGTTTATTAAATACTACATAAATATTAATTTATTAATCATATTAACAATTAATTTGAGTTGTATAAATTTTAAAATTTTAATTAATAATTTAAAATTTTCTTTTATGTAACTCTTTAGAGTTTTGTAAATAAATTATAATGATTATAAATTACAGCGTGGATGTTGATTAGTCATAATTTTTTGTCTCCTAATGCTTTAAAGGTTAAACCAAAAAGATGGTTAAGTCGTACCAAAAGCGAAAGCAGAGGCCAACTTAGCACGTCGACACGTCGAACTGACTCAGCATGGGCCGTCAGAAAACAATCAAAACTCCTTACCATTACATTATACACATCCAAAGGTTTGGTTTGGTCCGAGACAACGAAATTTCACCAACCAACTCGAATAATTTATAATAATTTAAAAATTAAATTAACTTGTAAACATTTTAAATCAATTAATTTGTAATTTATCTTAATTTAATAATCTTTATTATTAAAAATGATTTATTTTTATAAATTACTTAATTTTTATAAATTAAAATATATCAGTTATTTTTGTTTAACAAAATTTTTTAAATTAAATTTCAACTCAATTTTATAAATAAAGATAGTTTTTCTTTATTCTTATTCAATCTTTATTATGTATAAATTTTATCATAGTCTAATACCAATTAAACTTTTAAATCTTAAAATATTATATTATGAATCTAATTTTTAATCCAATTTTCAAAACATTATAATCTCAATTAATCTACCAAAAAAAATTAAGTTAAAGCCAAAAAAACTCGTTCAATTTCATCATGTAATTAGCATACTCTTTTTGGATACACAATTAATTAAGTATTGTCTCCACTTTTGATGTGATCATAGGTTGATTTAAGAGATTCTAATTTTAATAGAAAGAAGGTCACATTCTTTTGGTATAAATGAGATGGATCATTGGTTAGCCATCTTATAAAGTTAACAAATCAATCAATCAATTTAAGTGAAAGTTCTTAATTAATTAATTAATTTCCAATAACTTGAATTTATACATGATTGCAATTAGCATCTAAGGAACTTTTTATAGTTAATCAATATATGAAGATCATATTAGGACACGTATTCCACTCTCTCTATCCAAATCTTCTCACCTTTTTTGAGTTTTTTCGTAACATGATATCCATTTCGATTATTTATTTACGTTAGCTAATAAATTTGAAGTTTTAAGTAACTTTATATTATAATGTAGGTTTAAGGAATACAAAAGTATCATATAAATATATGATAAAAGATATATGATTCTTTTATAGTTAAATTAATTTTAAATTAGACTTGGACTGTACTCAAGCCCGAACTATTCCTAACTATGTGACGAAAATTTTAGGGGCTGTTTGTTTTCCATTTTTTTTAGTTTTCTGTTGCGGTTTTTGTAAATTGAAAAACAAGTCTTAATAACGTGTTTGGTTAAATACGTTTATAATTTTCATTTTTAAAAATAAAAAAACGGTATCTATTTTACGAAAACGTTATTTAAAACAGTTTTCATAATCGCTACGCCGACTTCATCTTCAACACCTTCAGGTTTGTTTTTATACCTATTTGTTCCATCACAGATGATTCGCATACATTAAGACAAAATTCTACAAACAAGTAAAAGAAAGCATCTTCTTGGCCAAAAACACA